>CM064513.1:33159859-33372511 GCA_032716605.1 Paralithodes platypus
TAGTGAATTGAGGTGCAACTCTAGAGATTATTTGGTTACTTCGCGTGAGTACCGATAAATCGGCCCGCTGTGGTAGCAGCTGATATCATAAGCCCTACGTTGGATACTCCGAGACTGCTACCAAATAAAAGGTTTTCCTTATTTGGTTATAAGGGAGGTCGTCAAACCTCCCAATTCAAGTGTTTAAATATGTAATGGGTTTGATGTGTCATTGCAAAATGTTTAGCCTCAATATGAATACAATATGCAATCATGGCTGGCAGTTGGAATTGAAAAGGTTCAGCACTAGTGTTTGTGGAAACTGTTTCCCATTTATGATCTGTTCTACCTGGAACAAACTTTCCTCAAAAGTTGTAAACATTTCCTCAGTTGAGCAGTTCAAGAAGACATTAGATAGTATTTTGCACACCCTGTAAGCAGTGTAGTG
Source organism: Paralithodes platypus (assembly GCA_032716605.1). NCBI lineage: Eukaryota > Metazoa > Arthropoda > Malacostraca > Decapoda > Lithodidae > Paralithodes > Paralithodes platypus. Next base: position 33,160,287 of record CM064513.1, read on the forward strand.
CACTGAAAAATGTCTCTCCTTCCACTTCGAATATTTCCTCAAAATGGACCGGAAGGTCTTTGAGATACTAACTATTCCTTGTAACTCTCTCGTAGCACACATGTTCTTCAACCAAGATTTAACGGGGTTGAATGTGGTATATTTCCCTTCATTAGCGTGTGTGATGAATGTTGCCTGCATTCAATACACATAGAAGAGAGTTGATAGTAAGACTGCCAATTAACCCGTCCAGCCCCGGCTAGTTTTGTCCTAAAGAATGGTCCTACAGAGCCCCCGAAAACGTATTTTACGAGTAAAAAATTGAAGGCAATTACCCCAAAAAACCAGGTTATTGCGCACGCACGTGGACTTTGAGAGTTTTCAACCATCGGCACGGTTGCGTGGGATACGTACACAGTTCCCATACAAATCTGAGCCCTCTTGAGTGGCTACACCTGAGGTTACGGTCGGCGCAATTAGGGTGACGCGCGTCTCTGGGGCTGTGCGTTACATACATCGCCGACGCGTCAGGCGCGTCGCTGGGGCTGTACGGGTTAATCCTATTCCTTATTTGGGGGTTTGCAGAGGTGAGGCTGGGATCACAGATAGAGACAGAGAAGGGGGAAGTGAGAAGGTGAGCGCTGCTACTCAAGGGCTCTATACTCTAACCTTACTAAAAGTTAACACCAACGTTGATAGTAATTTGTATCAAGTTCTACATTTACTTGATTGAAGACAAAAAATATGTATAGGCCACCTATAATTAAATGCAGACCGTTTATAGTATGTATGGTACCGGTATTGAATAAATGGGAGAAACTGGTTCAAATGATAAAATAATCAATAATAGTCGCAATACTATTCCAGCCTATCTTTGTCTGTAGTCCTTTCCTTTTATGATATAAAAGCCCGACTGTGTGAGTAATTTGAGAACCTAGGGGTAAATCGTAGAGGGCACGTTGATGTGTAGCCTACTGCAATAATGATGAACTTAATATCCCGAATACTGTATGAGATTGGATTTAATTCCGGTATTATTATAATGAAATCACATTCAGTCTTGATCGTAGAAAGTAGTGCAATATGAGAGAGAGAGAGAGAGAGAGAGAGAGAGAGAGAGAGAGAGAGAGAGAGAGAGAGGATGAGAGAGAGAGCGAGAGAGAGAGAGGGGATGAGAGAGAGAGCGAGAGAGAGAGAGAGAGAGAGAGAGAGATAGAGAGAGAGAAGAGAGAGAGAGGATGAGAGGAGAGAGAGAGAGAGAGAGGAGAGAGAGAAGAGAGAGAGAGGAGAGGGAGGAGAGAGAGAGAGAGAGAGAGAGAGAGAGAGATAGAGAGAGAGAGAGAGAGAGAGAGAGAGAGAGAGAGAGAGAGAGAGAGAGAGAGAGAGAGAGAGAGAGAGAGAGAGAGAGAGAGAGACCACTACAGCCAAGAATCGTGTAACCCACGTTGTGTATAGAAACTAATTTTGAGAATACATTTCTACAGTATATTGTATTTATAAATTCCTAATAAATGTTAAATGTTGGCCATTGTAAGCATGTGCAATGATGGTTTAACAATAATTTGTAATACATGAGAAAAATCGTCGCTAATCACTAACTGCCAGCTAGAGAAGGAAGGTAGGGGAGTTGGGGATAGTTTGGGGGTGGAAAGTGGGGGTAGATTTGGACCCGACTCCCCCCTTCCACCTGCCCAGGGTGGAGTAGGGGAAGTAAGGACCCACCCCTGAGCAACTTTTAGTACGCGTAAGTGTACCACCAAGGATTTAATATATATTTGTTTTCGGTTTCCACGCATCCAACACAAAGCTACACCTTTTTCTGCTCCGGTAATAGTATTGAAAACGATATAGGCTAATAACTTTTTAAATGTGGTTTTCGACGAGAATAAAGCGGCGCGTTTGTGCCAAAAATCGGCGGGAGTCCGCCGTCGCTTCGGATCGTCGCGGTTTGTTTACCCAGGACGCTCGAGGTGACAGCCAGCTGTTTTACTTGCCCCCTGCTGGCAACATATATGACGATTATTATAATTCACGGGGGGGGGCAGAGCCCCCCCTCAACCCGTATCCTGTATCCCACGGTCTATAACGCAAGTCTTTATCAAAAAATGTACCCAACAACTGGTTAGCTTAGCCATTTTAAGTCGACCGCCAAGGCGCCGGGAAGTCACTCCGAGCATAAAGTAAACTAAGTGACGCTACTTCTAAGAACGCAACAGAGTTGTCTTTATATTTCGTCTCATATTATAATTATTAAAGTGTCCCCATTGCTTTTCTAGTGTTTCGTACACCAGAAAAGGGTGTAGCTTGGTGTTGGATGCGTAGAAACCGAAAAAAAATATGTATTAAATCCTTGGTGGTACCTGTCAAATAGGTGCCCAGAAACTAAAATCGTATCCTACTAAATAATGGAACATAATAGGGGGTCCCAAAAGTCTAAATAAGACATCCCACGGTGTGAATAGGGTTAGCCTAGGCCCATTAAGGCTTATTTAATAACTTCCAAAGACAAAAATTAAACAATAAATCACAATTTTATCTTTCCATATTCAATAATAAAGCCTAAAAAGAAAGGATTGGGCTTCCTAGATGGAGTACATGACCAAGAAATTATGTGGGTTAATTCTGGCCCATTCCAAGAGGAACACCACGCCGTGCCTTCAATGGGAGTCGAACAGGTGGGCTAGATTATATTTGGTATTTTCCCCACCATTTATCTTACTCTGGAGGCTATTAACCCGGCAAGTGCGGCAAGACTGATATAAGTTTTACTGGTGGGCTGCGGGAAGACTTATATAATCCAAGGCCTAAAATGGTTTTTTTCTTCAAATCAGCCCAGTATCAATTTATTTTTATTTTTTTTATTTTTTTTTAAATTGCCCCTTGGCCATGCCAAATATCACTCCTCCACATCCCCTCCTTCCACCTCCCCCCCTTTCAATTATCACCTTTTCTCCGTTATTCCCTTATTCTTAGGTATATATTCGTGCTAACATTAGCGAGTTGCTAGCAGGGCGTGGTCATCTATCTTACCAAGCGTGGGAAAGAGCGAGAGAGAGACTACCGCACAACAGTGTCTCTCCAGCCATCTTCACGGCTGGCTGGCTGGCAGGCTGCCTCAGCCATATGTTTTGTAACTCCCGGCCTCTATCGCCGATTTTGACCATCCAAACGCTGTTTCCACTTGTTTTATTGCTGTAACAGGTTAATACCTTTATAATCAACGTAAAATAGGCGCATATGGATAAGTATTAATGCTATTTATGGTACGATGACGATTTGAGTGTAGGAAACACTCTAAATACCTCCGCACAGGGAGGGGTGGTCAATACCCCACCTACGCAGCGGAGAGGTTAACTACATATAACATGCTTTGGTGTATATGGAATCATGCACGATATATAAAATCATATATAAAGGTCAAATATATCATATATGAGCATAAATTGTATGAGACATTTCTTCTTCTTTTTAACGTTGAAGGGCAGTAAAGCAATTCTGCTTATATCGCCTTGCCGAGGTGGAAGTGGTCACGGGGAAGACGGGTCCACAGCGGCCTCCCCGTAAGGAGGCTCAAACAGCAGGGGCCCAGGAGGGGCTGCAGAAGGGCAACAAGGCTCCCAGGACACAAAAACTGAAGGGATGAAGAAGTGATGACTGATGAACGATGACACCCGGCAGACACGTGGAGATGTGAAGAATTGAGGACGGAGTGGCCAACATCAACCCCAGAAACTGAAGGCAGTCCCGGTACCGTCGGAGGGGGCCCTCACACGGGACCCCGAACCCAGATGGCACCGACAGAGGGGGGCCTCACACGGGATCCCCAAACCCAGAACCAACCACGCGGTTGCAGCGTCTGTCAATCATGCAGTGCCACGCGTCACAGGTCCAGGGAGCGATGGCCACCACCAAACAGCGAGGTTGCAATGAAGCGCAGAGTGAAGTCGGAAGAGGCAGATGATCAAAAGATGATGAAGGCAGAGCAGTGTAGAATGGTGCAAGGAGATGAAGCCGGGGGGAGAGGCCGCCGAACCACCGAAGCGGCAGACGACTCACACGGACGTCCACTCACCACCGTAGCCCAGCAGAGACCGTATGAGACATATTTATGCACCTGTTGTTTGATACGGTTGCTGACGCGAAAGGAAGATCAATGTTGCCAATTTTAACCCTCTCACCACGGAAGGCCTCTTGAACGCCCATAAAAAAGCATATAACAGGTTCCCGGAAGGCCTCTTGAACGCCCAGTGGTTGAAAGCCTGTGAGCTTCGTGTGCGAGGCGTCGGTCCGACGCATGTAAACAACAGCCGGCTGGACTGACGCCCCGCATCTCCGGCCACAAGAAGGAGAGCGTCGCTTGTTCGTGTGTGCCTGTATGTTGTTGTTAAATATCGAAAAGTGGTGTAAAGTGGCTGTTTTGGCCATAAAGTTATCTCCAATGAAATCATCATCACAGCTCAACCAGTTGACTTTGAGAGCTCTACTTAATGCCATTCTACAGGTAAATAACACAGCTACGCTTGGGGATGCGCGGGAATGCGGGAAGCAGTCTGATTAACGAATATACGGTAGCCTAGCCTAGACGTTTTTCGGCCAAAACACCCGGGTTTCGAGGAATATATATATAATACATAGCCGGGGCTGGAGGGTTAAGCAGCAGGTTTCGCTAGATTCGTGTTTAAAAGTCGCTAGATATTAACCCTTCAGCCCCGGCTATGTATTATATATATATTCCCCGAAACCCGGGGGTTTTGGCCGAAAAACGTCTATGCCTAGGCTACCGCATCTTTGTTATTTGGCTTGCTTCCGCATTCCCGCGCATCCCCAAGCGTAGATGTGTTTCGTACCTGTAGAATGGCGTTAAGCAGAGCTCTCTAAGTCAACTGGTTCAGTTGTGATGATGATTTCATTGGAGATAACTTTATGGCAAAAACAGACACTTTACACTACTTGTCGATACTTAACAATAACACAGGCACACACGAACAAGCGACGCACTTCTTCTTGTGGCGGGAGATGCGGGGCGTCGGTCCAGTCGGCTGCTGTTTACATTCGTCGGACAGACGCCTCGCACACCAAGCTCGCAGGCTTTCAAGCACTGGGGGCCTCAGAGCCCTTCCGGGTTGCGCGGACCGAGTTTTTTATGGGTGTTTAAGAGCTCTTCCGGGTCTCATGGGTTAAATACTCTATTATTTAATTTATTTGTATATGAAATCGATCATTATCTCTAGAATGTTGCAAATATAATTACTAATATCTTCTGAACATTACATAAATAAGTTAAGAGTAATAGATATCCTACCATTATATAATGCTAGATATTAATAAACAATGCTAAAATTAAAAAGTACAGATTGACAACATTGATTGCATCCCCCAATCAACGATGCCGAATTTTGGCGGGAATTTTAAAACAAATTACCGTACATAAGAGTATAAATTAACTTCATTTCAGGTATGGCAAGGGGATGTTCTTGGGTATATGATGTGCAGGACTTTAAAATAAAGGATTTAATTTTTCAGCAGGGTAATTCTTGGACCAAATTTATGCACCAGGATGCTTGGAAAGCAAAAACTATTTGCTTATATTATAGCAAAGCTAACGTGTAGATATTGATCTATTACACTACCTTTGTCGATATAAATATATATTACTGCCAGAGTGGCAACTATCTCAGAGGCCAGGTAAGAGGGGCATAACAACCAGCCTTCCCATACCCCCACGTTCAGAACCATTAGCCGTTCTAGCCCGGAACTGCCTCAACCAAGATGTCACCACCAAAAGCAAGACCATATCACAAGCGACCAGCTAACAGTTATAGGCCCGCAGTACCAAACGTTCCCTTCCCTCGAAGGTATCCTTCCTTTCAAAATTCGTAGTATAGAAACATTCTTTGGGATTTGTTTGGCTGAGCGAATGCTTTCGTAAACGGTCGCCGCGACCGTTTACGTCCAATATTATTGGAATCTGAAGAGGACCTTCGACCCTTCTCTTCGATGGCCGTCGGATCCCTTCGTTTGCTAATTGAATTTTATTATGTGTATTATTGTTTCAATTCGTAAATTAAAGGTTACAGAAGACATTCTTTAATGCAAATCAATTGCATAATGTACGAAACTATTAATATATATTAATATGGGTTACAATTAGCACATTTCCAAAGACTTTCGATATATCTTCAATGACGATGTTGAACTTGACAGGAGCCGTTGTACAGGCACCTTCACCTGAGGCCTATGTCGGCCAGCCTTGACAAATTGTAGATCACTTCATCAGATTTTATTAGCCCAATTACTACCCAGGTAAGGAAATTCACGACATTCCATTATACTTGCTTGTATTTTTGGCTTGGAATCCTCATTTGGTGACTATTATTATCTATCTATTTGAGGCATATTTCCTGAAATCTATCTATCTATCTATTGCCTGACGCCGTGATCCCCGAAGGGGTGGCCACGAACGAACCGCCCACATGCACCTCTGTCCCCAGTCAGTCGACGCCCCTCCCCCCAACCAGCACCGCCTTCGTTCATGTAGTTCCTCAACTCATATTCGGTCTACCTCTCCCCCTCTGTCCCTCCACCTCGCTCTCGTACACCCTCTTAGTCATTCTCTCGCTTTCCATACGTTCCATATGGCCGAACCATCTCAAGTTGTTCCTTTCACACTTTCCAGCACATCTACCTCCACACCACACCTCCTTCTTACTTCCTCATTAGTCTGTCTATCCCTCCATGTAACTCCGCACGCACTCCTTAAGTAATTCATTTCCACTGCTCTCACTCTTGGTCTGAGTCTCTCAACCAACGTCCATGCTTCGCTTCCGTAAGTCAGTGTCGGGATTACCACACTGTCATGCAAGGACTTCTTCACTTCCATACTGCACCCTATTCTTGTTACTGCTTTTAGCGTTCCTACAACCCTCTTCCCCTGTTGTACCCTCTCCCGCACCTCTTCATCCATAGTCCCATCTTTACTCAACACACTGCCCAGATACTTAAAAGAGTTGACGATCTCCATAGCCTGACCGTTCAGCTTCACCTCACACTCTGTGACTTCACCCCTTTCGAAGACCATAACCTTGCTCTTCCCCGTATTTACCTTCAAATTCCGTTTTTCGCACACTGTTCCAAACTCATTTACCAGACCCTGCAACTCCCATTCATTATTCATTATTTCCTGAAATAAGTCTTGCAATTGACGAGGATGGGTGTGAATGGGATCTGCCGTGTGTGGGCGTGTCAGCTCTGCAGACTAGTTATATATATGTTCATTTATGGAAGTATTTAAAGTAGGCCTAGGCCTAGCCCAATCAGGGAGAACATGTTAGTCCCTATTTATAGCCTACTTTAGTAGGGTAGGCTAGGCCTATATTTTTTAATCCAATAGGCCTACCCTATGTTAAAATAGCCAACAATAGGGTACCTAGGTTAACAAGTCCCAGATTTTGAAAGAAAAAGTGGTAAAAATTGAAGAGACCTTGGACAGCCTTTTTTTAACTAGGCTTAGGGTAGGCCTATAATTATGTTTTGTTAGGTTAGGTAAAAAGGCCATCGTTGACTATTTTAACATAGGCTAGGCCTATTGGATTAAAAAATATAGGCCTAACCAGCCTACCCTACTAAAGTAGGCAATAAATAGGTACTAACATGTTCTCCCTGATTGGGCTAGGCCTACTTGAAATACTTCCATAAATGAACATAAGATAACAAGTCTGCAGAGCTGACTGGCCCACACACGGCATATCCCATTCACACCCATCCTCGTCAATTGCAAGACTTATTTCAGGAAATAGGCCTATGCCTCAAATAGATAGATAATAATGGTCACCAAATGAGGATTCCAAGCCAAAAATACAAGCAAGTATAATGTAATGGAGGTGTGGTGGAGTGGTCTTGCCACTGGCCTGGTAATCCAAAGGTCCCGGGTTCAAATCCCGATGTATCAATGGGAAGATATTATTGGGATGGAATTTGTGCTGTACCTGGTATCAGTGCATTACCACAAGCCCACCGAAACGTCAATAAAATACCCTCATTGTTCCCTGATTAAATAGCACTGTATGAACATTCCCATATTCAAAATAATGCTATAGGGGTGCAATGCCTGGTGAGTTATCTGCTCAACAGGTGGCGTTGTGTGTATGTAAGTGTGAGAGTCCGAGTGTAGTGGGTGAGACAGTGAAGCACGGGAACGAGGTGGCTTCAGAGATGGGGTAGTTTCGGGCAATGAGTGAGCACCGTGCCTCATGTGAAGGCAAGATGGCAGGTGCTCGTTGTACTCTACGTGCTTCACATGTCTCATTCCCTAGACTGGAACAAGACCTCACGGGCTTCACTGTTCATTGTAAAGCGGTGAATGTTAAGGCTCTCAGCCTATGCCCGAGAGGAAGTAAGTTGGAATATAGAAAAAAAAAAAAAAAAAAAAAAAAAAATGTCGTGAATTTTCTTACCTGGGTAGTAGGCTAATTGGGCGAATAAAATCTGATGAAGCGGTCTTAACCCGGCAAGCGCGATAGGCCTCACGGAAGGCTTCCTATAGGGAACGCGATAGGCCTCACGGAAGCAGGACCATAAAAAAAGCCTTCCCCAAAAAAAAGGGCCTATCAAAACAAAGGATTTTGTCTCTAGGTGAGATAATTCCCCTCTAGTACTCATCCATGTGTTTCTCACCCCTCCCCCTCCCCCTCCCCTCCTTTCCCCCCTTATTCCCCCTCCCCCCCCTCCTCAATTATCACCTATTTATCCACTTATTATCATCATTTATCGGTTATTTTTCTCTCCCGCGATAATGTAGCACAAGTGGGTTGCATAAAAGATCGTTATGCAACACCCAGACACCGGCACACACCGCCCCGCTCGTCTCAGTTGACTCCCAGACAGCGAGAGGGGAGGGCTGCCTGTGTCTCTCTCTCGCCTGAGATTATGACCGGGTGGCCAATATCTTCGTTTTTCACCACCCAAATGCTTTTCCCACTTATTTTAGCACTCTTGAAGGTTCATATATACATCATATATGTAAAATAAAAGCATACCGAAAACAAATAATGGTTTATATTGTAAATATAACGAATTCTGTCAGAATCCAGGGCTAGAAATGCACAAATAACTACCCTAGCACCTAGGTCTATATCGCGCTTGTCAGGTTAAGGACCTATCCATATGGAAGCATACAACAGGAGTTGTGATTAGATGATACAATATTATATAACGGGTACCTATGTATGTAAGAATTGCAATAAATTATATGAAATATATTGTTCATTCTTTATGCGGTACCTATAATTGTCCAAGCATCATATATTTAGTCATTTATAAAAGTAAACCTGCCTACTAGACTTTCTGTTTTTGGTACTGTATAGTACTGTAGACAGGGCAGGTGTCAATTTGATGCAGAATAAGTATTGAAAATAAATGGTTTTCTATATTAGCCTAGTCAATGGGGGTGATCACATTACTATTAACTTGAAACCCGAAACTTTATGATATTGCTGCACTGCCACTGAATGGTACTAGATTAAAACCTGGCACTTTTCATGTAGCAGAACTGTACAGTATAAAACTTGGGGCAAATTGGTGCAGCTGTGGTAAAATGTGGTAAGCAGTATCGTTAGGCTACACTACTTCAAGAAACCTATCATAGCCTAGGCCTATTCCAAATTTGTAGGTTAGGTTAACTCAGAAATCGCTTTCCCCATTAGCTAACCTAACCTTGGCTTTATTAATTTGCCAACAATTTTGCATTGTTTAAAGAGTAGGCTACATGTTGATTAAATATGCAAGTCCCATGGAGATTAAAAAATACTATTTAGCCATGAAATCTTTTTCTATAATTAGGCTAGGATAGGTGACTATCCCTAGATGTCTAAAGCCGATGAGAACAATTGTGTGATCCAAACACTCCCTGCTAAATTTTTGGAAAAACTCGGAGAGTCGGAGGTTACCTCGCTTGGATAGCTAAAATAGATTAGTTTTATTAGGTTACCATGGTTATTATAAACTAAATAATCCACTAGCCTCTCATGCCTAACCCATCGTCCAAAATCCAACCCTGGGAACCTCTTAAGGTTAGGCTAGGCCTACCCTGTTTTCAGTAGTTTTAATATATCAAGATAATTACTTTAACAATATAGGCTAGGCCTAGGCTAAATTCTCATCAAAATTGCTCATAGCCTATGTCCAATTTAAGCATTTCTTACTATGAAATGGAGGACTCGAAGCTTTACCTTTCCCATTTGGGAAGGGTCAGCCAGGGATAGATAGCCTATGGCAATTTACAGCCCACTATCCTAGCTCTGGCCCTTTTTGAGTTAGAGATAGGCTAGGTTAGATTTCACAATTTATGGCCATAGGCCTAGATCTACTTGGAACAGGTGAACAGGGCTAGGCTTGAATATAACAGAAAAGCTTGCTTGATATTATAACCAAGCCACTTTTCCAGAGAGCCAAGCACAACCCAATTATTCAGCGAAAATCCATACCACAACCCCATGGCTATTCCTAAACTCAAAAATTGATTGGTGGTTGAAGGGAAATTAGGCTAAGAGAAATTCAATGGTCCTCTGGGGAATCACTAGGGCCTAGGCTACCTTATTTTCGTCAATTGAGAATGTCCTAAATACAGAATAATAAGATTAATGCAATAAACTGGGTAAATAATACACCAGGGACCATCACTTTATTACGATTCGATTCCGTCTGTACTCCCGTGAGGCTGCCCGAGGCAGTAATTTGTAAACAAAACGTTCCTCAGGTATACCAACCGTAAGAAATGCACCGCGGCGAGTTTGACAGGCTTACCAACCATACGTCCGACGGCATCGCACGAGAGATTCTCACAAGGAAGCAACTGGTGGTACCACCTTCACGTGCGAATCCTTCGTCGAAGGGATCGCACGATTATCTGGTACTGCGGGCCATACTTCCTCTGTCATTGTTCGGGGTTTCACAAGAGTAGAACATGTTCGAGACCGATCTAGAGAATTTGGGATGGATGTAGATTCCGGGCGTACGGTCGTCATGTTTACATAAGGCAATCGCCGTGGTTAACTTCGCGTCTATTTTGACGGCGATTAATTCGGTCATTTGCCTCCTGCTGGCAAAATATATGATGATGACAATATGTCATGGGGGGGGGGGGTAAGGGGGAGCAAAGCCCCCCCCTCAATATATTATTGTATCCAATGGCATTCAAAATAGACGGGAACATGATTGCAAAGGTCCGACGCCTCCCCTGCCGCCATCATGTTTACATTTGTCGATCGCCGTGGTTAAGTTCGTGTCTATTTTGACGGCAATTTTTTCGGTAATGTGCCCCCTGCTGGCAATATATATGATGACAATATGTCATGGGGGGGTGAGGGGCCCCCCCCTCAACATATTATTGTATCCAAAGGCAGTCAAAATAGACGGGAACATGATGGCAATGGTCCGAGGCCACTACGCGTAGTGTAAACAAGGCTAGCGGTACGCCCGCACTCAACATTCTTGCCAAGAATTTGTTTGGGGCTTTTCCCAGGGAATGACTGTGCGGTCCACTGACCATAATACAGCTGAATCATCCTTGGTTTGGGGTGGGCTGCAGATCGTGTTTGAGGCCAATCTGGGGAATACAATTCCCAATCAGTAGTAGTGAGATAGATGTTTGCCCTGGGAACACAAACTTTGGTTGCATGGTTCCCACTGGCTGTGGGCCAGAAGCCCAACTGGTGACAAACCTGGCACTCAACCTAGACCCAGACATGCCATGACACCTGAAATAAGACACCAGGGGGATAGATCATCTAGCTCCTCCCTCAAGATCCAGAGAAAGTGCTATAAACCAATTTTATTCTACACCTGGCAAAAGCATAGCATAATAGCCTTACATAGCGTACGACTCTAAGCTCCTCCAGAGGGCCTTCTCTTGCACCCTATATTTCATTCCATTTGGGAATGCAGTCCAACCAGTAACTATTATAAGTTGTATGTGATAACCCTTTTAGGGGGTGACCTGCAGTAGCGACATTGGTAGAGCGCTCTGTTTCTAACCAACCGGGAGGACCGAGTTCGATTCTCGGCTGGTGGAGATCGATGTTTGGGCAATCCTCTCACACCCCTTGCCTCTGTTTCGCCTGACAGTAAAATAGGTTACGTGGCAGGGTGAAAAGGGGTCTTCGTATCCTCCGGCCCTTCAACCAAAGTAAACAAAATAAAAAAATAAATAAAATAAAACCCTTTAGATAATATTCATTAATTTGTGTATAAACCTATGCTGCATCTGTAGGCTACCGGTATATATAGACTATTGCTTAACCATTCCCTATGTTATACTATGCTATCTAATTGTGTTATATATATGTATTTTGACGGGAGGCCATGTACGCCGCCGACTTCCTTACCCCCTGCGCATGCGTGAAAATGTAAGCCCCCTTGGCCCCGCACACTGCCCAAAATTTACAAATATTATATTAGATTAGATTAACCTAACTTAACCTAACCTAACCTAACCCTAATATAATATAATATAATATAATATAATATAATATAATATAATATAACATAACACAAATAACAAAATAAAAAATATAAAATACACTAGATCCGAGTGAGATCGAACACTGGATTATCAGTGCCAGGGGCGGGTGCTATACCGACTGAGCTACGGAGCGACCTGGCAAATGCGGTTTGAAGGCTATATTTAAACGCGGTTGGGCAGCGGGGACGGGAGACAGCAGTGGGCGGGGCCAAGGGGTCTTACATTTTCACGCATGCGCAGTGGGTAAGGAAGTCGGCGGCGTACATAGCCTCCCATTTTGACTCTCAGTTCAGTAAGAACCCCGGGCCGGCAGTTGTAGCAAATAAATAAATACATAAAACCAAATTAATCATTCTATCTATCTATAACCCACTTTAATATTGCATTTATGTTTGATATCGATATTTTCGGCTCCAACTTCCTTATAGCCTAAACATCGCAAATGGTCAATCACCACCAGTTGAAATTTTACTGACTGTAGTGCCGATATAAAGGCCGGTCCAAATAATGCGGAGTACCGGTCAAGAGGAGAAAAGAAGGGCTGTTCCAAAGGGGAGGCCATGTATGTAGCCCTAAAACCTACCATCTGCGCATGCGTTTATGTTTTGGCCCCTAAAAATAAATATTATATTAGATTAACCTAACCTAACCTAATATATCCCTCGGAATAGATACATTAGGTTAGGTTAATCTAACATATTTGTTTTTCGGGGGCAGGGCATAAATTCACATGCATGCGCAGATGGTAGGTTTTAGGGCTATGTACATGGCCTCACTTCCAAAGGATTCTTCTTCTTCTACTTCTTAAATATGACAACCGCGTCCTGAGAGAACTGTTTGAGCCGTGGTGCGGTGAAGTTGCATATTTATTTGCTCTGACCGGCCTTGTGGTGACAGCTGTCCTGTGCGCCCCTCTGGCAGGCCCTGAGCTTGGCCATAGGGTGAGCATTTGTGAAGTGGTCCCTGAATTACTGGTGTTATGGCTACGGGTGGTGGAAGTGACGTGATGGACCATCAGCAATCCTCTAGCCATAGGCCTAAAAGGAAGAACTGCATGGATTCGCCCGACCGTGGTGCCCCTACGCCGCTATGTGAGGAGCCATTGCAGTCTTCTGGGAAGCTCCTTCGTGTTGATGGACCTACTTCTTGACAATGGGCCGCCCCTAGTTAACCCTCAGCATACAGATACTGCAGATTTGGTATCGTACATTTTTACTACTGTTCCTCGATCTACTACTGCTTTTCATAACCCTAGTGCTGTGACTGCTGCCATCAGTGGGTCTACGTTTGACCGGTAAAAAGTTACCGTCACATTTCACATTGACATTCGGCTAGAAGTTACCACCACATTCTCATTGTTTTGGAGGACAAGCAGCCTAGAAGGGTCACTAGACCTGTTGTTGCTTGATTTCCTTTGTACATTCATTCACATTCAGATGTCCCATCTCAGTTCCTGTACGGTTTTCTTTGCCGATGTTCCAAGATACGTTTTTCTCCATTCTCATTGGGTTGTCTACATTCACAATCGGTTTCCTACATTCACATTCGATTTTCTACATTCCCATTCACCACAATCGTTTTTTTACATTCACATTCATATTTGTTTCACTACATTCACCTTCACATTAGTTTCTCTGGTATCTGGACACTTCGAGCGAATTCATATTCGAGCGTAGGTGCAATCGCGCGAAGACGCATACGAGCGAATTGTTATGGTCTCTATTATATTTACGAACACGGCAGATCTTGGATAGTATTATCTTACACATTCGTTTGACTTTCGATTGTTTATATAGTTAAATTAAAGTATGCACTTGATATTATAGGTATAAGACTTGTTATTTTAATCAATTATATTTACAATAACGGCAGATGTTAAATAGGCCTACTATTATCTTGGATGGTATTAGCCTATCTTTCAAATTTATTCATTTGACTGTCAATGTTTGATATAGTTAAATTGAAGCATGCACTGTTATAGATATACAACTTGTTATTGTAGTCAACTACAGTACAGTAATCAACGCAACAGATTACGTTGGCCGCCGCCGCAGCCACCGCCGTCATGTTTACATAGGTCGATCACCGCGGTTAAGTTTGTGTCTATTTTTCGGTTATTTGCTCCCTGCTGGCAATATATATGATGATGACAATATGTCATGGGGGGTGATGGTGGGCCAAAGCCGATAAATCTACAGCTTCACAACCCATGATCTGTCGCTATTCTGTTGCTCCTAATAGGTTAATATTATTTGTAGAAGACTTAGTATGGTTCGATGATGCTCGGAAATTTATATTTGACTTGAAATAGATACATTCAAGTATTAAAAATGGTAATTCTGCATAACTACAACTCCTGTTATTTTAGGTTTTATTTATTTCATTTTTGTATTTAAATGCTTTGTAAGTGTGTATTTTATTATTAGGAAGTGCGGAAAGCATTTTTTATTAGCATTTGCATTGTTAATTGTAATTCAGATACCCCAACAATCTAGGTGTTAACTCGATTTAGTCAACTTTGAAAAGACATTAGCCTAACCTAACAACCTTACCTAACCTATCCTAGTATTATGGGTGGGGGCTGCCACCCCCACCCCCCCGCTGATTGGGTATTAACCCTTGTCTAGCGGGTGCTCTGTGGCCGTTTTGGGCCTTTCTGACTGCTATATCAACCATCAGTATGAAAGGAAGTGTATTGCGCCAAAAACTAGGTGGAAATCGCTACACAATGACGCCACATACAGCTACGTAGCACTCGTGGAGCACTGACAGTGTTACCTCGAAGATGGAAGTTTAGCTGATTTTGCTACATTGCTCACTTTTAGCGAACTATTGGTTACACTGTCATCCTCCCGCGCGGTGGGGGAACTGGAGTTAGTGTGGGCCGGGAGGCCACAGATGTCGGACGTATGGATCATTACTATCCCACCCATTTTCACTCGATTTCCACCCTTTTTTCACCCTTTTTTGCCAGTTTTTTCAACTCGACTTATGTTGCGCGCCGCTCTTTAAGGGTTAAAACTATACAACAAATAATGGGATAAAGTCTATGGGGATTACTCTGCAATCTTCAGTTGGCTGTCGATAACAGGAAAGTACCAATAAAAATGTACAGTAACACAACGATTTTCCGGCACTCAGGGGGATTTGAAACCTCCGGTGAATTGAAATGTCCGGTTAGTTGAACATTACTCCTATAAATGCCCATAAACCCCAAGAAAATACCCCCTAACTGCTATCTGTATTATCAGCCTTACTATAATAAACAAACACATATTACTATACCATTTTAATAATAATGTTCTCAACTCGCCAATTTATAAGTACAGTAGAAGTTGGAAAAGGCGTCCAGCTGTTGTTGTTGTCGGCGGTGTAATGCGTATCATCGTACGCGAAGGCTAGGCCTTATCGAGAGGGAAAGTTCTGCGGCGCATTCAAAGTTTTGACAGTAGCAAAACGAAACGCTAATATCAAACTGTTTTTGTTCTTTTTAGTTTGTCTTAGGTTTCTCACTTAATATCTAAAACTTATTTATGAGGTGGATGCTTTGGGAGAGGCAGCAAGGGCTGGATGCTTGCCACTCATCCACAGTTGTAGAGGTGGATGCTGTTACATCATCCACCTCTCTCCATTCGTTTGGATATTTGTGTTTTTTGTTCCAAGCTCAGAACCACTCTTTTGCATTTCTTCTTGTCACTATTGGCTTTCACTTTGCCTTAATCTTCGGCATGATAGCAGTTGGGATATTGTACATGCTAAGATTGGTATGCAGGATTCGAAACTGCATAATAAATCGTAGGCTTGTGCAACATTCTTTAACTGTCTTCGTGGTGCAATGCATAAGTGTGTTGATTTTCGGTGTGAGCGTCCTGGGTTCGAATCCCAGGACTGAATTTTCATTAATCGAGTTTAGGAGTAAAGTTGGTTAGTGGAGAGAACATAATAAATAATATGTCCGATATGAGAATGTTTGTATATACGGATTGATCGGGCGAGACTCCCAACAGATGGAGGACCTCTTCCGTTCCCAAAATTGTTGGGTTACGCCTACTACTACCTTGTCCTTCACCCTCTTATCCTGCCAATTCCTCACATCTTACAATATTCCAACACCTCATTCACCCCTCCCCCGTTGTTCAATTACCCCCTGGATTCTCAAACATCCTGAAGTTTGTTTCCATTTGACTGACCAAGAAGAGGCTGTGACTCCAGTCAAATGCCGTACTTTAGCTTTACAACAACATGCTAGTCACGTTCCAGCTGCCTTCATTTACACTGATGGTTCGAAGGTTCCAGATGCCGTAGGTAGTGCAGCGGTTTCTGAACATGGTATCCATCAATGCTCCCTACATCCTTACTCCACAGTTTTCACTGCAGAGTTGTGAGCTATTCATGGTGCCCTAACCCTCATCTCTACGCTTCCCAACAATCCTCCACACGTCGTTATCTGCAGTGACTCAAAAAGTGCGTTAAAAGCATTAAGTGAATATGCCCCACGTGACCCATTGGTCATCGCTGTCATCCTTAAAATCCACGAATTACAATGCAGCTCTCGATCCATCACACTCTGTTGGATACCCGCCCAAACTTTCTTCTACTCAACATCTGAGCTCTGGAACTCTCTCCCAGAATCAGTCTTTCCCTCTTCCTATGACTTAAATTGCTTCAAACTCCGTGTGTCCAGGCATTTTGGCTCGAACGTCCCTTGATTTTGGCCCTGTCACTCTTTCAACTATGGGGGAGGCACTCGCTATAGGCAGTTATGCCTTTTGCCTCCCTCAATCACATAGAAAAAAAAAAAAAAAAAAAAAAAAAATGTAGGCATTGCGCGTAATGAACGTGCTGACACCCTTGCTAAACAGGCCTGTCTAGGTGCTCCAGCATCCACTATCCTCAGATCGGATGACCTAATTCCTGTAATTCGACAGCATATTCATGATAAGTGGCGCTCAGAATGGAAGGATCAACCTTTAGGAGGTCACCTTTGTTCCATCAAAGACGACATTCACATGTGGCCCTCTTCACTCAGCCCGTCGCTCTGACCAAACCCTCTTAACTCGATTACGCATAGGACACACGAGACTCACTCATGGATATCTAATGACCACTCCCCGTAGTCCACCACCAGAATGTCACCATTGCCACACAGTTCTTACTATTCATCACATATTTTGCATTTGTCCCATGTACGACCCTGAAAGACGACGCACCTCTTTAGAGGACATCCTTTCTGACTCAGATTCATTCTCTCTCATAGCCATCCGTCATTTCTTGAAAGCTCTTAACCTAAGACGTGCGCATGAGGGGTATGAGACACCACACGCCTGTGCGCACGTATTTGAGCTGTTCCCATCACTAACATCGTTATTTTACCATAAATAGCATTAATACTTATCCATATGCGCCTATTTTAGGTTGATTATAAAGGTATTAACCTGTTACAGCAATAAAACAAGTGGAAACAGCGTTTGGATGGTCAAAATCGGCGATACAGGCCGGGAGTTACATAATGTATGGCTGAGGCAACCTCCCTCCCCTCCCCTTGTCTGGAGAGACACTGTTACGCAATAGTCTCTCTCGCTCTTTCCCACGCTTGGTAACAGTGATGACAACGCCCTGCTACCAACTCGCTAATGTTAGCATGAAAATAGATCACAGAATAAGGGAATAACAGGGAAAATAGGTGATAACTGAAGGAGGGGAGGGAAGTGGGGAAGGAGGGGATGTGGAGGAGTGACATTTGGCATGGCACAGGGGCAAAAAAAAAAAAAAAAAAAAAGGGTTAAAGTTTTTTTGGGGTGTTTTAAATGGATTTGTTTAGGCCCAGGATCTTAAGAGTCTTCCCGCAGTCGCCCGGGGAAACTCTTAAGAGTCTTCCCGCACTTGCTGGGTTAATCAATATGATGACATCTGACCAGTGACCTATATGACTTGACTTACTAACTCCCCGCCGAACACTAGCCCTATGAGGGCTTAGGCCCAGAGGGCTAGTATAAAATAAACACATCTTCAACAACAACAACCAATAGACTGGAGGAGTGCATGTATTGTGCCGTTGTACAAGGAGAAGGGAGATCAGCAGGAGTGTTCAAGTTATAGAGGTGTTAGTTTATTATCAGTGGTTGGAAAGCTGTATGGCAGGGTGTTGATAGAGAGGATAATAAAGTGTACGGAAGTTGCAATAGGAGAACAGTGCAGATTTAGGAGAGGAATAGGGTGTGTGGATCAGATTTATGCAGTAAGACACTTATGCGAGAAGTACAGTATTTAGAGAAGAATAAGGAGATATTTTGGGCTTTTATGGATTTGGAAAAACCGTATGATCATGTGGATCATGAAGCAATGTGGAATATTGCAACGATTTATGAAATTGGAGGAAATTTTTTAAAAGCAGTTAAGAGTTTTTATGAAGGGAGCAGAGCGTGTGTTTAGAGTAGGAAGTAATGAGTTGAATGAATGGTTTGAGGTAAATGTAGGTTTGCCTACATAGGGTTGTGTAATGTCACCATGGCTGTTTAATATATTTATGGATGGTGTGGTGAGGGAGGTGAAAATGAGAACTATGGGAAGAGGATTAGGTTTAGTAGGAAAGAATGGTAGAGATTGGGAGTTGAACCAGTTTCTGTTCGCGGATTCTGAGGAGAAACTGCAGCGGGTAGTCAAAGAGTTTGGTGTGGTTTGTGGGAGGAGGACGTCAATAAAAGTAAAGTGATGGTGTGTAATAGGGGTGATCATAGGGTGAATCTAGATGTGAGGCTGGATGGGGAAATATTGGAACAAGTAGTGTTTTAAATATCTAGGAGAAACGATAAACAGGAATGGAGGTACGGAAATGGAGGTAAAACAGAGAGTATGTGAAGGAAGGAAAGTTTTCGGAGGAATGGGAAGTACAGTACTGTACTTGTATATGGAAGGTGAGAAATCTCTGAATGAATGTTAAAAGTGCAATGCATCAAGGAATTATTGTGCCAACAGTGATGTATGGGGCTGAGACATGGGCTCTGAAGGCAAAGAAGAAAAGAAAGCTGGATGTGATGTAGATGAGCTGCTTGAGGAGTATGTGTGGAGTTACTCGTAGAGACAGATTGAGGAATGAAGAGATACGTAGGAGAGTGGGGAAGCAGGAACATTTGTCAGTCAGAGTGGACAGAAGGGTGCTGAGCTGGTATGGTCATGTTGAACGAATGGCAGATGAAAGGCTTACGAAGAGAATATGTGAGTCAGATACAAAGGGAGATAGAGGGGCAGGAAGACCCCCATTAATAATAATAATAATAATAATAATAATATTTATTCAGTTAGCATTTTATAATGTTGGTAACTTGGTACCGGTACCACATAATATGTTACAAATATGACATGTACCAGCTTTGCATAATTCCAACTAAGGATAGCCCAATAAGGCAGTTAGGCATATTTCCATTGGGGTCCTTGTGGGATTAAGTTAGCTGAGGAAAAGGGGGAGAATAACAAATGTAAATGAATATGATTACAGTAGTAGATACTTTAGAGAAAGTATTTCTCAGGGGTTATATTAAGATACCTTACATTCTATAGTTGGACTGGTCAAAATATTTCAGTAATCATTTCCATTTGTCTTTCCTATCTCTTATGTCGCATTGAGATGGAGAGACTGTGCAAGACAATCTTTGGATGATAGAGGAATGACTATAGATCAGGCAAGGGAAGTGGTAATACACAGGAATGAATGGAGAATGCTTGTGAATAAATGAGTGAACACGTGGTCAATTGGGAGAGGGGGTCGGGCGCAAGTTGGACTAGATACCGTAATAGTCCATCAGGCGCCTCGCCCGGGGAGCCGATATATATGAAGGGTGGTGAGCGGGCTTGTGGTTTCGGCTTCGCTGCATGTCTGCCTGCTGAGACTGGAACTTCTCCGAGTGGTTGGGTGCCAGGGGAGTGATGGAGGGACCTTGGTTACGCTGGTCTCTGGGTCTTCTCCTGGGTGAGCTAGATGTGTGTGAATTTGTATTTTGTTTTAGTGTGTTCATTGTTTTCTGTTGTGTTGTCCCTATTCGGGCTCTGTCTTGAGTCGGCCAACCCCAGAAAAAAAAAAAAAGGAAAAGTGGGGAATGGGCCTGAATAAATACATACATACATACTTGCATACATACATTTACTCTTAGGATCTGACTGGTGATTATACTTCAAGGTTTTGTTTAACTTAAGCGCCAGAATATAATTTAACCCTCTCACTCACCTGGTCACTTGGTCCTGATGTGGCGGCGTCTACGCCGTGGGGCCACCTCCCGAGACTGCCAACCGCGGATGGCTGCCGACCCTCCACGGCCGAAGACAAAATCAACGACCAGTGGAGGAAAACCGGATGCCGGCCGCGGGGAGCAGTTTCGGGAGCCAAACCGTCACAACCATCCCCTGACCCCTCCCTGGGGGCACGGGTCCTTGGAGCGGCTTCGGTCGCGCCGGGAATTTCCACACCTCTCACACCACACACACACATCACACAGTTTTTCCTACACCGAGAAATGACCCTCCGGCTGTCATTTCTCGAAGACTTCTTCTAGCCGGAGACATTGAGAGCAACCCACGCACACATACATATGTCCAACTTGCTCAAAACCCATCACTTCGAGTCGCCATACTAAGGGTTCAGTTCTCTGCAATTCATGCGGGAACTGGACCCACTTCACCTGCACAACACTTGCCTCCAAGAAACACTACACAAACACCTGGACCTGTTCCTCATGCCCCTCCCTCTCCCAGTCAAATCCCTCACCTAAAACCCGTCCACCTCTCCTCCCCAACCCACCTTAACCTTCCCATATCATTCACTCCCCCCCCACTAAAACCTGTCCACCTCTCCTCCCTAACCCACCTAACCTTCCCATACCACCCACATCCTCAACTCAACACACCACACCCCATCCTAATCCATTCCAACCCCCATCTCCTGCTCCCCAATCCCCACCCCTACCTCACCCATCCCCCCCCCCTCACCCCATCCACGTGCAGCAGCACCCAACATACATCGTGCACATAACATTAACATTCTTCAACTGAACATAGATGGCATCAACACAAAGAAACACAAACTCTCACACTTCATCAAACAATACAACATACACATTGCCATCTTACAAGAAACAAAACTCCGCACAACACAAAAAACACCCACATTTCATAATTTCACCACCATCAGACAAGACCGGGCTGTCGGCGGGGGCGGTGGACTCATCACCCTGGTACACAAAGAAATATCATACTTAGTAACCAGTGTACAAACCAAATCCCTCCTCCCCCCAAATGATAACACAACAGAAATACAGTCAATTAAAATACGCACTGGCAACAACTCCAACATAACCATCATAAACACATACATCCCTCCCCAAACATCCCCTACAGTACCAAATGAATACAGACCACACTTACAACACATCACAAACACCCCACACATCATCCTGGGTGGTGACTTCAACGCCAAGACGTCGGCCTGGTTTGTCGACAACCCCGACACAGACAGAGGGCTGGTACTACAAACCCAAACAGATAACCTCATCATCCTTAACGACATCCATCAACATACCCATATTCCTCACCAAGCCCTCTATAACCCATCATCTCCAGACATCACCTTTTTCTCCCCAGAACTCGCCCCCACAACATCCTGGAGGGTGGTCAGAACCTTAGGCTCTGACCACCTCCCGATCATTATCACCACCAATACCAGACTCACCCCAGCTAGCCACAAACACACATACACCAATTATAAAAGAGCTAACTGGGAAGCATTCACAAATGAGACAGAACAACACTTCACAACTCTAAACAGTACACCCATCACTAACATCAACAATGCTGTACACATACTCAATAAAACTATCCAAAACGCTGACAAGAAACACATTCCAAGAGGTAACAGAAAAGACACAACCCCAACTTCACACCAGAAATTCAAAACCTCATCAGACAACGCGACATACTGAAACACTCCCCAGCACCCCACACACAAGACATCACACAACAAATTCAAGCACTCAACACCCAAACTAACAACAAAATACAAGAACAACAAAAACTAAATTGGAATAACTTCCTACAAACACTTGATCACAAAACAAACCCCAAACACTCTACAAAACACTAAACAGCATCACACTTTCCAACAGCAACACAACACAATCACATGCTGCAATCACAACAACAGACTCTACTCCTTCATGTAAACAACAAGCAAACACTCTCATCAATCACTTCTCACATGTCAGCCACCTAAAACCTCACAAAGACGACCGACGTGTCATCCGACGTAAGAGACAATTCCCCACAGACCCTGACTATACACCCTTCACCAATCACCAGACAAAGCATATCATCAACAATCTCAAGCACTCACCCACCTGTGGCCTAGACAACATAAGCAACATACACCTCAGACACCTGGGACCACAAGGCATACAAGCACTCACTAACATATCCAACTACAACTATTCACACAACACAATACCAGACATTTGGAAGCATGGTATCATCATCACATTCCCCAAACCCAACAAAGACCCCACGCTACCCTCCTTGCACCGCCCCATCACACTCCTTTACTCCCCCTCCAAAGTCATGGAACGCCTAGTATTACAACTAATTACACCTGACCTACCCCTAGCTCCAACACAACATGGCTTTAGGCCACTGCACTCCACAAACACTCTTCTCACAGACCTTACACAAAGAGCTTTCGACGGAATCAACTCAGCTAGACCACCACACAGATCACTATTAGCCACACTCGACATTAGTAAAGCCTTCGATGCCATCCCCCGCCACAACCTAACAAACAAACTCTACAACACAAAAAGGTGGCTGGCCAACTTCCTAGCAGGCAGATGTGCACACGTATCTTTTGCCGGTCAGTCATCTAGAATCAGAAACTTTCCAAACGGAGTCCCACAAGGATCCGTCCTATCGCCCGCACTCTTCAATCTGTACATGCACGATATAACTACACCCAATACGCCTCAAATAAACTTAGCCTCCTATGCAGGTGACATAACATTCACATGCACACACCATGACCCAAAAAGAGCAACAGATCTCCTTCAACCCTATCTCAACACACTACATGGCTGGTGCACTACAAGCAGACTTAATCTAGCCCCAGCCAAATCCACCCCAACCCTGCTCACTAGCTGGACAGGTAGAACACGAATACATCCCTCAACTCACCATAAATGCTGGTGGGGGGGTTGAATGATGGGAGTAGAGCGGAGACTGATAAGGAGAAAGCAGAGGTGCTGGGGAAATACTTTGGGGGGGTACTAACAGTGGAGTCGGAGGATGCAGTGCCTACTATTCCCATCAAACAGGCACCGGCACTAGAACTAGTAGAGTTTTCCCATGCTAGAATGAGAAGGGCTATAGAAAAAATGAACAGAAGTAAGTCACCGGGACCGGATGGGATACACCCAAGAATCATAAAGGAAGGAGGGGAGATGTTAGTAGAGCCATTGAAAATGTTATTTGAGGTATCGTTTAATACAGGACAAATCCCGATGGACTGGAGAGAGGCGAACATAACAGCTATATTTAAGAAGGGAAAGAGAAATGACCCAGGGAATTATAGACCAGTCAGTTTGACAAGTGTTGTGTGTAAACTAATGGAAACGGTAATTAGAGAAGGAATAATGGATCATATGAAGTCAAACCAACTTTTCAGTGGGAGACAGTTCGGATTCTTGCCGGGGAGGTCGACGGTACTACAGCTAATTAAGGTGGTAGATGATTGGATGCAAATTCTAGAAGATGGTGATGTAATAGACGTGGTATATTGCGATTTTATGAAGGCCTTCGATAAGGTCCCACATAAAAGGTTAATAGAGAAAGTTAGAAGCTATAATATAGGGGAGAAATGTGTGAAATGGATAGAAGCCTTCCTGAAAGATCGGAGACAGAGGGTATTGGTGAATGGAATAGGCTCGGGGTGGAGGGAAATTACAAGTGGGGTACCTCAGGGATCTGTGTTGGGACCACTGCTGTTCGTTATATTTATCAACGACTTGCCTGAAGTTATAACTAATGGAAGTGAGGTATACCTGTATGCGGATGACACTAAACTGTATAGAAGAGTGAGGAGTAAGGAAGATATGGGTTTGCTTCAAGGAGATGTGGAAGGCATGAAGGGATGGTCTGAGCATTGGTTAATGCCTTTTCATCCAAAAAATGCAAGTACATGCGGATTGGGACCAGCAAGATAGACAAGGTAGGATACAGTATGTATGAAGCGATGGAGGAAGTGAGTGCAGAAAAGGATATAGGAGTAGTGATAGATAATAAGTTAAATTTCTCAGAACATTTAGCGGAAAAGATAAACAAAGCCAATAGAATTGTAGGGCTGATAAGGAGGACATTTGTGTCACTTGACGAAGAAATCTTCAGGAATCTATATACAGCGCTGGTTAGGCCACACCTGGAATATGCAAACCAGGTGTGGGCTCCATATATGGTAAAGGATATAGAAGCAGTGGAGAAAGTGCAGAGAAGAGCTAGCAAGCTGGTACCAACGTTGAAGAACGCGGGCTATGAGCAGAGGTTGAGGACACTGGGACTTCCGACACTGGCATATAGGAGAAAGAGAGGGGATATGATAGACTTTTAAGATAGTGTCAGGAAAGTACGATGAGGATGTGTGTGAAGGTATCTTCTTGATGCGGGAGGGAACAAGAACGAGAGGACACTCTAAGAAAATTTACAAAGAAAGAAATAGGCTTGAGAAGGCGAAGAACTCATTTTGTGATAGAGTGGTAAATGAGTGGAACGCACTGCCCCAGTATGTAGTCGATTCCGAATCAATAAGGGAGTTTGAAAGTAATCTTGATAAAGCATGGGGAAGACAAGATTTGAAGTTTGATTATAAAACAAAAATACAGAATAGTAAAAATGTTGCGTCTGCTACCGCCGCCGCCAACACCGTGAACGACCGCAGCAGTGCAAGTACTGGTACTGAGCTGGATACACAGGCATAGTTTGCCTTTTTCCAGAGGATCTACTGTAAGAAACTGTAATAAACAACACACCCCTAACACATACACACACACCCAAAATCCTAGGAGTAACATATGATACTCATGACATTCAAACAGCACACCACAAACATTAAAAAGAAACTGACACCCAGACTTAACACCCTCAGGTCACTTGCTCACACAAAATTTGGACACAACAAAGAAACTACCACCACAGTATATAAACAATACATAAGATCAGTGATGGAATACGCAAGCCCAGCCTGGGCTTCTAACCTAGCTGAAACACATAAGACCTTACAGACTATTCAAAACAAAGCCCTGAAGATCATTACAGGCTGCACGGCTACTGCACCCACAGATCACCTACATCAAGAAACCAAAATCCTCAAAGTCAAAGACCATCTGGACATGAGAGGCACTAAATTCCTGGCAGCAGCCTCCACGAACCAGGACCACCCACTAAACTACATGGCAACACACCCAGACACCAAGAAATATAAAAACAACACCCAGCACACGGTATCACACACAATTACTGTCCTCTCTCCCTCCCTGCCCACCCCGAACCAACTTCCAGAAGCACATCCATACTCATATCTCTCGCCGATCCATCCACTCACTCACAGACAACACGCAGCTGCAAGCACGACCTCCCGAAATCCATCCTTCCGAATCCTCCCTTCCTCGCGAGGACAGAGTCCACCTGGCCAGGCTGAGATGCGGACACCATCCAGCTCTCCTGAGCTATCAGAAGAGACTGGATGACTCCGTTGTCGACACCTGCCCGGGATGTAACACAGCACCCCATACCATTAAACACATCATAGAAGACTGCATTTCACACAACCACTTTCGCCAACAACACAATCTACACTCAATGAGAGCTCTGTGGGAAAGGCCGATCGTGGCCATGGCCTTCCTCAGGGACTCGGGGCTGTTCGGCCAGGCAGCTTAGGGAACAACAACAACAACCATATCATCATGAGCGAACGCTCAAAACACTCAGACTCGTCCATGTATGATGCTGATGCCACTACTGAAGAAGAAAAAAAAAAAAAAAAAACGATAACAAATATGGTAAAAATAAGAAAATAAAATTTATCTACCAGTACAGTACTGCGATTCCCGACAGTCTGATGTTCTATAGCGGCGTTCCCTAGCGTCAAGCACCTCATCTAGGCCTTTTTGCTCCTAGGCGTCTCCTGGAGTGGAGGTGTCTGTGTCCTCTCTTCATCCTTCATCCTACTATAACTCCGGACTTGTGAGTCATTTTGCTCATTTGTACTTGTCTGTGATGAGCTTTGGTAGTTATCCAGGCTAGATAAGATACGTGCACCATCCTGTGGGACGCCTTAGGAGATTTTCCGTGGGTGTCGTGTCAACTTATACTCGGGAGACCTTAGTCGTGATAATGCGAAGGACCCCTCATTGCTGTGTTCTGAAGTTTTTCCCCTGTGCTATGTCTACGAGCTAGTTTATGCATGAGGCTTCTTTGTGTAGCTTTTTGGGGCCCGCATTTCGGCCACCCAATTGGGTGGGTTAAGCAGTATGATCTTTTCGTGGTAAACCTTGTGCGTTTCAAATTCTCTTACTTAGTAAGAAGTTTGGCTAAAGGTTTTGACGCTATATGCCTACATTCCTGTTCTACGTGAAGGGGGAAGGAGTACCTAGTCTTTCTAGGAAGGTGAGTGTGCTTCGACGATACGTCTGTTTGACGCCTGCCAGCCCTGGTTAGTTCATTTGGCCTCCTTGTAGGAGTTATTTTATGGCTAGGATATATTATTATTATATTAATTATATAACTGTGCCATAATTTTGCATGTCGTGTCACTTGCTTGGGTTTCGTAAACGTCAGGCAAAGAGTGATCAGCCAGGGGCTGCGTTCGGCGTGCCTCTAGGCCCTACTGAGCCCCGTATATTTTGTAATGTAGGGTCTTTTGTGGTCACCTAGAGTATGTGGAATTCGGCGTATCATTAGTCTGTGACTTGATAAGGCAGAATTCATATTTATTGGATGAAAAGCTGATCTTTTCAGTGCGGCGGGTAACTCTCGTTGGTCGATTTTTATGCGTCAGAAATCAAAGACATTCCGGCGGACCCAGCGTGGTCGGTATGCAATAAATCCGTTCGTAGCACCGAGCCAAAAAACTTTTTCACGGAGGAATTTACAGAATTTACCCAATGGAAATACCCCTAACGGCCTTATTGGGCTATCCTTAGTTGGAATTATGCAAGGCTGGTACATGTCATATTTGTAACAAACTATGTGGTACCAACTCTGTAAATTGCTAACTGAATAAATATTATTATTATTATTATTATTATTATTATTATTATTATTATAATGAGGGGAGCCTGTTCCGCCGGCCATCAGCGTAGCCAAGGACTCACCTAAGCCTATCTTTGCAATTCAGTCAGGTGCTGATTCACTCTTTGCCCGCCGCGGGTCGCCGGGTAACGTAGAACTGGATATTAACCGAATAAGAATGGTTTAGGTCAGTGTTGGTCCCTTAGGTAAGAAGTCATAACTCTTTGACCATTGGGTGTGGTTAATTGTAATGTAAGGGGACCTTACATGATACTTGTTGTTGTACATTCTTTTTTCCTCATGTGTAAATGATTATGTTATGGCAATACTGTATATATGATGATGACAATATGTCATCGGGGGTGAGAAGCCCCCCCTTGACATATTATTGTATCCAATGGCATTCAAAATAGACGGAAACATGATTGCAAACGTCCCGCCCCCCCCCACCCCCCCCCCCACGTCATGTTTACATTTGTCGATCGCCGTGGTTAAGTTTGCGTCTATTTTGACGGTTATTGTCCCCTGCTGGCAATATAGCCTATATAATAATGACAATATGTCATGGGGGGGGGGGGGGGCAAAGCCCCCCTTCAACTTATTATTGTATCCAAAGGCAGTCAAAATAGACAGGAACATGATGGCAAGCGTCCCGACCCTGGTCCGCATAGTGTACACAAGGCTGGCGGTACGCCTGAACTCTACATTATACTCAGTAAATATTAATTTTTGATAATTATAGGGAATAGGCTCGCAGCCTTATTACGGTATAGGCCTACATAATTTATTAGGGACAATGTAGGTCTATGGAATCCTTATACTGTAGCCTACTCATGTATAAACCACTATGGGAGAATAATTTTGATCACATTTATAAAACCCGATATTAATAGAAAAAACCACCCATTCTAATCAATCTCAGAGCTCTTTCGGACATCCTCACTGTTTACAAACGCCTTCTTTATGCAATATAATCGATATTTACCCCCTGCTGGCAACATAGATGACAATTTCAATAATTCATGGGGGGGTGCATACCCTCTCAACCCATCGTGTACAGTGTATCCAACATTGAAATTATAACCAAGACCATGAAATGTGAAAACACTCATTTCTCAAAATCTGGAGGAAAAAACATGAAAAATAAGGGTACGAGCCTATTCCCCTATAATTACCTAGGCCCCTAATTTGTTTATAGGCTAGTTCCATTTGCGGCGCTACTGACATAGGCCTATGGTATATGACAAATTTAAGCAAGAGTTGTGTTATCAGGCGTTGCCGCAGGGTATATCATAGTGTTTACTAGGCTATGCCCCTTTGAATGGACATTAGCCTAACCTAACAACCTTACCTAACTTATCCTAGTAGGCCTATTATGAGTAGGGGCTGCCGCCCCCACACCTCCGCTGTTTGACATTAACCCTCCAGCCCCGGGGGCTATAGCTTGCGACTGTGCTGCGGTACCGGGTGTTTTGACGATCTTTGGGCTATGTTAACTACTCTGTTGTAAGTCAATGAATATGGCATGTAATGTTGTGAATAAAAAAGAATAATGTTCCACAAACCTTCCTCTGTCGAATGGCGTTGAGTAGAGGTCTCTAGCCCCTCTGGTTGCATAATGGTGAGCGCGGGAAGACGAGTGCTTTTCGGCGGCAAATTCTTCCCGCGTTCGGACGCGTCGCCCCGGCCATGGCTACGACGCACCTAGCCGCTCGTCGCGCCAAAGTATTTATCTCCCTTAGACGATTTTAGTGTTTGATATTGAGAATGTGATGTTTATTTGATATTTTTCTAGTTATTTTGAGGCCAATTATATAAAATATGTTTATTAGGGTATCACTGTCACTGATATTGCTAATTTTCACTCGATACCGTACATTTTATTAGTAATTGAGGTAGGTTATTGTTGTATTAGGCACTGATTATTCGTTATCACAGGTGTTTATTATACTTTGGCCATCAAGTATTGTGTCTTGTGTCACTTTCACTTTGATAAATATGCTTTAGAGTGTCACTGTCACTGATAATACTCATTTTCACTCGATACCGTACATTTTATTAGTAATTGAGGTAGGTTATTGTTGTATTAGGCACTGATTATTCGTTATCACAGGTGTTTATTATACTTTGGCCATCAAATATTAGGTCTTGTGTCACTTTCACTTTGACAAATATGCTTTAGAGAGTGTCACTGTCACTGATAATGCTCATTTTCACTCGATACCGTACATTTTATTAGTAATTGAGGTAGGTTATTGTTGTATTAGGCACTGATTATTCGTTATCACAGGTGTTTATTATACTTTGGCCATCAAATATTAGGTCTTGTGTCACTTTCACTTTGACAAATATGCTTTAGAGAGTGTCACTGTCACTGATAATGCTCATTTTCACTCGATACCGTACATTTTATTAGTAATTGAGGTAGGTTATTGTTGTATTAGGCACTGATTATTCGTTATCACAGGTGTTTATTATACTTTGGCCATCAAATATTAGGTCTTGTGTCACTTTCACTTAGTTATATGATTTGTAAACGTTTTATATACAATTTATTGTGTCTTTTTTCACTGATTTATATATTTCTATAGGTTCTAATCATATGAATGTCACTTGGTATATACATATGTGTCACTTTCACATATTATTATGGTGTAATTGTATTTGTATAAATGTGTTCATAATACATGACTTTTGTATAACAATAAATTGGTTTACTTCCACTTTTTGCCTATATATATACTGTACATATTGTCATTATCTTTGGCACTTTCACTATGATTATTAGAACTCCAGCTTGGAGTGGTAATCAAAGAAGCACTCTAAAGCACAGAGTGCCACCTTGCACTCCACACACTCTATGGTTGACTTTTTACCTGGCCTCGGCCTCACCCTGCTGTTGTAGCAGTCATGGCACCGCTTCTGCTGTGTTCTTCCTGATTCATTCTGAGGCAGGGAACCAAGCCTGTGCCTAATCAAGTATTGAGCACACTGCAAGCGATCAATAACGGCGGGCCCAGGATGTGCCACTGCCCTCTGTGGCGTAGCATACTTCTCCAGGAGCTCCGTCAACACCTGCTTTTGGAACCTCCGCAGGCTATTGAACTTCATGGGTGTGTTCACATTCCGAAGCTTGTATATATTGTAGGCATTCAGAACTGACATGTCCACCATATGCAGAAAGAACTTTTTGTACCATCTGCACGAGGTACGCAGGCAGTCAATGAAGCCTATCTGCATGTCGGACTTGTCCACCAGCCTCATGTTGATGTTGTAGTCCAGGACAGCATCGGGCTTGGTCACCCTGGCCTGGGTGCGGCGATCCACCTTGCCAGTCTCCACCATTTCCCCCTTGTGGATGGTGGTCAGGAGGTTGACCTTCCGCTGGTCGTGCCAGTGGATAGCCAGAATGGGCCCCGACTTCTTCTTCAACACATCACCTTTTTTGGTCTTTGGAGGGAAAGGTGGCATGCCCTTCCTTTTCCCTCGTACTGTGCCTACAGTCCCCGTCTTGCGCTCATGCAGGTACTGTGAGAGAGTGGGGGACGTGTAATAATTGTCCGTGTAGAGGACGTGATTCTTGTGAAAGTAGCGGTCCATCATGGCTTGCACCACTGCTCCGCCAAAGCCAATGAGGGGGTCCACAAGCAAGTCCCCTTCCTTCCCGCTGTAGACCAGGAAGTCCAGGACATAGCCAGTTTGGCAGTCGCACAGCACAAAGAATTTTATGCCAAAGCGATGTCTTTTTGAGGGGATGTACTGCCGGAAGCTGAGTTTTCCCCGGAACAGCACAAGAGACTCGTCAATGACGACCTTGCGGAAGGGCTTGAAGTAGGAGGTGAAGCGTTCTCGCATCATCTCATACAACATCCTAATCTTCCACAGCTTGTCACCGAGGTGGACATCGGTGTTGGTGACAAGATGGAGCGCTGCGAGGATATCAAGGTACCGGTCGCGAGACATATATTTCCCGAAGGCAGGGGTGGATATGAGATCATTGGTGATCCAATAGTCAGGCAACCTATGCTTCTTGACATGAGGCATTAGCATGGTGAGTGCCAGGAACACCATGAACTCTTTATGAGTCACTGGGGTCCACTGCCTCATGTGGCCCTTGGTCACCTTGCCCAAAAAGTGGACCTGGAATTGGTGCTGCTTATTTGTCTCTTTGACAACATAGCCTACCACCTCCTCATCAAAGAAGGCCTCAAATAGTTTGTGTGGTGGAGCATTGGGGCCTGCAGGAAAATTGGGGGTAATGCCTGAACCCTCCAGTACCTCATCAAAAGCTGGCACATCAGGGTTGTATCCATCCTCATCAACTACGTCTTGCCACTGAAAAACGTAGAATGGGTCTTGTCTACGCTGACGAGGAGCTCCAGCTGGTGGCCCAGCACGCCCACGGCCAACTCGGGAGGCGCGCGCCCTAGGGCGGCGAGGGCGGCGGCCAGGGCAGCGGGCAGCACGACGGGCAGCACGACGCCGGGCCAAGCGGATGGGTCGAGGGTCGTCGATGTCCATATAGTCATCGTCAGAGTGGTCATCTTGCCCTGACGGTGGACCTATGTAATCATGGCCAGAGTCTTCAGAGAGGTGCCCTTCATCATCAGTGGCCCCCACATAATCTGGCGGGGAACCAGTGATGCGTGGGCGGCTTGCGGGTGGGCGAGGTGGGGAAGGAGTGGCAGGTGAGGCTGTGTCCCCCCGAGGTCCTGGGCTCCTTGGCCTGCGACGAGTGACAGAAAGCAATGTTTCACTGTCACTAGGCCCAGGTATTGGTGATGCGAGCTCAAAGACTTCTTCAGGAAGACATGTTGAAGGCGGGAGAGCTGGGGAGGACCGTGGGGAAAGTTGCGGGGACGTATGGCTGGGGCCGGCCGGGGTGGACGCCGCGGGAGCCTCGAACAAAACTCTCTTACTTTTCTTAATTTTGTTGGTATATTTCCTACCTTTCCCCTTTTCGGCAGCAATATGTCTCCTGTCGGGGGACCTAGGAGGCAAATAGGCCGAAAGTGGGGGGTCCTCAACCCTTGGCAATGGTGGGGGTGGTGGGGAAGAATGCGGGGCATCCGGGTCATCTTGGGTGGCGTGGGTAGATAAGGGAGACAATGGCGGACGAGAAGGGTCACCACGCTGACCCTCACTCACAGCCTCATCAAGTATTTTTGCTTGTTCCCTAGCTGCTGCGGCCGCCTTCTCAAGTATTTTCTGCTTATACAAATGTAGCTTGAAAGGCGATTTACCTGGGGAAGGGCTTGGAGTCGTGTCACTTATGCGAAATTTGGTGAGTGACCTTGAACTCTCCCACTCACTCACTCTCTCAAGTTCACTGTCTTTAGGTAAACCAGCTTCCTCAACAACTGGTACATCACCTTCATCACTCTCATCACTGTCATGTTCTCTCGCAAATCCCAGGAATTGCTCTTCTTTGTCACTCTCATGGCCATAATCACTCGACTTATAAATACTGGAGTCGTCACTGACTTCATCATCAACATTATGCTTGGCATCAGCTCGCTCATAAAGTCTCAATGTCGTCTCAATACCTCCGGGAGATAACACATTTAGGCGATGGCGTCGGGGTAAGGCGCGACGAACTAGCAAGGGCGTCGTAGGAAGCACGGTATCGGACACAGCGGAATCACTATTTGGCGTACTGTCCATGATGGCGTCGGGGTAGATACTGTTGCTGTGGCGTCGTTTACGCCTGGTAGCGCCACCTACCGTCCCATGATACCAAAAATGTACGCGCGGCATTCGAAAGCACGCATGCAAGCAATGAGCGTTCAAGAGCCCTTCCGGGTTGCGCGGGCCCGAGGTTGTTATGGGCGTTCAAGAGCTCTTCCGGGTTGGATGGGTTAACCAACGTGTTTACACGATGTACGCCCAGTAACACAACTCATTCCCAAATTTATAGAAGCCATAGAAATTGATGAGTGTGCTGTGAAACTAAAACTAGCCTAGAATTAAACAGGCCTAGGCCTATTTTCCGACTTTTGATAACAAGACAGCCTTACGCCCAAATAGGCCTAGGCTAGGCTACTAGCCTACTTCCTTCCCAAAAAGTTGTCAAATTAGCCTAGACACGTAACGTTCGTGACCGAGAGTGCAGTGTGTCACGCTATAGCCTATTTAAAACCAGTGCACAAATATACAGTTATTTTAAATGGGGGTCAATATTTACGAGCCGCACCACAGCTGGGATCTCATTTCTAATGGTAGTTATGGGTTCCTATCATTTTATGCTTCATTTCTATATAATTTTTATCCACCACACTTGTTACACTTTGTAGTATTCCGTCCGTTAGTGACACAGTTGAGCTGGGGTCTCCACTGCGACCAGGCAGCTCCCTTTCTTCCACGCTCCAGTTCAGAAGTCGGTTGGAGTTGGCGCTGGGGTATCCTGGTGTTGATGGCCGGTCCGGTATTTTGGCCAACCACATGTCCAAATGTTTTTTGAAGGTGTCGTGAGACACCCCGGTCATGTTCCTGAGAGGGGCTGGTATACAGTTGAACAGTCTGGTTCCATTGTATGCAAAGCTGTGATGGATCAGGGATTTGATTTTTTGTGTTGATCCCGGCGTAGTCCTCACATAGCACAGCCTCCCTCGCCTTTGGTGATGAGTCTCTCGGATGTTTGGATTTGGTACCTTTTTTTCCAAGATCTTCCAGACGTAGATGATGATGTATCTCTCCCTACGCCTTTGAAGTGAGTACAGCTGCAGCTCCTTGAGTCTCTCCCAGTAGTTGAAGTGTTGTAACCCATGGATTTTACTGGTGAATGTCCTCTGGGTGGCTTCAATTTAAGTCATTTCTCCTACTTTTTGGGGAGACCAGAGCTGAGAGCAGTACTCAAGTCGTGGTAGGACCAGTGACTTCCACAGGGTTAACATACACCTCTCATTTCTTGTGTGGAAGGTTCTCAAGATCCAGCCTGCTATTTGTTTTGCTGTTGATGTGGCTTTGGTAATATGCTGGGAAAAAGTGGCGTCACTGCTCATATTTACTCCCAAGTCTTTCACTGTGTCTTTGGCAGTAATTTCTTGCTGTCCACTTTTGTAGTTGGTGGCGTTTTGTAGTGCTCTCTTTTTCCCGTACCTTAGAAGCTCGAACTTGTCTCCGTTTAGGGCTATGTTATTTTCTTCTGACCACTTCATGATTTTGTTTAAGTCTTGTTGTAGTAGCTGGGCATCGTGTTGTGTGGTGATTTTCTTCATGAGTCTGGTGTCGTCTGCGAACGATGTGGCTGTTGAGTGTTCCAGGTTCCTGTCGATGTCTCCTATCATGATGAGAATTTTACACATATTTTTGGATGTGCTTGTTTGCATCCCATGCCAACTACTCCATATCGGCATTTATTTCTTAGGTAGAAATTGCATACTACCATTCTTTTCTTTTTATTATAAGTGTTCTTGTTTTCAGCTCTAGTCCTAGGCCTAATTGAATTTGAATTAACAGCACTTGCTTCACCTGTTCTTGTGGTTGTGGGTTCAGTTGCTGCTGGAGTCCCGTTTGTAAGAACTTTTTTTTTTCTTGGCTTTAGCCTATTTATTATTATTTTATTTTTTTGCATTAACCTAACCAAAAAACCTAACCTAACCTAAATGTATTTGGGGGCTATTAACTCACCTGGTAGGGCCGCCAATCGGTAGCGCATGACAGGCCAAGGATTAGGCAGCCCAGGAGATAGCATGACACGCCAGTCAGATGCAACATTTGAATGTACTGGGATGCTTGACAATGGGGTGACTGGTAGTGTGTGTCAGACCAATAATATGATGGGGTACCGGTAGTTTATCAGGGGTCGAGATGTTGCTAAAAAATGGGAAGGGGGATTTTATGGGTTGAAGAGTGAGTTGTGGAGGTGTTGGGTCAATTTAGATTTGAATTGAGCAAGGGAGGGGGAATTTACTATTTCAGCTGGTAGGGAGTTCCACTGATGGATTATACGACAGGAGAAAAAACTTTTTCTTGCTTCGGTTTCTGTGTGGGGAACAAATATCTTGTATTTATGACCTCTTACTCCTTGGTGGGGTGACATAGTGAACAGGTCATGGGGTTTAATGGGCGAGAGATTATGGAATATTTTGTAACACTGAATAAGGTTAGGTTAGGTTAGGTTAGGTTAGGTTAGGTTAGGTTAGGTTTTTTGGTTAAGTTAGGTTAGATTTTTTGGTTAGGTTAAGCTAATGCTAAAAAAAATAAAAATAAAGCCAAGATTTTTTTTTTTCCGGTGGATAAAAATTATATAGCCTAGAAATGAAGCATAAAACAATAGGAACCCAAAACTACCATTAGAAATGAGGGGAAGGATGTAGTTACCGGGTGTACCACTACCGACATACAACATATATCATACTCACAGATACAACCCAGGGCACAGCTACACCATGGGGGAGGAGCTGGCAACAACCAAGGAAGAAAATTACCTAGGGGTAATCGTCTCCGATAACCTGAAGCCCGGAAAGCATGTGGCCAAATCAGCTGCCAAGGCTAATTCTATGCTGGGTAGGATAAGGAAAACCTTTACGTACATGGACGCGGATATGTTCCTGGCCTTGTACAAAGCCCTTATCAGACCCTTAATGGAATATGATGTTCAGGCCTGGTCCCCCCAGAACAGGGGGGATAGGGTAGAAATTTTAGTATCCAATCACTAAGTTTTTAGTGTAAAAAAAATGCTACTAACAAAACTATAAAAGATACAGTGTTAACCTTGGTAAAAATTTACCTATGGTCCCGTTAAAATATCCTCAAGTAACCTATTAAAAACTGTTCAGGGGACTGGTTAGAACTTGTAGGATGTTTAATTGAAGGTCGGAAATCAGTATTTACTGAGAAATAAAAGTCTTCAAATGCGCTAGGCTATGTTTTACGGGAGGGATTGTACGCCGCCACATACGCACGGCCCCCGCCCACTGCCCAAAATGTACAAATATTATATTATATTAGATTAGATTAGATTAACCTAACCTAACCTAACCCTAATATATTATAATATAACATAACATAACATTACCTGAGAAAGAGAGGGCAGGGACCCTGGGTGACCCATAGCACATTTTAAGACTGTTATTTCTCAGTAAATACTGATTTCCGATATTCAATTAAACATCCTACAAGTTCTAACCAGTCCCCTGAACAGTTTTTAATAGGTTACTTGAGGATATTTTAACGGGACCATAGGTAAACATTTATCTTAACCTTATATACAGGTTATAGAGCTATGAAAGCTAATTATTGTGTGAAAAAAGAAATTAAATGGATAAATAGTTTAGCTTCTACCGTACACCGAATGTAAACAACTGTCATTTTTCTCACGATTCTTACGGCAACCTGTAAGGAAATTACCTTTTTGTCAGCTTAAAGGCCGGTTCACACAGACAGTTTTTGTTTCCAATTCTCTCCCCCATCCAGGGGGAGAGTTGCTGTAAAATTCCCGGCGAAACTCAAAAAGTTTTCACAAGGGAGAGCCAAGTCAAAGGTAGGGATTGTGGACGGAGAATTGCCAAGCAGAAAGCACATGCATCAATTTACATAGTGATATGAGTGCATATTTGGACCACTCATGTGTGTAGAGGGTCTCAGGGGTGCAGGGTGATGGTTATAATGAGCAGGGGTGAGATCAATACACGAGGTAGCTCTAGTTGTTCCACCCCACGCCTTCTTCAATGGTCACTCCCGCAGCCCAATCGTGTTTAAAGATAGCCTTCACACCATAATTGACATGTTGTTCGTAGCTCAGTCAGTACGGGCTAGATCTCGTGAACAGGAAAACAAGCGTTCGATCCTCCTCGGATCTGAAGTATTTTATATTTTTATTTTGTTATTTTTGTTATATATAATTATATTAGGTTAGTTAAGTTAGGTTAATCTAACAAAATATTATAATCAGACAAGAACAAAAAGCAAAGTCGTCGCGAATGGTAGGCCCAGGCTATACAATCATGATGGGAGCAATTTAAAAGAAAACGGACGATGGCAAGCTATAGTAAAATATTAACAGTGGATATTGTACCAACTCACAAGATCGTATGCATTTTGTTATGGCAGACATACTTAAGAATAAACTTAAGATAAACCTAATGCGTCTGTTGGTGCTTGGGATATAGTGGTATACACGACTGGTTGATGTTAGGTTAGTGAGATTGCCTCCCTATTTGTTTTGTTATTATCAAGTGAATGAGTTGACCGACTTGTATCCTTCTTTTCATATTTCTGTAATTATTATCTTTACCTCTTTTTCTTCTTATCATCTCAGAATAGTATCATATATCTTCTTCGTATATGACCTGCTTAATATATAGTTTTTGTTTCTTGAAGTGGAATGGTATGAATGTAAACAAACACGCATTACTCAACGTCTTTTGTTTTTCGTGTGGTACGAAAGGTGGCCAAAAAGGCGACCAAGTCATTGTATCGGATATATACGCAGCAAACAGAGAAAAACAATATGTAAACAAATTAAATCAGTGCAGATTATTTCTCGACCATATCGTAGGTTTGTAGTGACGTTATTGGAGAGAAAGATCTCCCACGCAACCAAATGTGGTGCAAATTCGAACCTGAGCAGTGTTGAATCAAGGTGATAGGTAAAACATGAAAATTAAAATAGATAATATATATAGGTAGTCTGGAAAGTTCGTTATTTTCCTAGAGTGCCGTATATTCCGCTAAACAGCCGACCAAAAACGGGAAAAGTGGTTAGGGCAGTGAGAATTCTGTTTCATAAGATAATTATTGAAAGTGTTACTTAAAGTTATTTAAAGTTTAAACATAACGAGTGTAAACGAGTGGCACCCCCCCCCCACTCACCACAAACCGCGTAACAAACACCTCCTTGTCCTCCATGCCCCCCCCCCCCCCCCTCTCTCTCTCTCTCCCCCATGTAAGGGCGGGTGGAAAAACAAAAACAAAAACAAAAAAACAAACAAAAATGAATATACACGTGGATAAAGGCACAGCATGTCAGATATGCAAGCAACCATACCACTGGGTTTGCATAGGACTGATACCAATAAATGAGGCGTACAATACAAGAGGGAAGAACCTCCATTTCTGCGATAGTTGTTTCGATATCACATGACAAGTCATACAGACTGTAGAAAATACAGCAGTACAAGATAGACCGAAATATAGCCAAGACATAGCTACTTTTCACAGAAACTGGGGAACTATTGGGGCCTCAGGGCCCATACTAATATCACAACCCACACACGCACACCTTCCCATGAAAATGCCCGAATTGCCTCCTGCACATCAACACACATCGCCTGCCGAACAACAACCTTTCGCACCCTACAAATCCACAAACCCAGCCGCACATCTTCCCACACCTCCCCAGACCCAGAAAACACCCACATTAATCCCATCTATGGCCATTGACCACCCTACTGCTGTTGATCAAATACATTTGCAGGATGAACGTAGGATGCAACAAGCCCCCATATCAGGCTCCCCTTCCACATCGCCTCCCCCCTCACCACTGCCACCTGCCCACCTACAACCGACCCATAACTCCACCCCCCTGCAGGCCCGTAACTCCACCCCCCTGCAGGCCTCACCCACCCATACACCAAGCCCACTATCACCCACAACCACACTTAGCTCACCACATAACCCCTCGCAGCCCCAGCCACACCTACTGGGGTTGTCTACACCAGTGTGCAGATATTATCTGGAAAGAAGGTGCTACTTTGGTCAAAAGGGCGAATATAATGGGAATTCATGTAGATTTGCTCATCCCAAAATTTGCAACAACATAACCAGTCATGGAAAATGTAGATTTGGTGAAACCTGCAAATACCACCACCCATCCCTTTGCAAGACATCACTTGAGAACAAGACCTGCTACAATATGAAATGCCCAGCTTTTCATATTAAAGGGACTTGGAGATATGCTAGACCTAACACGAATGGTAGCCCAAAAAACTCTCTAGTTATGCGAGGACGAGACAGAGGAAAAAGGCAAGGAGGGAAAGGGCAGATAAAGAGACTGAGGGAGATGGAAGAGCACATAGAACACCTCGAGCACCTCCTGGCCTCCCAAGAGTGGCCAATACATCCCGAAGACTATTAGGTACACATAGTACTCCAAACAATCCCTCCCCAATCTTGTTTGCAAATATCCAAGGACTAAAAAATAGAACCACGAACAAAGTACCATTTATTAGGGGCCTGCTTGAAGAAGGAAACGCTATATTTGCGGCTCTCACAGAAACTCACATTAAAGATCAGCAAGATAGTGAGGTATGGATTCCTGGTTACAACCTACATAGGGCGGACAGAACGCATAGATCACATGGAGGTGTAGCCTTGTACATACATGACTCACTGATATGTACTGAATTCCTAAATAACAGTAACGAAGTGGTGGAAATACTTGGAGTTAAAATAGAATCCCTAAATTTAGCAGTTATTGTTACATACAGGCCTCCAGACTCATCCCGAGAAGAATTCAAAACCCAACTCAACAAAATAAAATCAGAAGTGGAAACCCTGGGGAACCCAACACCAAATATTATATGGCTAGGAGACTTTAACCTACCAAACATCAAATGGAGACAACTAGAAAACCAGTTAGTGGCAAATAACACCGGAGAAGCAAATACTAATACGAGAGAGCTTTTTGAACTTTGTGATTTTTTTAGTCTTACCCAACATATTGCTGAACCCACACGGGAAAACAATATCTTAGACCTGGTCTTCACTAACAACGACTCTCTAGTACACAGCATTAACATATCGGACACAACATACTCAGATCATAAATTAATTGAGATCAAAACAACCTTAGAAAGTGTACAGACAACCTCAGAATCGAGAACAAAAACCGGCCCCTTCAGTAAATTTAACTTCAATAACAAAAACATTTTAGGTGGGAAGAGGTAAATCAAGAAATGGAGGAAATAGACTGGGAAGATTTAATGGATAACCTGACACCAGCAGAATGTCTAGTCTTAATAACAGAAACCATGACCCAAATCTGTACCTTTACCTTTGGATACCTTTGGATGTGTTCGCCGCTCTTCTAGCGGCACCAAGGAGCGCGACGCCCCTCGTTATGGGTGGCGTTGTAGCCACCATATACCTGCAAGACAAACAAAACGAAGAAGCAAACAAGATCGGGAAAGGAGGAGGCTGTACAGAAGAAGAAAATTACTCACACAAAGATGCACACATCAAAATCTACAGGATAGGCAAAAGGTCGAAATAGATAGAGAAATTGTGGAAATTGAACAAAGGCTAAGAATATCATATGAACTACAACATATGGAAGAGGAGAGGAAAGCTATTGCAGGTATAAAGGAAAATTCCAAATACTTCTTTTCATACGCCAAACAAAAGGCTAAAACAACATCAAACATCGGCCCACTGAGCAAAGGGGACGGCTCTTTCACAGGGGACAAAAAGGAAATGAGCGAACTCTTAAGCAGGCAGTATGAAATGGCATTCAGTGAGCCTGATGAAACAAAAGTCATCAGAGACCAAAATATATTTTTCATGGAAACCTCCCCCACGGAAACCCCTCAGATGCTGGATATTGATTTTGGTCCAAAAGACATAGAAGAGGCCATTTCCAACATGCCATCCCACTCGGCACCAGGCCCGGACTCATGGAATTCGATCCTAATGAAGAAATGTAAGGAAAACCTCTCAAAACCCCTGGCTATAATGTGGAGAAGGAGTCTAGACACTGGTGACATACCAGATAGCTTGAAAAACGCAATAATTGCCCCACTGAATAAAGGAGGGAGTAAAGCACTACCAAAAAACTACCGCCCGGTAGCTCTAACCACTCACATCATTAAAGTTTTCGAGCGAGTCCTGCGAAGCAAAATTTCAACATTCATGGAGACAAATGAACTACACAACACCGGTCAACATGGGTTCAGAGCGGGAAGATCATGTCTCTCACAACTTTTGGAACACTATGACAAAATTCTTAAAGCGCTAGAAGAAAAGAAAAACGTGGATGTCATTTACACCGATTTTGCTAAGGCATTTGATAAATGTGACCATGGTATAATAGCCCACAAACTGAAAGCAAAAGGTATAACTGGGAAAATCGGACGGTGGATATACAATTTCCTCGTAAACCGAAAACAATCAGTAGCAGTAAACCAAGTCACATCTGAGCCTTCGGATGTCAAAAGCTCAGTGCCCCAAGGAACAGTGCTAGCGCCCCTTCTGTTCCTCATACTAATTTGCTACATAGATACCAACACCAGACACAGTACGGTGTCGTCTTTTGCTGATGACACAAAATTAAGCAAGATAGTAAACACACAAGAGGACACGGGCCGACTGCAGGAAGACATGAATGTAGTGTTCCAGTGGACCAGGGAAAACAACATGCAATTCAATGAGGAAAAATTCCAATTAATACGGTACGGAGATAATAATGGTGTTAAAGAAATTACAAATTACTTAACAGAATCTAACCACATAATAGAACGGAAAGACAGTGTGAAAGACCTTGGGGTATTAATGTCTGAAAATATGGGTTTCAAAGTACATAACCAGGTCAAAGTGGCGGCTGCGAAACGTCTAACGGGTTGGATTCTGCGTACTTTTAAAACACGCGGTGAATTGCCTATGATAACGCTTTCAAATCTCTAGTGCTACCGCGGCTTGAATACTGTAGCGTATTAACATCCCCATACAAAGCAGGTGAAATAAATGACGTAGAGAGTGTACAAAGAAATTTCACTTCGCATATAAGTTCGATAAAACATCTACACTATTGGGAGCGTTTAAGAGCACTGAATCTGTACTCACTGGAACGTAGAAGAGAATGTTACCTAATAATATACACGTGGAAAATCGCAGAGGGTTTAGTACCAAACCTACATACTCCGATAGTCATGAAATTCAGTGATAGGAGAGGCTGGGAATGCGAAATCCCCCGGATGAATAACAGGGATGCTATGGGCTCTCTGCGAGAGGGCTGGTTATCACACAGAGGCCCACGTCTCTTCAACAAACTCCCACGGCGAGTAAGAGACATGAGGGACATCTCGTTAGACAACTTCAAGAGAGCCCTAGATGTCGAACTGCAAAAAGTGCCAGACGAGCCCATCCTCGCAAGGGAGCGAGCTGTCGCTTCAAACAGTCTACTGCACCAAATCACCACCCATAACGAGGGGCGTCGCGCTCCTTGGTGCCGCTAGAAGAGTGGCGAACACATCAAAAGGTATCAAAAGGTAAATGAACAGAGGGCTGTGAATATCCAAAAAATCAACCAGTTGGTTTCCTGAATTCCCCAGTGAAATATGACACCCCAGCGAGATTTTCCTCCCAATTGTCAGCCTTCAAGGGACTGAGGACAAAAACTTGTCCGTGTGAACCGGCCTTTATAACGCATCAAGGAATTTGGGTTTAGTATCCAATCACCTCTCCTTGTCAATATATTATAATTGCTTTAAAAAGAACAAATAAAGAGATATTTTTTAAGCTAACAAAAATGTAATTTCTTTACGGGTTGCCGTAAGAAACGGGAGAAAAATTACAGTTTTTGATCTATTGTGCCTGAAAGGGTTTATCAGAATTAAGTATGCTAGCCTTTAACCCTCCAGCCCCGGC
Organism: Paralithodes platypus; assembly: GCA_032716605.1. NCBI lineage: Eukaryota > Metazoa > Arthropoda > Malacostraca > Decapoda > Lithodidae > Paralithodes > Paralithodes platypus. The sequence goes on from CM064513.1 coordinate 33,203,680, forward strand.
TATGTATTATATATATATTCCTCGAAACCCGGGTGTTTTGGCCGAAAAACGTCTAGGCTAGGCTACCGTATATTTGTTAATCTGACTGCTTCCCGCACATCCCTAAGCGTAGCTGTGTTATTTACCTGTAGAATGGCATTAAGTAGAGCTCTCTAAGTCAACTGGTTGAGTTGTGATGATGATTTCATTGGAGATAACTTTATGGCCAAAACAGCCACTTTACACCACTTTTCGATACTTAACAACAACATACAGGCACACACGAACAAGCGACGCTCTCCTTCTTGTGGCCGGAGATGCGGGGCGTCGGTCCAGCCGGCTGTTGTTTACATGCGTCGGACCGACGCCTCGCACACGAAGCTCACAGGCTTTCAACCACTGGGCGTTCAAGAGCCCTTTCGGGTACCTGTTACTGTATATGCTTTTTTATGGGCGTTCAAGAGCCCTTCCGTGGTGAGAGAATTAAAATCATTATTTTTATGTAAAGGGGTACTAATACTGATATTTGTCTATATTTCATCATCATTACAAGATAATAACTCAATAATTTGATCTTTATTCATCTTGTTTTGTTTTTCCAAATTTTTTAATTTTGCTTAAGTTTGTCATTAACCCTTCCAGCCCGGGCATGTTAAAATAACACCGCGGCAGATGGGCAGGAACCCGGGCAGCATGTTAAAATCCGTAAGCTTGAAAGCCTATTCAGCTTGGTCTGAACGCCGTGCGTCCGACGTATGTAAACAAAGCCTATCGTTGCGTCACCGCACCTCCGAAAACAATAAGGAGACGTCGGATCAATGTTATTGTTGTGACGTCAGACGAAATTAGTGTCTGAAAAGCTCCGATATTGTCAACATCGCGGTAAAATTCGCTCCACTGAAATCGTCATCACAACTGAACCAGTTGACTCACAGAGCTCTACTCAACGCCAGTTTACAGATTGAAAACCGCACTACGTTTATAGAAGCGTGGGAAATTTTTAGCAGTTAAAATAAACAAAAATACGGTAGCTTAGGCCTAGACGTTTTTCGGCCAGATCGCCCGTGTACCCCGCACTGTCATTAGGAGGACTAGCCCGGGCCCGGAGGGTTAAGGGCAAAATAATGGTTATATTTTGAAATAAATTGGACTAAATGTAGGTTTTATGTAGCAAACTAATATACTAAAGGGAATAGCTATAATATATATATTTGGATTATTAATGGTATGTGATTGGAATTAGCTGTCAAGTGATTGGACTTAGCGGTATTACCATTAAGTCCAATCAGGTAATATAAAAATATATATAAAAACAAATATGTTTCACAGACACTTGACATTACTCTTAATATAAACTTTTATTACTAGTGTAGGTGTTAAAGGGTACCGTAAACAAAAGTATTTTTGTACTTAATTCTTGTTGGAATTGGCAGTCAAAATCAGTAAATGGCACTTTTTGATTGGATACTAACGATCCTACCCTATAGACAAACTGGAGAAGGTCCAACGACGAGCCACTAAGCTAGTCCCGGAGCTCAGATTACTTCCCTACTAGGACCGGCTTACTACCCTAGGTCTTACAACACTTGAAGACAGGAGAACCAGGGGAGACATGATCGAAGCATTCAAGATCCTAGGAGGGTACGAAAACATCAACCCAAACCAGTTCTTTCAACTCACACCCAGGAGACACCAAATCGCCACCAGAAGTCACAGTTTCAAGCTCCAGAGGACCAGAAGCCACGTCACAGGACATCAAAAAGGAACAATTTCTTTGACGCAAGAATAATAAACAAATGGAACAGACTCCCAGAAAATGTAGTTGCCAGTACGGTACTAGTGTTAATGTTTTTAAAAATAAATATGACTGCTACATTAATGAATCCCTGAGGGGAGGCAACCCTATGAGCATACCTCCCTAGCCTCTTATCCATCACTAAAGGTAAGCAATCACAGATGATACCCGGGCAGGAGGCTATTCAGCCTGTATGGCCCGGCTCAATATTTACTATTACAGTATATTATCGTGTTCGGGGCTAAGGTGGACGTGTGTGTTTTTTTAATCTTTTCTCTAACCCTTGGGATCCGGGGGGCCTCATATGAAGTTTGGTATTTTCAAACTTCATAATTCAGTAGCTACTGATTGAGACCACCTAGAGCAGTCAATTTTTTTGCAAATTGTAGAACGTTTTGTTGTCTGTAGACTGCCGTTGAGATGACATCGCTACGTTGGGTGGTTGCCAAGTTCTGATGATTATATCGGCGACTTTTTAGCCGCGCATTTTGCCTCATATGAGGCCTCCCGGATTCCAAGGGTTAAAGTCGTATTTCTGGTCTTGACTCCTCCATGCCTTATCTAGCTCACGCTCAAATTCTAACACACTCCTAACACTAACAGACTTTTCTTGAAGATTATTCCAATTTTCTATGACACGATTACAGAAAAAATTCTTTCTTATGTTTAGCCTAGATCTATACTTAAACAACTTCTTACTATGCCCTCTGGTACGTTCATCTTCCACTATCGTAAATAGCCCACGACAGACCTCCGCATCATACACTCCCTGCACTATCTTGAACGTTTCAATCATTTCTCCCCTCGATCTTCTGTACGCCAGCGTTGGTAAATTTAATTTCCTTAATCTTTCACTGTATGACAGGTCCCACAGTGAAGGTACTAACTTAGTGGCTCTCCGTTGCACATTTTCAATGGCTGTAATATCCTTGATCTTGTATGGACACCAAGCTTGACTTGCATATTCCAGAATAGGTCTTACCAGCGCTGTAAATAAAGGCTTAAACGTATCTTCATCCAAACACATAAATGTTCTTCTTATAAGGCCCACTATTCTATTTGCTCTATTAATTTTATCTGCCGCATGTTTTTCAAAGTTAACTTCATTGTCAATGGTCACTCCCAAGTCTTTTTCTTCTGTCACATTTTCCATGCTTTCCTCCATCATCTATAAATACTTATAATAAAATAAATACTTATAAATCTATAATACTAGGTTAGGTTAGGTTAGGTTGTTTGGTTAGGGTAATGTATTTTTGTATCCAAAGGCAGTCAAAATAGACGGGAACATGATGGGGTACACCCGGTAACTACATTCGGTCAATATTTACAAGCCGCACCACAGCTGGGATCTCATTTCTAATGGTAGTTTTGGGTTCCTATCATTTTATGCTTCATTGCTATATAATTTGTAGCCTATCCACCGGAAAATATTATTTTCTTGGCTTTATTTTATTTGTTTAGCATTAACCTAACCAAAAAACCTAACCTAACCAAAAAACCTACCAGACACTGAAAAACTTATAGGAGAGTTACTATTCAAGAAAGAAGGAAACGAAGAGATAAAACAATACTTACATAGATGTTGGAAAAGGAGAGAAAAGAGGATAAAAGAACTTGACGAAAGAACAGAAAATTAAGAACACAGGAAAAATTAGGAGAGCTAAAGTGTCTTAAAAATTTATAAAAAATTTAAAAGAAAGTAAGAAAAGTGTAACAAGAAAAGTTTCTAATACTAGAAAAAAATAAAAAACAAAAAGTGACAATATATTTTGGAAAACATGTAAATTTATAGAAAATAAGGACCCCAGTAAGAAGATGAAGAAATAATACATCTACAGTGACGAAAGAAAACTGGGGAAGGTGTAAGAAGACCAACGAGGGGCCGATACTTAAGGCTATCCCTCAACATCATCATCATCACCCTAACCTAACCTAATAGCCCCCAAACACATTTAGGTTAGGTTAGGCTAGGTTAATGCAAACAAATAAAAATAAATAGCCTAGGCTAAATAAAGCCAAGAAAAAAAAAAATCCGGTGGATAAAAATTGAAGAGACCCCGGACAGCCATTTTACTAGTTAATTTTGTATTTTTATTTGATATACAGTGTTGTTAAATTAATACCGAGGACCGTCGCATTTTAGTATTTTCAACATCAGCCTAACCTAACCTAACCGAAAACTAAACAGGGAACATGAGCTGGGTTTAGACCGCCGTGCACCCATGAACAGGGAACGTGAGCTGGGTTGAATGCTAGACTAGACTAGAGGCTGTGTGGGATAAATTCAAATCGAAACTTTTGGAGGCTATCGAGAAAAGTATACCCAAAAGAAAGTTTATAGCGGGACAAGAACGTAGAGCTAATGAAAAAGTCTCAATGAACAGGAAGCTACGGTCAAAAATTAAGAAAAAAAGAAGACTCTGGGAACGAATGAAACTCATGAAAACTTCGGGAGTTGAGAATTATGATGGAGAATATGACAAAGTGCACATGGAATATCGAAGAGTAAATAACCAAGTAAGAGGAGCCACCAGAAAGGAGAGTGTCAATCAGGATAAAATGATAGCTAGAAATGTTAAAGAAAACCCCAAATTATTCTGGAAAGCGGTGCAATCAAAAACCAAGAGTGCGTGCTGTATTCCGGAACTTTACTTGGATGAGCAGAAATTGGAAAAAACCACAGGAGATCGAGAAAAGGCCGAAGTATTATCTGATTTTTATTGTAAAGTTTTTACAGAAGAGCCTCCAGGGGATGTACCGGAAGTGGAGGTAAAGCAGGTACCCAGGCTGGATGATATCGCATGGAGTGAGGAAGAGATAAAAAAGAAAATCGCAGACCTAAAAAGGAATAAATCTCCAGGGCCGGATGGTATTAAATGCAGAATTATAAAAGAATTGGCAGATCAATTAGGGACACCACTCAGAATTGTTTTTGATCTATCCTTCAGTAAGCAGCAGTTATCAGAGGAATGGAAGAAGGCAAACATCACAGCAATTTTTAAAAAAGGAGATCGTAGTGACCCAAGCAATTACAGACCGGTGAGTTTAACTTGCATAATTGGCAAAATCATGGAATCTATTATTAAAGATAATGTAATGCACCATATGAAAGTTAATAATTTGTTCAGCCCAAACCAGTTTGGTTTTATATCAGGAAGGTCAACAACTCTACAGATGCTCAAAGTGATCGGTAGGTGGACAGAGGCATTAGACGAGGGACTTGCTGTGGATGTTGCATACTGCAATTTTATGAAGGCGTTCGATAAGGTACCACACCGAAGACTTATAGAAAAAATAAGGATGTACAACTTGGGGCCAAAATATTTAGGGTGGATCAAATCGTTTTTGCGTGGACGGCAGCAGAGTTATAGTTAATGGTGAAACGTCGGGTTGGAGAAATGTCATAAGTGGGGTTCCGCAGGGCTCCGTACTTGGACCTCTGTTGTTCGTCATGTTTATAAACGATATGCCCGGGGTTACAGAAAATAATAGCGACATATTTCTCTACGCCGATGACACAAAAATATTTAGGAAGGTCGAGAACATTATGGACTGTAGAAGATTGCAGGACATTACTGCGCTGAAGGGATGGTCAGACAAATGTCTCCTTAAGTTCCATCCTGACAAATGTAAAACAATGAGAATTGGAAAATCTGAGGTGCCTGATGGAGATTATTGTATGGATGGGAGTATGAAGCTTACCTCGGCAGAAAAGGATCTCTGAATTATAATTGATCATGACCTTTCCTTTGAAAAGCATATGGCAGAAAAATAAACTGTGCTAATAGGATTGTGGGGCTTATTCGTCGTACTATTGTTAGTCTGGATGAAACCATTTTTAAACCATTGTTTGTGGCCCTGGTCAGACCAATTCTGGAGTATGCAAGTCCTGTTTGGAGTCCCTACAAAATTAAGGATATCACGTCTATTGAAAAAGTACAAAGGTGAGCGACTAAGTTGGTACCATCTTTAAAGGACTTAACATATGAAGAGAGACTTCGGAAGCTAAATTTACCAACGTTGGCATATAGAAGAGCCAGAGGGGAAATGATAGAAACTTACAAAATCTTACAAGGGGTGTATGAGGAGGAGGCGAGTAGGTGACTCTTCACGCTGCAGGAGGATGATCGCACCAGAGGACACAGCAAGAAATTGTTTAAGAGGAGGTCAAGACTCAACATCAGGAAGAACTTTTTTGGTAATAGAGTGGTGGAGAACTGGAATGACCTTCCTGAAGAAGTGATAGCCTAAGTGTGAACAGTGTGTTAAAATTTGAAAATGCATTAGATAAAGTTTGGGGTGACCAAGAGCTAAAGTTCAATGATTTTAAAGCCAAAATTAAGAAATTAAGACACGTCCACCCAAGCCACACACCAAGTAATGAAATAAATTATGAGCCGGGTCTCATAGGCTGAACAGCCTCCTACCCGGGTATCTTCTGTGAGTATCTGTGAGTAGACTACTCGGCCAGGACAGCGGGACAGCTCGGCCCAGTAAAAACGAGACAGCTCGGCCCCGTGTTAATTACGAGACAACTCGTAATTAACCTAACCTAACCTACACATTATGAATCGAGAGAACTAGCCTATGACATAATTTTACAATAAACGAACATTAATAATAATAGGCCTAATAGGCTAATAAATTTATTCAGTTAGCAATTTACAGAGTTGGTACCACATAGGCCTATGTTACAAATATGACATGTACCAGCTTTGCATAATTCCAACTAAGGATAGCCTAGCCCAATAAGGTCGTTATAGGCGTATTTCCATTTCGCCGACATTACACACACGCCATAAACCCTCCACTTAGCTCTCCCTATCCTATATCCTGACTGGTCTCGTCAAATTGCCCCATAGCAAAACATGGGGCCGAGCTGTCTCAAATAATGGGCCGAGTTGTCTCGCCGTCGTGGCCGAGTTGTCCAAAAGTGGGCTGAGCTGTCCCATGGGCCGAGTCGTCCAGTCACCGCTGGGTTTAGACCGTCGGTTAGTTTTCGGTTAGGTTAGGTTAAGTTAGGCTAATGGTGAAAATACTAAAATGCGACAATCCTCGGTATTAAACAACACTGTATAGGCTAGGCCTAGCCCTATCAAAGAAAAATAAACAAAAAACTAGAATTAGGCCTAACTAGTAAAAAGGCTGTCCGGACAGTCCGGGTCTCTTCAATTTTTACCTAAAAAGTATAGGCCTAGGCCTATAGGCTAGCAATGAAGCATAACATGATAGGAACCCAAAACTACCATTAGATATGAGATCCCAGGCAGCAGGCTCCCAGCTGTGGTGCGGCTCGTGAATATTGACCCTACATTCTTGCCGTGGTGATTGTCACCTAAACATCTACAACAAAACAAAACTACTACATGGGTACCTTTAGCCTCGCTGCCTACCTCTGATTAGCCTACCAAGAAGAATTCCGTCCGGGAGCGAAGCAACTAAGGTGGACCTCGTCACCTCGTGTCAATTGTTTACATAGGCCTATTACATAAGAACTGCCATGAATGTTGAAACAGGCCTATGCCTTATTTAAGCAAAAAATATATTCAGTAATGGATCCTAGGCAAAACACCCTTAGGGTTCACACCATGGTGATAATCCCGAGAAGAGCCCTCTTCAAGTCCCCAATGACCCCAACCAAGGTGAAGTCTTGTTCTGGTAAAGGGCGAAATTCGGACGTGTAGACACGCCCGCCACAGCCCTGCCTTCGCCAAGGTGAAGTCTCCCCATATAAGGCTCTGACACTACTACGCGCTTGGCGACTGTCACTTTTGCTTCATCAAAACAACAATGGCCGCCGAGCAGGATGATGACCTTCTGGATAATTGGGAGGATATCGAGGATAACCCGGTAAGTTTGCTATTATTTTTACTGGAATAAACCTGATTATTGGCTACTTATATTTGGGCAAAGTTAGAAAAGGTCTTCGTGTGGCTTTCCCTAAAAATGAGATCAGCTGACATTCTTGAAAACATTATCTGCATGCCTCTAATATAGGCCTAGCCTATTAACGGTATATTTGTTTTAGGCCTATATTAACACTACCAGGTCTGACGTCTTATGGGTTAGGCCTAGCCTATTATGATATTTTGTTTACATAGCCTACTATTGAGGATTTTGCTTGCTTTTGCCAGTTTCGAGGAATATATTTTAGTTAGGCTAGGTTAACGTCGATGGTCGAAACAAGTAACCAACCACTCAAGTCTCACTTAGCCTATCATGATCGTCTCTCTACCTTAAACCTGTTTTCAATTAAAGGCAGATTGTTGAGGACCGACCTTGTTCAGTGTTACAAAATATTCCATAATCTCTCACCCATTAGCCTAAACCCCATGACCTGTTCACTAGGCCTATGTCAACCCACCAAGGAGTAAGAGGTCATAAATACAAGATCTTTGTTCCCCACACAGAAACCGAAGCAAGAAAAAGGTTTTTCTCCTGTCGTATAGCCTAATCCATCAGTGGAACTCCCTACCAGCTGAAATAGTTAATTCCCCCTCCCTTGCTCAATTCAAATCTAAATTGACCCAACACCTCCACAACTCACTCTTCAACCCATAAGAACATAAGAAAATGGGAGTCTGCAAAAAGCCGATCGTCCCATACAAGTCAGATCCCTGTCACACCCAACCCCAATTACAAGGCCCAATTATAGACCCATCTCACTAATACCTTGAGTACGGTACTGACCCCACCAAAACGGTCAGAGATTAACACAAGATTACGGGGGTCTGCTCAGCCTCTGCTGAGCGCCAATTGGCCCACACCTGGTAAAATCCTTCCCATTTTTTAGCAACATCTCAACTCCTGATAAACTACCCCATCATAGCCTATTATTGGTCCGACACACACTACCAGTCACCCCATTGTCAAGCATCCCCAGTAGGCTACATTCAAATGTTCCATCTGACTGGTGTGTCATGCCTATCTCCTGGGCTGCCTAATCCTTGGCCTGTTATGCGATAATGCGCTACCGATTGGCGGCCCTACCAGGTGAGTTGTTATTGTTGTTGTTTTTCCCCAAGCTGCCTGGCCGAACAGCCCCAAGGCCCCGAGCAAGGCCAAGGCCATAACCGAGCGCCCCCCACAGAACCCTCCCTGCCGACCACAATAAAGCCTGGGTGACCGAAGCCACTCCATGGCGGGGAGCTGAGGAGGGTGCGGAAACGCCCGGGAAACCAAAGCCCCACCCAGGGCCCTGTGCCCCTCAGCAATTATGAAGAGAAAGTTGAGGGGCAAAGGAAAGATGTGACGCTTTGGCTTCCAATATTGGTAGATTAGGAGGTCAATCCACGCAAGAGACGCCGTCACTTGAGATCTAGAAAATATATAAGTAAAAGGAACAGTCAGAGTAAGCTATGGGTATGGCAGAGATCGCTCAGTTCTCACTCTGATAGACCAGCCCATCACCACATGACTAGAACCCAATCCTCTCAGCATCAGCTAGGAAAGGCCCTAGAAAGCCGCCTTTGGCGGGGAGATAGCTCCCCTATTTCAACCCTTTTCGGGGTTGGGCACCCGCCCCCTACCAGGTGAGTTAACCAGGTGAGTAGCCTAGGCGGCTAGGCCTATAGGCTACAGTACAATCCTCAATCCTGAAAGGCCCGAAAGGGGTAGAAAATGTTGAGCATCAAGTCTTCTTTGAATTCAGCGAGTTGAGAACAAGATCGAACACACACAAGCTAAATAAAAGAGGTCATTAGCCTATTAGGCCTAGGCCTATTATTATTAGGCTAGACTATGTCACTGTAGAACTCTATTCAGGGCGAATTCTTTCAGTGTGAGTGGTCAATGCTTGGAACTCACTCCCAGAGGCAGAAGATGTACAGTAGTCTGGTCCCACAATCGGTGCTTTTAAAGCTAGATTGGACCAGTGCGCATGGTCTACATCAAGTTAGGTGTAGCCTAGGCTATCTCAATTTGAATCCCGATCTTGTCTTTATAGCCTAAAGTATTTGTACAATTATTAACATGAAATAGCCTAGTTAGGCTAGGCCTATACTGTATAGGCGTTAGGCCTATGTTGGAGAAGTGCGTTAGGCAAGAGGGGATGGATGTAGAGTTCGGGCGTACGGTCGTCATTGTTTACATAGGGCGATCGCCGCGGTCGCACTTACGTTTCCGTCTATTTCGACGCTATATTTTCTGCTATTTGCCCCCTGTCATTACTACATGAATACTAGGTTAGGTTAAAATAGACGGGAACATGATGGGAAAGGTCCGACGCCACTACGCGTAATGTAAACAAAGATGGCGGTACGCCCGCTCACTACATCCTACCCGGCAAGAGTTGTGTTATTGGGCGCAAGGTGTAAAACGAGGCCAATTATCGTAATGCTACTCAACTTCACTTTGCAATTAGCCTAGTGCTACCCATGAAAATATTCGATCATTGAATTGACGGTTGATTAATTGATAGGCTAAGCTATAAGGCCTATTCATATAATAAGATTATCTGAAAAAGACTAAATAGGCCTAGTATCAACTCAAAATAGGCCTAGGCTTACACAAAATGTAATTAAGCCTGACTGACAGTTACAAAGTACAGTATTATTGCAGTTTTGGTGCCACAGCCGGCAAGATGGTGCCATCATGGCGGCCAATTGTCTACATGGCCACCATCCAATCTAGACCTATTCGATAAATTTGAAATCTGCATATTTAGCCTAGGCGCTCGACATTCGTCCGCGCATTAATGCTGATGGGTTCAGGAAATTTGAGAAAATAGTGCTACTCAATTAAGAGTTATTTGCTTTGACACCCTGATTGGGCATATCACCTACCTCTGACTAGGTAGGCCTATATCCTAGTGTTTACTAGGCCTATGCGGCCCTTTGAAAGGACATTAGCCTAACCTAACAACCTTACCTAACCTATCCTAGTATTATGGGTGGGGGCTGCTGCCCCCACACCCCCGCTGTTTGACATCAACTTACGTGTTTATACGACGTACGCCAGGTAGGCTACACAAATCATTCTGTGCATTGTTATTAATAAGTATGGCAAGAATGTAGGGTAAGATTAGGAGTAGTGGGCGTACCCAACATACAGCATAAATCATCTATAAAACATTAACCTAACCTAACCTAGGACCTAGGTTAGGTTAGGTTAGGTTAATGTTTTATAGATGAGTTATGCTGTACAATAATGTTGGTAGTGGTACGCCCACTACTCCTAATCTTACCGAATGTAGCTACCGGGTGTACCGCCCGTCTTGTTTACACTACGCGGACGCTCACCATCATGTTCCGTCTATTCTGACTGCCTTTGGATACAAAAACAAATTACCCTAACCTAACCTAGTATTATAGATTTATAAGTATTTATTTCATTATAAGTATTTATAGATGATTTATGTTGTATGTCGGTAGTGGTACACCCGGTAACTACATCCTTCCCATAAGTATAGTAGCCTGATCGTAAGCTAATTATGAAAAATATTATAAATTACGAGTTGTGACATTCATACTCAAGAATGACCGAGAGATGGGAGCAATTACAAGAAAATCTCGGCAAGAATGTAGTTACCGGGTGTACCGCCCGTCTTGTTTACACTACGCGGACGCTCACCATCTTGTTCCCGTCTATTTTGACTGCCTTTGGATACAAAAATACATTACCCTAACCAAACAACCTAACCTAACCTAACCTAGTATTATAGATTTATAAGTATTTATTTTATTATAAGTATTTATAGATGATTTAGCCTATGTTGTATGTCTGTAGTGGTACACCCGGTAACTACATCCATCCCAAAATCTCTTAACCTCCCATATTATCAAAATAGGTAAGCTTGAAATAAATAAGCTAGTATTCGGGTGTACCGCCTTGTTTACACTACTCGCTCACGATCATATACAGTACCCGTATATCTTGACTGCCATCAGTGCCATGGGATACAATAATAGGTTGAGGGTCAGAGGGTGGGCTTTGCCGGTCCTCACCCCCCAAGGGGCCCAATGACTTATTGTCATTATCATATACAGTATATCGCTAGCAGGGGGCAAATAACAGAACAAAGTGCCGTCAAAATGGACGGGAAAGTAACCGCGCGCGTATGATCTATGTAAACATGACGACGGTACGCCTGGAGTACTACATCCTTCCCTGGATCTTTCCCGCTCTGCCCTGGCCTTGGTCAGTATTGGCTAGATTCCGCCCCTCACCCCTGGTCCCGTTCTCCCCTTTGCTCCCTTGTCACTGCCCTTGCAAGTTGCATCGGCCACGTTGGTCTTCGACAGGTTCCTGACCCCTTCTGGGAAGTTCTGCCGCGGTGCCGGATGGTGGAAGAGACGGTTGAGCACCACTTTCTCCATTGTCCTCGTTTCTACAATTTACTCTTATCAGACTCTTCAGTTTAACTTTATTTTTATACCAATTTTGTTTTTATATATTTGAAGCCAAATATGTTATCTACAGTATATTCTTCATGGTGCAATGCATAAGTGTGTTGATTTTAGGTGTGAGCGTCCTGGGTTCGAATCCCCAGACTGCCGCATGTGTTTGTTAAGTTCATTAATCGAGTTTAGGAGTAGGCTAAAGTTGGTTAGTGGAGAGAACATAATAATCAGGGGTCTCATGGGTACCAGAGGTTTCAACGATACCAGGTGTATCAGGGATACCAGGGGTCTCAGGGATACCAGGGGTTTCAAGGGTACCAGGGGTCTCAGGGATACCAGGGGTCTCAGGGATACCAGGGGTCTCAAGGGTACCAGGGGTCTCAGGGATACCAAGGGGCAAGGGTCTCAGGGATACCATGGGTCTCAAGAATACCAGGGGTCTCAAGGGTATCAGGGGTCTAAGAAATACCAGGGGTCTCAAGGGTACCAGGGGTCTCAGGGATACCAAGGGGCAAGGGTCTCAGGGATACCATGGGTCTCAAGAATACCAGGGGTCTCAAGGGTATCAGGGGTCTAAGAAATACCAGGGGTCTCAAGGGTACCAGGGGTCTCAGGGATACCAGGGGTCTCAAGGGTACCAGGGGTCTCAGGGATACCAGGGGTCTCAAGGGCACCAGGGGTCTCAGGAATACAGTGTGGTCTTGTATAGCACGAGCAATTGGTTGATACACGAGCTCGTGTTGTGTAATGCTCGTTACTGAACAAAGTAACCTACTGTACAGTACTGGAAAATAGCTAATTGGTCGATCGGCCCTAGATATCCCCTATTTTTTTTATTTTCCGATTTTGCTAGTTTCAATAACACTTATATTATTATTCACACACAATCATGCTTAAGAACATATTGATTTGATTAAATAAGCACAGAAAGGAGGAATTAAACATGAAATAAGCAGTTTGAAAATTGTATCAGGGGCTCGCTTCCGTTTGTCCATTTTGAAGGATCCGTAGGCCTTAATAGCCTTAAGAATGTCATCTTTTTGCCTCCAAATTGTTCTATCAGTTGACTCACTTGGGCCCATTGCTCGACCAATGGCCAAATTACCTTCACCACTCTCTTTTCTATTAATCACCTTCACATCGTAGGTACAGTAATAGATTTTTGCTTGGCAGGCATGGTTAAGTTCAGTCAGAGCGAGAGATCACCGATTAACACTAGATGATGGTTCGACACTAGGCAAAAAAGAAGGCCGACTACAGTGACAGTCCCTCACTCCCTCCTCTTCAAGCGGTGCAGACATCAGTGACGTCACATGGGCATCTATGTCAGGCGCGTTGATCGAGACCGACTCGTAATAATGAAGAACTCCTCGGATTTGCCCTGTTCTTGAAACCTGACTCTGTTGATAGAAACTTTTGGGATGAATATTTTGTATTGCTCATGTTAATAGAGACTTGTCTTATTTGAATATGTTTTATATGAGACCAGACTGTACCAGGGGTCTCAATGGTATCAGGGGTCTCATAAGTACCAATGATCTCATGGGTACCAGGGGTCTCATGGGTAGCCTACCAGGGATTCAGGGTCTCAGGGGTACCAGGAGTCTCAAGGGTGCTTGATGTCTCAGTGGTGCCAAGAGTCAAAGGGGTACCAGGAGTCTCACAGGTACCAGGGGTAATAGGGGTACTTGCAGTCTCAGGCGTGTCCTAGTCCAGTGTTTCAAAAGACAGTACCGTGAAATGACCTAGCTTCGGACGGGGGCTATGCCTCGGACATTTCTGGATAAAAGTAGGCTATGTAAGCTACAGTTATGGAAAAATGAATCTGCATTATGGAAGAACACCGCAGATATACTGTACTTGTTTTTCCATAACATCATGTATTTATCCCATAACTGTGCTTCATTGTATATATTTTCAGTGTCCAAAGTTACGTCATGTTACTAGTACCGTAAAAGGATCTTCAGCGACTGCACTAGAACCACAACATTGTCTGCCAATTCAAGGTCATTGTTGACTGCCCCTAAATGACATTGTCTGACTGTTTAGACTAGTGGTAGACCATACAAGTGTTGTAAAGCAAAGTGCTAAATCACATTTGTCTTACTCTCGAATTCACAAGAAATGAGGAAGATGTCTGCTCGCCACACTGTGCACAAGTGTGTAGGGGCAATATAGATAGCAATATGAAATAGAAAATCATGAAAACAGATGTATTGGTACATTATAATTTCATTATGCATCTAATGGACAAATCTGATTCAGCTTACTCCTGTAGAAAGTGTCAGGAAAAGTGTGAAATTATACTACAGTTATTTTTCCATATGTTAGATTTGAGTATGCCCAATGCGTACTAGAAATACCGGTACCATGTGAATTGATACAATTTTTAACGCTGTGCACTCCCTTGATTGATTTGTCTTCATAGTACACATGTACACTCGCTCCAAGAAGTATCTGCACCCCTTCGCTGATCATCTGGTGTGTACAGCTCGGTAGGGTTGGCACCTCTGCCTGCAACTATATCCATGTGTCAGAGACGATCCTCTCTGACACATGGATATAGTTGCAGGCAGAGGTGCCAACCCTATCAAGCTGTACACACCAGATGATCAGCGTAGGGGTGCAGATACTTTTTGGACCGAGTGTACAATAAACAATATAACCTAATAAATATGAATTAATACAACAAACAATACCACCAACCCTTTCACCTTCACCACAGCTCCAAAACTCCCAATGAACCAGCATCACTGAATTCTTTAACCCACAAATGAACATTTACGTATTCCTCAATATTTATGTACCGGTACCGTACTGTATATATTAATAGGCCTACCTATCTAGGGGAATAAACCGTATATAAATCCTTACTGCTTACCTAAGGGTGAAGCAGGTTGGTGGCTAGAATGTCCACCCACCACTGTTGAAATATAGTGCTAAAAAGATACATAGAGGGCCTAGGAGTCAGTCGGAAACTAAGTTGAGTTGTTAATTATGTAAGTCCTTGAATAAACTGGCACCGGTTGTCCTTCTCATAGGAAACAGGTCTGTTTGGGTTTTTGTTTGGGTAGGGCCACCCTCATAAAGGGGAGCAAGCCATCCATCAATAGAGAATAGCATCTCCATGACTTCAGGGATAGAATACATGAAAAAAGAAAAATATATTTTGATAGTTTCATTTGCCCACCAGGGGAGTAGCTAGTTAGGGAATTGTCCAGTTTACAGGTTAAAATGCTCTCTCCATCTCTTGAGTATCCCTTGCCTTTCCAGTAGCACTCGTCCATTTTTATCTTTCACACCCTTATTACCGGTACTTCTTTGTCACCCTCCCTAACTTTCTTGACCTGATTAATCATGCTTAGCTGTACAGTATACTGTATATATATATATATATATATATATATATATATATATATATATATACTGTATATACAGTATACTGTATATGGTATATATATACTGTATATATCAACATTGTTCTTTCTACGTTACAGGCACTATTAGAAAAGCGATTGGAAAAATTGACCGTCAAAAATTCTCAGGCCCAGTCACAAGCAACAACGATGCCGTGAGTATTGAAGACAAACAACCTCTAAATAATATCTAATCATGCAACTAGTCATTGGCTGTTTATTTTTCAATTTGCAATATTTTTGTATTTACATGTAATATTATTTTTATAAAGTTATTTCAGAACAAATTTGACCAAGGTTTGGGGTGGCCCAGTGATCTCTCATGGGTACAGACCGTACGGTACCATGCTGAGTTGATCACTATTTCTCCAGCCTCGCTTCTTTGTTGGCGGCACACAATGTAATGTAACAGTATCATTTATGGCGGGTGCCAAACCCCTAAAGGGGTTTGAAATATGGCAGCTATCCCCCCCCCCCCCGCCAAAGGCGTCTTTCTAGGGCCTTTCCTAGCTGATGCTGAGAGGATTGGGTTCTAGTAATGTGGTGATGGGCTGGTCTATCAGAGTGAGAACTGAGCGATCTCTGCCATACCCATAGCTTACTCTGACTGTTCCTTTTACTTATATATTTTCTAGATCTCAAGTGACGGCGTCTCTTCCGTGGATTGACCTCCCAATCTACCAAGATTGGAAGCCAAAGTGTCACATTTTTCCTTTGCCCCTCAACTTTCTCTTCATATTGCTGAGGGGCACAGGGCCCTGGGTGGGGCTTTGGTTTCCCGGGCGTTTCCGCACCCTCCTCAGCTCCCTGCCATGGAGTGGCTTCGGTCACCCAGGCTTTATTGTGGTCGATAGGGAGAGTTCTATGGGGGCGCTCGGTTATGGCCTTGCTCGGGGCCTTGGGGCTTTTCGGCCAGGCAGCTTGGGGAACAACAACAACAACAACAACAGTATAATTTTCTGTAGATGATTGACAGTTGTATCTATCTATCTATCTATTGCCCGACGCCGTGATCCCCGAAGGGTTGGCCACGAACGAACCGCCCCCATGCACCTCTGTCCCCGGTCAGTCTACGCCCCTCCCCCCAACCAGCACCGCCTTCGTTCATATACTTCCTCACTCCATCCTTCCATCTCTCATTCGGTCTACCTCCCTCTCTGTCCCTCCACCTCACTCTCGTCCGCACGCACTTCTTAGGTAATTAATTTCCACTGCTCTCACTCTTGGTCTGAGTCTCTCAACCAACGTCCATGCTTCGCTTCCGTAAGTCAGTGTCGGGATTACCACACTGTCATGCAAGGACTTCTTCACTTTCATACTGACCACCCTATTTCTTGTTACTGCTTTCAGCATTCCTACAACCCTCTTCCCCTGTTGTACCCTCTCCCACACTTCTTCATCCATAGTCCCATCTTTACTCAACACCCTGCCCAGATACTTAAAAGAGTTGACGATCTCCATAGCCTGACCGTTCAGCTTCACCTCACACTCTGTGACTTCACCCATTTCGAAGACCATAACCTTGCTCTTCCCCGCATTTACCTTCAAATTCCGTTTTTCGCACACTGTTCCAAACTCATTTACCATACCCTGCAACTCCCATTCATTATCACTCATCAGAACTGTATCATCTGCAAACAGCAGTATAGGTAGCTTCCACTCAATTCCCTCCCTTTTCAGAGATACACCAGCATCCACTGCTCTTGATAGTATTTCTTTCATGACTCCATCCATATATACAGTAAACAACCACGGGGACATCACACACCCCTGTTTCAAACCAACATTCAGGTCAAAAAACTCGCTCTGCTCACTCTCCACATGTACTGCTGCCTTTGCACCCTCATACATGCTCTTCACTGCTTTCAGCAACTTGCCATCTACTCCGTATATTCTAAGTACCTGTACTTTCCACAAACCTTCTCTATCCACTCTGTCATAGGCCTTCTCCAAGTCCATAAAGGCAACATTGGGAGGTTTGACACTCTCCCAATACCAAAGAAGGAAAACCTTCTATTTGGTAGGTAGCCTCGGAGTATCCAACGTAGAGCTATATACTTAAAGTATAATTCCGTTCTGCTCTGGAGCGGGCAATTATCGTAATCACTAGCGCGATTAAATCGATAACATCTAGAGTAGCACCTTACTCTCTCTACTAGGTACGTTGTACACACTTTTGAGGCTACTATTTTAAAGGAAATGAAAATATTGATGAGAAAGAAAAGAGAAAATTGCAGAACATTGTCCATCCTATCTGGCTCCTTAAGCCGTTGTCACGGGTCCACCGCACAACCCGACCGGGTTCATTAGATCATCCAGGTATCAAGTTAAATAGACAAAATTGGATGGGCAGGGGTACGGTGTGAGGGCGGGGGATACTATGACGTTGGATTCTCCGAGGCTACCTACCAAATAGAAGGTTTTGCTTCTTTGGTATTGGGAGAGTGTCAAACCTCCCAATTTAGTAGTAGCCTCTACGTCTCTAACGTAGAGCTAGAGTAACAAATTGGAGGCAGACATCCAAGCGAAAAAACACAAACTTAGCCCTTAGGAAATATCAGGACCATGGAAAGACCGACTTAAACAAGAGAGTTTATATTTCTTACAGTTTCTTACAGTAGATCCTCTGGAAAAAGGCTAACTATGCCTGTGTATCCAGCTCAGTACCAGTACTTGCACTGCTGCGGTCGTTCACGGTGTTGGCGGCGGCGGTAGCAGACGCAACATTTTTACTATTCTGTATTTTTGTTTTATAATCAAACTTCAAATCTTGTCTTCCCCATGCTTTATCAAGATTACTTTCAAACTCCCTTATTGATTTGGAATTGACTACATACTGGGGCAGTGCGTTCCACTCATTTACCGTACCACTCTATATAAAGAGTGTACAGACAGGTGCATATCAAGAGAGGTCAAGTACAGTGAAGTCTTATTCCATGAGATAACTTAGCCTAAGACAAAGAATTATGCATTTCATAATGATGAATATATAAATTCCAGGATGCCCCCCCCCCCCCTCCATCCGGAAGAAAGCAGGACGACCCATACTGTAACGAGTAAATACCGGCATACGCCGAATAGGAGTACCATACAGGATGTGACGAGAAACTACATGAGCAGTGTCAGTGACGAGCACTAAAAACCTTATGAGAAAAGCTCAGTGGTATGAGGACAAGACATACCGAAAGAATGTAGTATACTTAAGACTAGAAAGCATATCAAAAGCTTAGCCCAGTTATTAATCTTTAACATAGGTGCAAGTATGGGTATAGTGCAATACTCTTCCCCCCCCCCCCCCAACCCCCAATAGGGGAAGGACAGGAGAAGGACAAGAGACAGAAGGAACCCTGCAGGTAGACCCCGAGGGAACCTGTAGGCCCAACGCACTACAAGGATGCCCCGGTCTGTCAGTGGACAACGACAGAGAGGAGGAGACAAACGTGGTGGGGGAAGACCAAAGCCCTGTGTCGGCAAAGTCCGGGCGAGAAAAATCAAGTAAAACCTGAATGTAGCAGCGTACGAACGGACGGCATGAGCTGTGCCCTGAACGTACGGGTTACTGGCCCGAAGAACCCGACACAGGCGAAGTCCCACAGCACGGTGATCAAGCCTCCTATCAGACGTAGGAGCCACCCGTAATGTCAGCCCCGACACTGGCCTGGCCGAGTACACATACGTATGCAGGGTTTGAACTGGGCATAACGGACGATGAACCCTACCACGTGTGGAAGCCGGTACAGGAAAGGCCTAGAAACGGGAGTGTCGCGTACGGTTGTAGCTACAAAACGAACAGACGGAGCCAAAGTAACTGACCCAAGGACGGGAGAAAACGTAAGCAATGCCGGGTCCTAGACATGGCAGCCATCTCCGAGACGCCGTCACCCGCCGCCAAAACCAGAAGGAACAGTGTCATGGCATGGAAGTGTTCAGGCACGGGGTAAATAGTGGAAAAGGCAGACGAGAGCAGTGGGAGAGCCTCCGCCAGAGACCACTGAGGAGGAATCTGACGCGGGGTAGGCCTAAGCCCAAAGCAGGCCCGCATGAGGAAATCCAATGCCCTGCGAGGAACGACCAACCCCGTGAATGACTCAAACGGTACCCAAATGGCCGACATGCGGGTCCTAAGCGTGGTGCATATGTTGGGACGCATCTCAAAAATAACCAAATGAGGTATGGAAACACGAACGCCACCGACAGGCGTGTCCGTGACGTGTTGGTCATCCCAGAAGGAAAACCTTGCCCGTGAGAGACGGAAGTCTGCCACTGAGAATGTGTCCAGTGGAGAGGATTTGACAGTCAAAGATCGACTAAACGTCGGCAGCCACCCTGCCTCACAAACATCCACGATGTGAAGGCGAACGAGGTCCCTAGGTCATCAATCGATCCCAAGTGGAAATCGGGGAACGATAGGGGAACAGGACTCGGGCGCCACCGCCACAGCTGAGCGGACCAGGCGTGTGCCGGCCAGATGGAAGTGAACAACCAAACAAAGTTCATGTACCCACTCAGCCTGTGGAGGACTTTGCACATCAAAAAGGGCGGCGGGTGGCGGAAACACATCGAATACGGTGTGTTGGAAAGACCAAACTACCCGGGTGCTCTGTCCCATCGACAGAGCAACCTGTAGGTAGGTTACACACAGTGCGACGGTGTAAAGGAGTGCGTGGTAAAACAGGTACCCCGCCAGGTCCTGAAGAACGAAAAGACTACGCAGTCACCTGACTCAGGGTGACAGGCGTGCTCGACCTGTCCCAGTCGAGGCCCGCCCACGGCACATCGTGCGACGGTGGAAGGCAGGACTCGGGAACGGCGACTAGGAAACCGAACCGAGGAGGAACAAGGAGAGTGTCGCGTACACAGTGTGTGGGAGAGATCGCGGAGAAGATCCCACCCACCAAGGAAAAATAGGAGCGGAAGACCCAGAGTGAGCAGGGGAGGCAAGGCCAGTCCGACGAAGGTCGTAAAGACACGAGGGGCGACATGGAGACCGAAGGGTAAACCGCCGAACGTGACATAATTATATTCATTAATACGAGGCACGACAGGTCGACCACCGGTCACAACACCTCGCTGTCCGTCACGGAGACCAGAAAGACATGCGACAGGAAGCCCCGCTGGTGAGGCGAGACTTCCCGAATAATTCCATCCACGTGCATGGACAGAATAACTTAGGCGACGTCTGGGGAGACAGGTCGATGTCACGCAGGTCGCCGAAGTGGAAACGTGGACCGGCACCTCGAGGACAGACCCCGCCGTATTACCCGGCGAAGCTAAACCGAGAGGGGACGCAAGAGCCGGTAGGGGCCCCGAGTCTGGCGGCCTCGTTACGAGCCGGTCTGCCGACATCAACTAAGAGGAAGCGGACGGGGAGCGAAGAGGGAAGACCCCTGCCA
Source organism: Paralithodes platypus (assembly GCA_032716605.1). NCBI lineage: Eukaryota > Metazoa > Arthropoda > Malacostraca > Decapoda > Lithodidae > Paralithodes > Paralithodes platypus. Next base: position 33,224,606 of record CM064513.1, read on the forward strand.
TGCAGGGGCAGTGAAGAGCCCCTCCGGAGAGAGCACAGAAAGCAACAGCGACGTGCGGACCTCAGCCGGCGCCAGTGTACAGAAGGAAAACCACAGAGACTGGCGACAACGCGCAGCCTCATGGAAGGGACACTGAATGAAGCCGACGGAGGCGATGGCGAGCTGCAGTCGCACTCGCCCGAATTGGGCCCCACCCTTCCCGAGCACCCTAGTCGGACAGGCTACAATAAGCCTGAGGGGAAGCCGAGCTAGGTGCAGTCGCTCGAAGAGGGTGGAGAGCATGCGAGCAGTGCGCCGCCAGGGCTTGTGAACTCGTTCCAGAGCACCCTTCTCTGGTGGCGTGAAGGAACGTGGCAGACGTTCAGAAAGATAACGGAGGTCAAAGAACCAGGCCCAAAATGGAGGTGAAACCCCGGATGAAGGCATGACGAGGCTCGACACGGAGGAGCAGCCGACAGGAGGGAGTGGTGAAGAACCCATCTCCGACCGAACCCCGAAGTCGACGCCCTCCGTCAGCCACAAGGAACAGGAAAAGAGAAACTAAGGAATAACACTACTGAAACTCATACGAGGTCGACAGAGTGGGCGCGTCGACATGTACGTCGTGTCGAGCAAAGGCTTCGAGCTGTACCTGCCAACTCGCAGGCACCGGGCACACCCCTTGGGCATGTGTAAGAGCTTGTTCCGGGGTGGATGCTGCCACGTTCCCCCACGATGACGGCTTCCCGTAAAGGGAAGGGAAGCAACGTCCGTTAGGGACCGGAAACGTCCTGAGGGACGGAACGTGGACAGGCCGACCAACCAGCCCCAGGCTACACGCAGGGAGCACGACTAAAGAAGTCGATGCCGCCTGGGAGCGAGTGGGAGGATGGACAACCGGAGTAGCAACCACAGGGAGAGCAGGTTACGTAGGCAAGAACACCGTCCAGTACGGAAGCACGCCCAGAGATCGTACAGGGGAAGAGACAGGGCGGCGTGGAGCCGTAGAGCGGCGTCTCCCCTATGACCCGGAGTCCTCGGAAACAGTAGGGACGTCCGAACGAGGCACCGGGGGAAAAGCGTTCAGGCGCCAGGGAGACAGCAGAGGGAAGGGGAAGCATGGCACGCACCCCTTCGTCTAGGAAGCGCGGAAACCGTCGGAGGTGGTCCTTGACAGAGAGAGCGAAACCCCGATCATGTAGCTCAGAGGCGAGACCTCGCCTCTACAGCGTCCGGGAACGTAGGACGAGACCCAAAGGTCAATATCGACGAGACACGGTCTACACCTCCGAGGGTTAAACCCATCGCGGTTGGAGCACGAGACATGGGTAGGACTCTCCATGTCCCAACGGGCATGGCAGGACGGGAACCCCCATGGTGTGCGCAGGGAGGAAAGGACATCCTCACTGCAACCGGAAAGGAAAAATATACCGATGGCCCATGTATGAAGCGCCCCAGGCAGAGCAGGGGAAGAAGGCAGGCGGGCCACAAAGAGTTACCACAGGTAAATAGGAGGGACGGTTAAAAGATACTGATGTCCCATGTATGAAGCACAGGAAATGTGTGCAAGCACAATATTGGGAAAAACCCTTGAATCCGTGATAGGAGAGTACCCCCTTCCCCTGTTGAGGAAGGGAAGGACGAAAAAGGGGGGCCCTTAGAAACAGGCACGAGGGCAGAAAAACGCACAAAAGTGGTCACTACACCCTGCAAATGGAGCACCTTTCATGAAAGTGAGTATCCCCCCCCCCCCCTTGTGCGAGGTGAGGGGTGAAGAGGGACCCCCCATGCGGAGGGTCAGGGAGAGACCAGGCGAACCAGCAAGTGCAAAGAACCCCGTGCAAGTCCCGAGAAGGAAGGCATGAAAAGCCTTGTAATGGAAGAGGATAATAATAATACCCAAAGGTTGAAGGTACTGAAGAGAAGAAGACGCCCAAGGGTACCATCAAAGTAGAGTGGGAGCACAATCCGATGAAAAGGAGAAGTCCGTGAACTACTGCAACCGAGTCCCTATACAGAGGCAAAGCAAAGCACCCTAGCACCGACCCAGAGAGGAGTGGACCAGAACGGGCCGCTCCGCTCGGGGGCGGAAATCCGCCCTGGAGCGGAATGTAGGATGGGTGGAACTCACCACCCGGTGAGGAACCCGTGGCGAGAGCAGAGCGAAGTAGACATACTACACTGGAACCAGAAGAAAAAAAAACTGTGAAGACCCCGTGTAGGCCATGGGAAGGCATGCATGTATGTCATCGACAGTGACAAGAATAAAGCCTGTTTGTAAGCACCATGAAAATAAAGGCCATGACAATGCACGCATGGATGTCATTGGCAGAGGCAAGACGAAAGCCTGGTCGGAAGCACCACGAAAAACCACTGAAAGTCGATGAATCCTTAAGAAGAAGGCCAAAGAGTGCCCCCAAAATGGGAGGCCAGGCAGGAGTATCAGTCATGAGGTCATGCACAAAATAAAGATCAGAGATCCCAGAATAGGCTACAGGCACCAGGTCAGGGAGTAGCCTAATAGCTCTCACTAGGCCTGGAGACTGGAGTCCCGTCCAATGAAGGAGAGTGCCCCCCCCATGTCCCCCTGGAAGGTAAAGCTGAAGAGAACCCTCCAAAAGGAGGATCAGGAAGGCCATAGGGGAACCAGCAACAGGCCAAAGAGCCCCAAACCCCAGGTCAGAAAAAACCAAGGGGTAGGCTCAACCCTCTGAAGAACTGAAGGAAACCCCACCCCAATATATAATGAAGACCGATACCTTAAGGCAAGTATCAGGGAAGAGGTCCTGTAGGTCAGAAAGCACAGCCTGGTAAAAAGGAGCATTAAAATACGCCTTAATGGAAGTGCAGGACGACCAGTCTAGGCCTAAACTGAGGCAAGAGTAGCGCGACCGTAAACGGCAACGTCCGGTCGAGAGCGGAAAAGTACCGACATCGAGCGGGAACGTCCGCGTTCCAAGGCGGGCGGAATCGTCCATATACGGACTCGTATGTTCAGGCGCGGGAAGTGGTATGAGACGGCAGTAGTGCGTGAGGGAAAAGGCCCGTCTGAGAGCGGAGAGGCCCAAATGGGCCCCGCCGTAAGCCGAGGACCCAGGAAAGGTAGCCTGGCAAGTCACAGCAGACGTGGGAGCGTCTGTGGGTAACAGACAGTGTGAAAACAGACCTCCGACATAGAACGGAAAGTCCCGTTCTAGAGCGTCTGTGGGTATCAGTCAGTGTGAAAACAGACCTCCGACATAGATCGGAGGGGCCCAGTGAGACCGTGGGACCGTAAATGAAAGGGCCGACCTAGAGCGGGAAGTCCCCGACCCAGGGCTGAAACCCATCGGTACGTGTCTGAGAGGTCTGCGGCACCATGAAGGTGGAAAGCCAGTAAAAGAAAAGTCCCTTCCAAAAGCGGAGGGGCCCAAAGGTAACCCTCCTAAAGTCACATCAGGCACGGGAGAGCCTGTGGGTAATCAAGTGCACGACCGTAGTGGGGGGCAGTAGACAGAATAAAAACTGTCAGATAAAAACTCATCAGAACGGGCTACGTTCGCGGTTTTGTGGGACTGAGGCCAGGTAGACAGAGTTACTGGAGCCGTCAATCAAAAAGTAAGCATTGTATGCCAGATTGAGGTTGCCACAGTGTTGAAATCCAAACCCCCCCCCCCCCTAGGCTAGGCCAAAACTCGGAAGTTAGCATATTCGGCACTTGAGTCAGTAATATATGAAATTACAGGGAGCCACTAGGTACCGTACCCTTGATGAGGGTAAGCAACAAGGGATCGTAGCGACAGGAATACAGAGCACTGGGGCCGCTGATCAATACAGGGGCATGTATGCCAGATTGAGTCAGGTAGTGGATCAGCCCGAGGACGGAGAGATGGTGAGGGAGGGACAGGAGATTGTGGAGGGGGGGGGGGGGGAGAATAGAACTAGCAGGGAATGTGGAGGTAGGTCAGGGAGGGGATGGAAGAGGAGGTGAACCTGTTGGGAGGCGGGGAGGGAAGAGAAACAAGGAGGAGGATTCCAATATACTGTGCTACTACACTAATATAGATGGAATAAACAGTAAAAAGGTAGAATTGGATGATATATTAAGAAAGGATCAACCACAGATAGTCTGTTTGACAGAGACAAAGCTGAACCAGGACTTTGACAGCAATATAGTGTTTAGTGAAGGATATAATATATGGAGATATGATAGAAAGGGAAAAAGGGGAGGTGGAGTGGCAGTATTGGTTAAGAACCCTATGACAGCAAAGCAAGTGGAGTTAAATAATGACAAGGCAGAAATAATGGCAGTTGAACTCAATGATATAGAAGGAAAAAAGCTAGACATAGCAGTAGCTTACATGCCACCAAAGACCAGAGCATGGAGGGAGTTGGAGTTTGAGGAGATGGTCGAGGATATGATTCAGTCGTTGAGAAGATTGCTTTTAAGGAAGAATCGATTGATCTTGGTAGGAGATTTCAACTGTAGTGAGGTTGATTGGGAATCGGGAGATGCAGGGCCAAATCAGAGATCTTGGGGAAGTCGGCTAGTGGAGTTGTTTACGGAAAATGTACTTGCACAACATGTGAAGGAAAATACAAGAATGAGGGGTAATAACGAACCTTCTAAACTCGATCTGATTTTTACAAAGGATCCTCACGAAATTAGTGATATAAACTATCTATGTCCTGTAGGTAAAAGTGATCACCTATTACTAAAATGGAAGTTGACCTCGAGTAATGCCAATAGATTAGACAATAGCTACATAAATGACAGATTAAATTATAGTAAAGCTGATTATGTATCTTTGAAAAGATATTTAGAGGGAGTAGATTGGGATCTTATTTTGAAGGAACAGGACGTACAAGGTAAATATAGTAGATTCCTCGAAATTTATAGAGTAGGAACCAATCTGTTTGTCCCAAGATATAAAACTGGAAATTTTACTAAGCAGAAAGATTGGTTTAATTTGAAATGCAAAAGAGCTTTGGGTAGGCGTGATGCAGCTTGGGCTAGATTAAGAAGAAGGAACACTGAGGGTAATCGGAATAAATACAAACAGGAGAGGAATAGATATGTTAACATAATTAGGCAAGTTAAAATGAACTATGAGAAGAACATAGTAAATAAATGTGAAAGTGATCCTAGATTATTTTATAATATATAAACAGTAAGTTGAAGGTAAAGAAACAAATTACTAAATTAAGAGTTGATGCTAGGACGTATGAAAATGTATCGGACATGTGCGAGGTAATGAATAACAAATTGGGGTCAGTTTTTACTAGAGAGGAAGGTTTTGACGAACCACAGGCGGGAGTACTGGAGAGTGGTCTTAGTAAGATTGAAATAACTAGAGATGAGCTGTTATCTGCGATGAGAGGACTTGAAGTAAGGAAAGCTATGGGACCGGATGAAGTGTCTGCCTGGGTTTTAAAGGAGTGTGCAGAGCAATTAGTGGAGCCAGTGAGGGACATAATTCAAGCTTCCTTAGATAAAGGACAGGTTCCTATTGAATGGAAAAGAGCTAATATCATTCCGATATACAAGAATGGAAACCCTGAGGACCCTCTAAACTATAGACCAGTTTCACTTACTAGTATTGTATGCAAGATTTGTGAAAAGCTAATTAGGAAGAGATGGATGAAAATGTTGGAGAGAAAGAAGATAATAACCCCAAAGCAATTTGGATTCAGAGAAGGGACATCTTGTGTTACCAGTTTGCTATGTTATTACAGTAGGTGATAGATGTACTCCAAGAAAGAGGCGGATGGGTGGACTGCGTCTACTTAGACCTTTCCAAAGCATTCGATAAGGTACCACATAAGAGATTGTTATCTAAGCTTGAGACGCTAGGATGTGTCAGGGGGAGTTTGCTGAAATGGATGGAGAGCTATTTAACAGATAGGGAAATGAGGACCAACATTAGAGGAACTTACTCATCGTGGCGGAAAGTTGAGAGTGGTGTGCCACAGGGATCTGTGTTGGCACCTCTCATGTTCCTTATGTACGTGAATGACCTGCCGATAGGCATAAACTCCTACATGTCAATGTTTGCAGATGACGTAAAAATTATGAGACAAATAACAAATAAAAGTAGTTGTGAGGAGCTGCAAGGGGATTTAGATAAAATATACGAATGGAGCACCAAGTGGAAAATGAAATTTAATATAAGTAAATGCCATGTGTTAAATATGGGAAGAAGTGTGAATAGACCAAATTGGGAGTACAGGATGGGAGATAATATAATTAGCAAGGCCGAAAAAGAAAAGGATTTAGGGTTGATTATACAAGATAATTTGTCGCCAGAGAAACATATTAACAAGCTCTTTAGCGGAATGTATGCAATGGCCGGGAATATGAAAGTTGCTCTGAACTACTTGGATGAGACCATGGTAGCGAAAATTATGAAGAGTATGATTAGACCAAGATTGGAGTATGCAGCAGTGGTGTGGTCCCCGCATCTAAAGAAGCATATTCACAAGTTAGAAAGAATCCAGAGAGCAGTTACTAGATTGGTTCCAAGTCTCAGAGAGCTGCCATATGAAGGGAGGCTAGACAAATTAAATCTACCGAGTCTAAAAGAGAGGAGAGAGGGGAGACATGATAATGATGTACAAATGCACCCGGGGGCTGGAGAGGCTGGATAGGGAGGATATATTAATTATGGATACAGGAATAACTAGAGGCCACAGCTACAAAGTAAAAAGACCTACCTGCAAGAACGATATCAGGAAGTTTAGTTTCCCCTATAGATGTATTGACAAATGGAATGGGCTGGAGGAGGAGGTGGTAGGGGCAAGGAATATCCATATTTTCAAGAAAAAATTGGATAAAAAGTAGACTGAGAGACGGGACAACACGAGCTTAGCTCAACTCCTGTAAACTACAATTAGATAAATACAGAGTTGTACACCAAATGCCCCCCGTCTAGGCTAAAAAAGTGAGCCTATTCGGTACCTGAGCCAGTAATATATGAAAATACAGGGAGTCACCAGTTACCGTACCCTTGATGAGGGGAAGCAACAAGTGACCGAAGCATCAGGTAGACAGAGCACTGGGGCCGTAATATCAATACAGGGGCAGATTAGCCTATGCCAGATTGAGGAGGCCGCAGAGTCGCAGTCTAAACCAAAACGCCCCCCTTCAAGGCTAGGCCAAAAATGGAAGTTAGCCTATTCGATACTAGAGTCAGATTAATAATGAATTGGAATAGGCTAGGCGAAAAAACGGAAGTTAGCCTATTCGGTACCAGAGCCAGTAATATATGAAATTACAGGGAGTCACCAGTTACTGTACCCTTGATGAGGGTAAGCAACAAGTGACCGGAGCGTCAGGAAGACAGAGCACTGGGGTCGTAATATCAATACAGGGGCAGATTATGCCAGATTGAGGAGGCCGCAGAGCCGCAGTCTAAACCAAAATGCCCCCCATCAAGGCTAGTCTAAAATCGGAAGTTAGCCTAATCGGTTCTGGAGCCAGTAATATATGAAATTACAGGGCGCCACCAGTTACTGTACCCTTGATGAGGGATAGAAACAAAACTGTAGGAGGCAGTAGACAGAACAAAAACTCATCAGAACGGGCTACGTTCGCGGTTTTGTGGGAGTGTATCCAGGGAGACAGAGCACCGGGTCCGTCAATCAAAAAGTGAGCAATGTATGCCAGATTGAGGTTGCCAGTGTTGAAATCCAAATGCCCCCCCCCCAGGCTAGGCCAAAACTCGGAAGTTAGCCTAGTCGGTACTTGAGGCAGTAATATATGAAATTACCTGGCACTCTAGTTCCTGCACTCTTGATGAGAGTCAGCAACAAGTAAAAAGACCACCAAAAGGGATCGGCCCTACAAGGGTCAGCGCCCCCCTTCCAACCAACTAGAAGGGCACAAGTAAGCCTAGGCCTAATTTCGCGAAAAGAAAAGCAAAAATAAAGGCAGTGACAAAAAACTATAATGACAAGAAGCTTACTAAAGACAAAACTAAAGCCACCGCAAGTGAAATTAATACAAAAGGCAAAGCCTAAATGAACGAGTGTCGCCCAAGCGGCGACGCATGCGCAGATGGCAAAAAATGAAGTAAACTCCAGTTTCGACGCTACACTCCAAGAAAATCACATTTGAGCCCATTTTTTAGCGTGCCTACAGCATGTATCATCTTTCTAGAATCACAGGTACCTTAAATAAGGCCCACAACTCTCCCAAAGGGGAGGTGACAGGTGTGGTAGGCACAAAAACAGAGCACCAGAAAAAGTGTGTTGGCATAGAGTGTAGCGCGAAAAGGAATGATCTAATGAACCCGGTCGGGTTGTGCGGTGGACCCGTGACAACGGCTTAAGGAGCCAGATAGGATGGACAATGTTCTGCAATTTTCTCTTTTCTTTCTCATCAATATTTTCATTTCCTTTAAAATAGTAGCCTCAATAGTGTGTACAACGTACCTAGTAGAGAGAGTAAGGTTCTACTCTAGATGTTATCGATTTAATCGCGCTAGTGATTACGATAATTTCCCGCTCCAGAGCGGAACGGAATTATACGATAAGTATATAGCCCTACGTTGGAGACGTAGAGGCTACTACTAAATACACCTTTTGTTTCTTCTCCAAATATTTCTCCACAACACAATTCAGGGTAAAAATCTGATCTACACATCCTCTTCCCTTCCTAAAACCTCCCTGCTCGTCGCCTATCCATATCTCCGTTCTCACTCTCACTCTCTCAATCACTACCCTACTGTACTGTATACCTTCCCTACTACGCTTAGAAGACATATTCCTCGGTGGTTACCACATGCTAGTTTGCACATTTTCCATACCCATTCGATCACTATCTCACCACCATACCTCAACATTTCCCCACACACTCCATCTGTTCCTGGTGCTTTCCCCAACTTCACTCTTTTCATGGCTTCCCACACTTCTGACCTCCTGATCCCCACCTCCTCCTCCACTACTTCTCTTCTTCTCCCTCCCATACCATATCCAGCTATGTTTGCTGGCTCTTCATTCCTTACATTTAGCAACTCATTGAAGTACTCCCTCCATCTTTCGACTCTCTCTTGCTTCTCGGCTAGTATTCTCCCATTCTTATCTTTCACACCCTTACTGTTTCCCTTGCTACCTTCCCTAACTTTCTTGACTTCTTTCCAGAACAGTTTCTTACTCTCCCTCCATTTTACACTCAGATTCCTCCCAAATTCCTCATCTACTCTTCTCTTACTTTCCTTCACTACTCTCTTCACCACCCTCTTACTCTCCACGTACCTCGCTCGTTTCACAGTTGTATACTGTACTCAAATCTCAATTAAACAATTCTGTATTGAAGATATGAAGGATGCGTTTTTATCACTTATATTTGATTTAAAATACACATACTGTACACAAATTTATAGACCGAGTATTCCAGACAAATCGCGGTTCCGGTCTCATGTCCTAATGGCGACATTCCAGGCAACATCAGGTTCTTTGATTGAAGATCAGACTGCAAAGTCCGATCCCACTTCTTTCTTGGTCCGCCCCTTGGTGCAGCTCCCTTCACATTCATGGACTTGCATCTTTTCACCCAACTTTGTTCATCCATCCTCTCCACATGTCCAAACCATCCAAGCCTGCTAGTACACATCACATCACTGATACTCTTGATACCTAACTTTCTCCTTAGCTCTTCATTTGATATTTTATCTTGCAGTTTGGCACCACACATCCATCTCACCAGTCTCATTTCACTGCGTTCCATTCTGTTGATATCATCCGCTTTGACAGGCCACGTTTCTTAAGCATATTTCATTGCGCTTCTAACACATGAAGCGTAAACCTTTCCCTTCTTCTTCTCATGGTGAGTAGTGGCAAAAGTTCTTTAAACTTTCCCAAGCCGCATCTTAGCCTGGCGATAGTGGCAGCCTCAGCCCCACCACCGGCAGAGATGGTATCACCCGAGTAGCAAAACTTGTCCACCATCTCCAGTGCCTCATTGCCAAAGTTAACTCTCTCGAGCCGGTCATTGAATACAAGCTCCCCTTTGCATACTATGCATACAAATTTCTCTATTTTGGACTTCTTCCTTGGTAGAGGTCCCTTTATTCTAGTGCAACGTTTCTTTCCGTGATGTACCCAGCTGAGGCAGACGCTACACTGATAGGTTGAGAGATAACTCAGTTGCACGATAGATAAATAGATTTTGTTGTGATGGGAAATCTGAAATGAATCACATTCTCAAGACTTTGGTTGTTTGAGTATCCGGGTAGTACAACTCCAACCAGCAGGGGCTGAGACAAATCTAGAGTCCGTTTTGATGAAAAAATTTAATTTATTTTATAATAACATGCTCGTAAAATATTGCCACTTTAATATTTGCAATTTGTATGCAATCTGAAGGTTCCATAACAGAATGTGTGTTTTGTCACAAGTGCACGTATTTTGTTATATCTAGATTTAATAATCACAATTTTTAACCCCTTCTGTACCAGCGACGGCATACAGCCGTCAGTAAAAATGTGACTCGCCAATACCAGCGACGGCTCTCAGCCGTTCTGCTAGTTCTGCTAATATCTAGCTGGAGCTGCTAACTTGACTTGGAGGCACTGCTGTGAGGAGTTGGCAACACTTCTCATGGTTCCTCTCAGCTATACTGTACTCTATTTTCTTCCAGCTGATCGTAAATTGAATCCCTTAATAGCTGTTTTCTCGATATTTAATAGACATATATGAAACTACTATGTCTCTGTGGCTTATTAATGCTAAGTTTTCATAATTAACATCATATTTCGATACAAAATCTACCTTATAGCTGAGTAACCAAGATAGAAACATGACAATTTACGCTCAGCTGGAAAAAAATAGACTATAGTCTGGACCGGCTGGCTCAGTTACCCACCAACTCTTGAGCTGAGAGAGTGTTGTCTCGTTATTATGGCAACAAGTCTGGTGCTGGAGGGTACACTTTTATCTACTGTGCCATGGTACAGTAGGGGTTAATTGGTATACCGCTACCCAGCACTACCTTGAAGAAGCTTAAGTCTGTCCTCAATAGATCCATCTGAAATATTTTTTTGCTCTTGATAAACTTACACATCATAAACTTACACTGGCTTCTTATTAGAGCTGAAATAAGTTTTAAGATTTGCCTGATTACATTCATTGCTATGGAATTTGGTTAGCCTAAGTACAATAGGTTGGACTTACCATCTCCCTTGTACAATTAATCCAATATAGATTTTCATAGTGTTGATGACCCCTTAAAGTCTTTACGAACCTTTGCATTTAATTCTTTTACTTACCGTATGTTGCTCAACACTTTAACCCCTTCAACACAATGACATAATTGGTAACGTTCAACAAGACTACATCTACCATATTTACCATGTTTTTTTTTTTTTTTTTTTCAAGGAATATTGTGCTTTATAGTTGTTTTTCATGGTTTGAGTGGAGGATTTGCATTAACTTACCCATTATCCGTCAATCTGAAGATACGGCGTCAAATCGCGCCATTTATTGGGGGAATCGGGCTTTTATAGTAGGTGAGGGAACTTCTTAGGTAAATTGGATACATGATGAGTTGAGGGGGTGCGCTGCCCCTCCTCACTCCCCTGGACTTATTGTCATCCTCATATACTGTATGTTGATCTGTAAGGGGGGGCAAAGACAGGTTGCCTTCCGCACCCTACAAAACAAGAAGGAAAAGGAGGTCAAGGCGACTGAATGCTTTGTTTACGGTCGGGACTTTGATTATTTTTGGGGTTAGTTTGCAGTGAAATCAGGTTTTTTGAAATTGTCGATGACGAAATTCCTCCATGCGGACTATAGTACAGTATAATGAGAAAAATATGGAGAGTTTAATGGTCCCTATTTTCCCTGATAAATTGTTTCTAATAGCGCCGATGTAGTGTCCTTGAATATTATCACATAATTTTCTTTATACAGTTTTCTGGTTACTATTAGATGATTCTCTTTAGCTTATAATCTACCTCTAGAACTCAAAGGCGTTAATACGATCTCAATATTCCCTCTGAATAACATAGGTCCTTCTTAAACTACATAAGATCTTCTAGTTTTATCCAGAATCAAGGTAATATGGCGTCATGGTGCTGAAGGAGTTAATGTACAGTACAGTACTGTACTACCTATCTCACTCAAGCAGCTGTCTTTGTTGAAACTTCAAGAAACATCTGACATCATAAAAATTTTCAAGAGCCTATGATACTATTGAATTTACTGTCAATAAAGATTAATACCTTTGGGAGCTTTGAATAGATATACTGTACAGTACTGAATAATGTAGCTAAAATAATGAACTACATTACTTCTCAGAAGCCCCTAGAATGTTACAACTGTACTGTAGTTAGTAAGAAATGCAAAATATCGCTAGACACCATCTCTAGAATATCGCTTAGAATTAATCAAGGTCTCAAGACTATAGCTAGAATTTATGGCACAAGATATCAATAATTGTCACTAGATTGAAGTAAAGATCCTATAGTAACAGAGATCAGTCAACTTCAGCTATCTTGGCTCCATTGGTGAGATTTTCCTCATTTTACATTAATATCTCCATACCCATAATAAACATCTGCGAATACTGGTACAGAATATATATGGTTTTGGGATGTACAGTACAGTACATATTACATGATCAAAAATAAAATAAAACTTTGTTCATTGATTAGTAAGGCACCAGTATGGAATCCACAAAAAAATATAGCCATTCTCTCCTATTACGGGATCTCTAGACATAATACTGTACAATCAAAGTTGTAAAAATAAACCTTTTTAATATTTTCAGTTGACTATGACAAGATTTTACATAGCTTACAAAATATTTATCTTATCCAAGGCCTCAAAGGATTAACTTTATATATAGTTCACTATTGTAAATTCTGAGCTGTGCATCACGTATGATTTGTATTTTAATTTAATTTATTCGTTATGATCAGTTCCAAATCCTAACAGCTCACAACTCAAAAAGGACTTAACCGGTAAGTAATCAAACGGACATTTCTACCACTTGGGAAGAACATTTACAACCCATTTGCTTCAGTCATCCATGAGTTACAAGAATCTAGGGGTCAGTATTTCTAGACTTGTCACAAGACTGTAATGAGTTTTGTGATCTGTAGGTACGGTATGTTATGTTTTGTTGTCTATTATCTATTGACCCTTTCCAGAACTCAAGTTTTAACAGTTGACGATAGTATAAGGACGCCTTTCACATCTTCGGAGCCTAAAATTATGATCCTAAGACGACCGCAGGAGAAGGCGGATTCAGCTGCCAATGGAATGATTAACAAACAGAAGCAGCCCGTAAAAACTCTTGAACAGGTAACTTTATAAATCTAATGATGTCTTTATTCTTTAATTACATATAATGTCGATCGTGGTGTTTCAGCTCTACATTTGATAAACTTTGATTTAGCCTTTTTTTATACCAAGATCAATAGTACTGTATATTACTATTACCACTCATCTACCACGCAGTTTAGCTGCTATGGTAACATTGTAAAGAGTAGGCCTAGAGTAATACTATTTGAGAGTAAATAAAAAGCGGGCTTCACTCACGTTTCAAAGTTCATTTGTCTATTATACTAATGGGCCCTGAGTCTGTGAAGTCTATTACCATATTGTGTACAGTAACTTTGTGGGGGTTATTTAGTTTGTCATCAGGGGGATTGTCCATCACAAAATAACCAGATGGAGTGTGTGGGGAAATGTTGAGGTATGGTGGTGAGATAGTGATCGAATGGGTATGGAAAATGTGCAAACTAGCATGGGAGAAGGGGAATGCACCCGATGGCTGGAAGACTGGCATAATAGTCCCCCTATATAAGGGCAAAGGGGAAAGTGGAAACCACCTAGGAATATGTCTTTTAAGCGTAGTAGGGAAGGTGTACGGTAGGGCAGTGATTGAGAGAGTGAGAGTGAGAACGGAGAAATGGCTAGGCGACGAGCAGGGAGGTTTTAGGAAGGGAAGAGGATGTATAGATCAGATTTTTACCCTGAATTGTGTTGTGAAGAAATATCTGGAGAAGCAACAAAAGGTGTATATTGCCTTTATGGACTTGGAGAAGGCCTATGACAGAGTGGATAGAGAAGGCATGTGGAAAGTACTTAGAATATACGGAGTAGATGGCAAGTTGCTGAAAGCAGTGAAGAGCATGTATGAGGGTGCAAAGGCGACAGTACGTGTGGAGAATGAGCAGAGCGAGTTCTTTGACCTGAGTGTTGGGTTGAAACAGGGGTGTGTGATGTCCCCGTGGTTGTTTACTGTATACAGTAATCTCTCCCATATCCGACCTGTCATTATCCGAACCTCGCCAATAACCGAACAAGCCATGGGATATATATATATATATATATATATATATATATATATATATATATATATATATATAAAGTAAAGTAAAGTCTTTCAAAAAAAATAAAAAAATAAAATAAAAAATTACCGAAATCGCCGATATATAATAATTTACTTATCATTACTTACTATATCTTATAAACAATAGTAGGTAGCCAACTTACCATAATACCGATACACATGCGGTTTTGTTTATCACCTGTTTACTAAAGTGCCACCATTATCGATTTTCTTCCGAGCCGACTCGAGCGGGAGGGTGGATTACTGACTATTCCGCCCTCAGACCATTCCGACTAGAAGATCCCGCCCACTTAGCTAGGTCCTTCCCGCCCGAATGTTGTGGGCGGGAAGAGCCAAACTACTGTATCATCCTTCCTTGGCTGATTCCGCCTTCTAAGATTAGACCGTCCCGCCCGACCTAGCTAAGCGGGCGGGATCTTCTAGTCGGAATGGTCTGAGGGCAGAATAGTCAGTAATCCATTAGCATATTTCCCATTTTTATAGAAATCAGCTATTTTGCAAATAGAGTAGCGAAATATGGAGTGATCATGAAAACGTGACATTACCCCTTGAGGTTTAGGCTATGTCGCCTTTTTATTAATTCCGGCTGTCATTAGACGATCTCATACAGCTTAGGAAGGATCTGACGTGATAGTTGAAATGCTTAAGACTGTCTCGAATAACCGTCTGTCTTCCATAATTATATCCTTCCTAATCTGAATAAAATTACCTCATAATAGACAAAAGATCAGCTGAGGTTGTGTGAACCATACAAATGGGCGGGACGGTCTAATCTTAGAGGGCGGAATCAGCCAAGGAAGTATTGATTGCTTGGCTCTTCCCGCCCACAACATTCGGGCGGGATGGACCTAGCTAAGCGGGCGGGATCTTCTAGTCGGAATGGTCTGAGGGCGGGAAAGACCTGCTCCCCGGGAGGGTTACCAATTGAAGTTAAATCCGCTAGCATATATTGTTAGATGTAAGACATGATAAATACCACTAGAAATATGACTTGGCAAAATCCATATAATATCACTTCGAAATTGTTCTGAAATTTCAAAACAAAAGTTTAAATACAAACCGCTAGTGTAAGTCATTGCTGCTAGATCGAAGTAAAGGTTTAGATCTAGCGGAAGTCGCTATATGTATTGGCAGTACAGTTAGATGCAAGACATGATAAATACCACTAGAAATATGAATTGGCAAAATCCATATAATATCACTTCGAAATTGTTCTGAAATTTCAAAACAAAAGTTTAAATACAAACCGCTAGTGTAAGTCATTGCTGCTAGATCGAAGTAAAGATCTCTAGATCTAGCGGAAGCCGCTATACGTATTGGCAGTACTGCACACTGCCGACGGCGACACGTTGTTGACATTGTTGTTGATGTTCCAGTGGAGGGATGAACAAAATATTTTTCTTGTCCAATAATAGCTATTTCATAGTCCCACAGGACTTATTTGGATATATTTATGACCCCTGGTATGAAGGTATGTTGCCAATATAATAATAGGCTATAGAGACAAATAAATAGTTAAAGGGCTAATAACCTAATAATAATGACAAATAGATAATTAACTCTGTGTATCCGGATACTGCCTGTGACCAAACTGGCCATGGCCCATATAGTTCGGTTATGGGAGTGATCACTGTATATGGATGGAGTCATGAAAGAAATACTAGGAAGAGCAGTGGATGTTGGTGTATTGCTGAAAAGGGAGGGAAATGAGTGGAAGCTGCCTATACTGCTGTTTGCGGATGACACAGTTCTGATGAGTGATAATGAATTTGAGTTGCAGGGTCTGGTAAATGAGTTTGGAACAGTGTGCGAAAAACGGAATTTGAAGGTAAATGTGGGGAAAAGCAAGGTTATGATCACAGAGTGTGAGGTGAAGTTGAACGGTCATGCTATGGAGATCGTCAGCTCTTTTAAGTATCTGGGCAGTGTGTTGAGTAAAGATGGGACTGTGGATGAAGAAGTGCGGGAGAGGGTGCAACAGGGGAAGAGGGTTATAGGAATGTTGAAAGCAGTGACAAGAAATAGAGTGGTCAGTATGGAAGTGAAGAAGTCCTTGCATGACAGTGTGGTAATCCCGACACTAACTTACGGAAGCGAAGCATGGACGTTCGTGGAGAGACTCAGACCAAGAGTGAGAGCGGTGGAAATGAGTTACTTGAGAAGTGCGTGCGGAGTTACATGGCGGGATAGACAGACGAATGAGGAAGTAAGAAGGAGGTGTGGTGTGGAGGTAGATTTGCTGGAAAGTGTGAAAAGGAACAACTTGAGATGGAACGTATGGGAAGCGAGAGAATGACTAAGAGGGTGTACGAGAGCGAGGTGGAACGACAGAGAGGGAGAGGTAGACTGAAGGAGAGGTGGAAGGATGGAGTGAGGAAGTATATGAATGAAGGCGGTGCTGGTTGGGAGGAGGGGCGTCGACTGACTGGGGACAGAGGTGCTTGGGGGCGGTTCGTTCGTGGCCACCCCTTCGGGGATCATGGCGTCAGGCAATAGATAGATAGATAGAAAATAACCAGTCTTGATGTGTGTGTGTTGCTTTCATTCTACTTTTGCAATAAGTGCAAACAGTGTGAAAGCAATATGCAAGATGTAATCGAAAGACGAAACTGGTAGAATGTACAGTACTGTAAGTTCATTTAAAGGGCAATCATAATTATCCTGCAGATGTGGACTGAATGACCCCAAGTAGCCAGCCAAGTTTGATGAACCGGGGGTTTCCTCATAGTATTTGGAAACAGAATTCTCTTAAGCTCATTATTACCCCTCCAAAATTAGACAACTGCAGAGGTTGAATAACTTAACTAAAGGTTTCGAAACACCTGTGATGGTCTCAAAGGCTCCCAGAAATGGTGCCTATTGCATTTTTATGTGCAAAAGGGTTAGTTGTGTAATACTGTACATTATATCCAAAGTCCACGGACTCGGAAGAAACTTCATAGGTAGACTACCGAACTCTACAGGACAGATAGGCACTGATAATATTGTAGTACAGTACAAAGGAGTACAAAGGAAATCAAGTAACAACAGATCTAGTGACCCTTCTAGGCTGCTTGTCCTCCAAAACACTTAGGATCAAGTTTCCAAACAGTGATTTAAAGTGGGTAAGGGAACCAATGTCCGTGGCAGGATTAGGAAGTTAGTAGCCCTGGGACAGATGGGTTAGTAACTGAGGGGGGGGGATAAAATAAAGTTATTCATTTACAAACGCAGTCAGTCGCGGGTTTGATGCGAGATATTTGTCTACGCGGAGTTTAAATGAATCAACGGTGCTGCAGTCATAACGTCTCGGGGAAGCCCATTCCACAAGTTGACAACTCGATTGAAGAAGAAATTCTTAGATTTGTGCGAGTTAAAAGATTTACCAATAATTTTGCAACCGTTTCCCCGCGTGAAGTGCTTACTACAGGTCATATTGTCGATGCCTTTGATGATTTAGAACACTTGAATTAAGTCGCCTTAAGTTTGTGGTAGGCCATACGTTGGAGACGAAATCTAAGAATTGCCAACATTTGGCAAATGTTTGATGTTAGTATATATAGTTAGTAGTAGTATTCTCCATATTCTCCATTTTTTTTTTTTTTTTTTTAACTTTTTTTTTGGGTTTTACTTGTTTATTGTTTATTTTAGGGCATTTTTGAAAAAATCTTCAAAATATCTAATTTTGGCTGAAATCACTTGAAACTCCCAGGATGCATCCCTAGTGTATGTATTCAACAAATATAGTAGTTAGAAAGTGTGTTTTATGAGTAGAAAGTACTAATTTTATTGTTTATATTATTTCATTTTTTGTTCACCTAATATCACCTAAATAATGTCCATTATGGAAATACTATAGCCAAAATCCAAAATCTAGTTACGTTATGTTGTTTATACAGGCATAACACATAAGTTACCATCAAAACACCAACATCTGACACTAAATAAGCCTATAAAAGCATCCCAAACGTCGAAAATGTGTTACTGAGATACGGGCATCTGAAAGTTCCAAGACATTATGTCATAGTATAATATTTACGAATTACGCGAAAATTACATTAGACCCCCCTGATAAATAGGTTGTGCACCGTCAATAGAAAACTACTGTACTTCTAGGGGTAACTGTGGATTTTTATTTTTTTTCTTGTACCATTGTGTATTTTTTTTTTTTTTTTTTTTTTTTTTTTCTCCTCCACCAGCCAGGAATCGAACCCGGTTCTCTCGGTTAGAAACCATTGTGTATATATTTATCTTATCTCATGGCCTTTGCCGACGATTATCTCGTCTCACCCCTGGGGGTTCGAAGCAGCTGTTTCATCAGAAAGTTTTTTTTTTGTCCAGGGATGGGCACCTTCCCTTCCCTCCACAGCTGCTTCTACCCATTTACCTCACAGTAACACTTGATGCGGGAGGGAACAAGAACGAGAGGACACTCTAAGAAAATTTACAAAGAAAGAAATAGGCTTGAGAAGGCGAAGAACTCATTTTGTGATAGAGTGGTAAATGAGTGGAACGCACTGCCCCAGTATGTAGTCGATTCCGAATCAATAAGGGAGTTTGAAAGTAATCTTGATAAAGCATGGGGAAGACAAGATTTGAAGTTTGATTATAAAACAAAAATACAGAATAGTAAAAATGTTGCGTCTGCTACCGCCGCCGCCAACACCGTGAACGACCGCAGCAGTGCAAGCACTGGTACTGAGCTGGATACACAGGCATAGTTTGCCTTTTTCCAGAGGATCTACTGTAAGAATCTACTGTAAGAACACTACTCAAAAATCCCCCTGCTTCATACTGTGGGTCTTCTTCTTCTCTCTTCTTTCTTTCCTCTTCCTGCTCCTTCCTTCGCTTGGTTCTTCGCTCTAGTGACTTATTCAGTATTTTTTCTGTGTATTTTGCCCTTTTCTTATTTATGTCTTGGGCCACTTTACTGCCAACTGGGCCAAGCCTTCCAAGTGAGGGTGTACCAACTCCTTCATGAACTGACTTATAGCCTGTGACACATGGTAGTGAATTCTTTTTCTATTGTAAAATTTGGTCTTCACGGCCTTGGACCACATGACTTTGTTTACTGATTCACTAGCATTTTTGTGTTAGGCCAGTACACATTGCCAACAGTGTATCTGTCACAAGTCTATCATAAACCTTGTGTTCTAAAATTGCATCTTTGACATCTTTCCGGATTGGATGGTGTACATGGGTCTTGTGACTTCCTTCAGGTCCCTTTACATCAACTCCTTTTGCCAAGAGTTTGTTGTAGAAACACCAGCTGTCTTTTCCCTTGGGGCACAAGTCATGACTGGGCTCGTCATCAGTGCTGGACCAATGTTGCAAGGTTGCATACACTGCCTGACGCATGGCTGCTGTATCACCACGATTGTTTATTATGGCGTAAAGGTAGTACTTTTGGTACATCTTTATCTTGTCTACAGTCAGTGATCCAGGTTTTACTCCTCCAACACCTTTGCCTTGTTTACTCATATTCGTCACAAATTCTCGCAAGGTTTTTCCCATACGTTTTTCAATGTGGTTCATACATTCCTCTTTTTCAATTGTTATGCCATACACATGTTCATCTACCACAGCATTGTATGCTTTGGAATCACCATCCGAGATAATAGTTGTATATCTAAACTTCCCCTTCGGCTCTGAGCGTCTCCACAATCTTTTCCAGGCCTCAACCTCCATTGCTGGGGAGCTTCCGTCATAGTTTTTATCACACTCATCTTTATGAGCAGCAAACCAGTCCCCTTCATCATCCTTGTGTTTCTCACAAAAACTGCAGTACTTTGAGAGAAGTTCATAATCAATGACGAGGCCACTATCAAAGTGTATGATGGGGACAACTCCGTATTTCGCCACACATCCTCTCTGTGACCAAGTGGCATCTGCTGACACCACTATGTTCGCCACCTCAGGTTTGTCAGGGTTTTGCTGCCACAGGTACTCGTGCACCAATGCTCGTGTGTGTCGCAACTCTTCCTCACACTTTTCTACGCCCTTTTCTTCTACATATTTTGCTAGCTGGAAAAATCTTGCAGTGGACAGCAGTCTACTTTCAATATAAATTCCATTTCCTGTATGGTTGCATAGCCATTGCTTCTTAGGGCAAATTCGACCAGCTTCGTATTCACATCAAACCGCTTGTCATCACCTTCACCGCGGAACGAAGTCCAGTCTGAATAGGATTTATTGCAGTTGTTGCAATCGACTGTGACTTTTATTGCACCTCCAAACCTCGATGTGATGCGAGCTCCAGATGTCGCCTCTTTCTCGCAATCTTCACAGTGTAGATACCGGTTTTTCCCACGGAATATGTTTCTTATACCTTCTCCTTGATCAAAGGAATATTTTAAGACAAAAACAAAAAAATCCATTTTCCATTACAAAAATCGAGATCCAACGTATGGCCTACCCTTAATCTGCGCTGGGTTAAAGGAAATAGATTTAATTCTCTAAGACGCTTTTCGTATGGTTTGTTCTTTAGGCTAGGTATCATTTTTGCAACTCTACGTTGAACTCGTTCTAGCTTGTTTATATCTTTTTGGTAATAAGGGCACCAGGATTGAACGCAGTATTCCAGAAGAGGGCGGACTAAGGAATTGTAAAGGGTTAGGATAACTTCTTTGGATTTATGCTCAAATGACCTGCCTATAAAGCCAATTATTTTGTTTGCCTTCTTAACAACTTCTGAACATTGTTGACTCGGTTTTACGTTACTCGATATTGTTACTCCCAGATCGGTTTCTCTGTTTACATTCTTAAGCTGAGTGCCGTGCCATTCATCGAATAGTTTGCTTTCTCATTTAGGTATCCGATATGTAGTACTTTACATTTATCCGCATTGAAACTCATTTGCCAAATTTGGGCCCAACATGACAATTTATCTAGATTGTGTTGCATATCGTCAACTTGTTCTTTTGAGAGTACTGTACGCTATTTGCAATTTTTGTATCGTCAGCAAATTTTTAGATTGTACAGGTGAGACCCTCATCTATGTCGTTGATGTAAATTAGAAAGAGAATTGGTCCTAGTACCGATCCCTGGGGTACCCCGCTACTTACATTACTTCCCAATTACTTACTTTACTTTACATTACTTCCCAAACTTGACTACTTCCTTTAACGTGACGATAGTGTGTTGTTATATGTGCGATTAGTTTGCTTGGGAAACAGATTAACTTGCTCATGTAGTAATGTACACCCTATGTGGTGGATTGTGTTCTTTTATTTAATAATTTTCATTTTAGTAAGCGTTGTTTCCACATAGCGATTTTGATAATTTACTTTGACTTTATATTGTCCTTGTCCCAATTTTGGTTTGTTTAGTTTGCAAGTTTTACATTTTAATTGGTCCATTTAGATGCCTTACCGTTTATGACTACTCTTTGCTTTCTGTCACTGAGCCAATTTTCTATCCATTTCAACACACCGTCTAGTATTCCATGCGCTTTTAGTTTTAGCAGTAAACGTTTGTGGGGAATTTTGTCAAAGGCCTTTTGAAAATCAAGGTATATAATATCTACAGCTTTACTCTCATCGTAGAGGTTGAGGATATCGTGGAAGAAGTCCAAGAGGTTTGTTAAACAGGAACGTTTTTTACGAAAGCCGTGTTGAGTATCTATAAGTACTGTATGTTATTTTCTTTTAAGTCTTTTAAGTCTGTCTCTTATGACCGTTTATAGCATTTTACATACAACTGAGGTTAAGCTAATTGGACAATAGTTACTGGGTAGGGATTTGCTGCCTGTTTTGAATATCGGTGTTACTGTACGTTGGCTAGCTTCCACTGATCAGGCATAGTTCCAGACTGCAAGGATTTATTGAATAGTAATATCAGTGGTTTGGAGAGCTCATCCTTAGCTTCCTTTAGAATTCTAGGCGAGATTGTATCAGGTCCAGGCGTTTTATTTACCTTGAGTTTATCTAAACAATTCAATACTTCTCTCTCTGTAACAGTGATATTGCTTAGAACATTTGAATTATCAATCTGAATCGGCGATGGTGTAGGGATATCACTGAGGTCTTCTGTTGTAAAAACTGATGCAAAGAAGGTATTGAGGGCATTACTCATTTGTACTTCGTCTTTGGTGTATTCTCCATTTTCATCGACTAACGGTCCAACAGTTGAGGTAACTACTTTTTTCTTTCTGATATAACTATAGAATTCTTTCGGGTTTGTTTTACTTTGATTCACAATATGTAACTAGGGACTTTTTACTTTGCTTAATTAACTTTTTGGCTTTGCGTCGTAGCTCTACAAATTTCACCCGTGCTTCGTCATTTTTTTGAGGATTTTAATCTATCCTTAGCAAATTTTTTAGCAAGCATGCAGTTTGAAATATCTTTATTCCACCATTTGGGCTTATTATTATGGCCTGGACACCGTACAATACTTTCACTCAAAAATAATTCTATTGATATACTGTACAGTATATGTATGTTGTATATACAAAACTGTACTGTACTCTATAAATATAAAAAAAAAAAAAGCAAATTGAGTGGAGAGATAGTCTAACATCACCTCTGTAACAAGTTCTCTCTGGGATGAATATGAGCTAATTTGACTGATCATCATACCAGCACTAAAAGAGTTTTTCTGACAGCTCCACAGGAAAGTAGGGTACCGGTACCATAAAAAACTTCTTTTATCTAGGATTGACCGTCTTTATGTCCAGGATTGACCATGTCCGGATGCTTGATAATTCCGGTTATTGGGTTATTGTACCTACAGAAGATCGCATTAACTCCCAGAGACCGGCCTTTGAATATTCCTGCCACTCTGCCTGGTCTGGGGTACTGGCATATAAACGTCTTGTTGATGCATCTGGTAGCTTCATAAATAGCAGACTGAAAATAATCCAGCCCTCGAGTGCGTGCATATATACGTGTGGGCCTGAACATCGATCAATAGTCGTGTGTGTGCGAATGTGTGTGTGTGTGTCAGTCACATGCGGACGCCATATGGTGTCACCCGAGGTGCTGCCCATTAACCCTATTGACGCCATATGGTGTCACCCTAGGTTACGGTGTTGATATAAATAAACATTAGTACATTAAATTTTACGGTAGCCTACTTGCCATAATAGGCTACTAAACTATAATTTTTTAATAAACTAATATAAACCAAGGAATCTGTACCAAACTCATTTTATTTTCACAGAAAATATATTATACCGGTATTGTATTAGGCCTATACTGTACTGTGCAGTACTTTTACTGTAGGCTATCAGAGTAGTAAATATTTTAAAGTAATAGATTACCGTATGACTTATGTATCTGAATGTTGGGTTGAAGCAAGGTTGTTTGATGTTTCCATGGTTTTTCAGTACAGTATATATGTGTATGGAATCTTGAAATGTATAAAAGGAAGAGTAGTGGTCTAGTGGATGTTGGAATACCCCTGGCAATGGAAGCTTATGGCAAATGAGAGAATGATTGAAAGAGTATATGAGAATGAGGTGGAAGGGCAGAGAGTAAGAGGTAAACCAAGAGTTAGGTGGAAGGATGGAGTTGAGAGGTATATGAGTGAAAGTGGTGTTGGGTGGGAGGAGGAATACCAACTGACAGAGGACAAGAGGTGCATGGAGGAGATTTATTTGTGGCCACCCCCTAGGGGACTAAGGCATCTGGCAATAGATAGACACATATATTTTCTTGTATATTGATTAGAGATCCTGTAGTAATTAAGAAGTAGCCTTATTTTTTTTTATTAAGGTGCTATTATGGTGCTGTACTGAAATTATTTAATAACTGGGTTATATTTTATTTTTGATCATGTAGAACTAAGATCCAAAGTCCATACTGTACTTTATATATATCTTGTACCAGTATTGTCAAATGTTTATTATTGGTGTGGACATATTGGAGAGGCTAATAACACCAGCGGCACTGATACGGTGAATGTTACTGTAGGATCTCTAGTTTTAAGGACTTTTACTTTATATATGTATTCTAGTTCACACTTGTTAACCCTCTCACGTTCTTGACGCAATTTTGAGCCTATTAGGGATACTTTAAAGCCTTTGTTACCATCAGGGGTATTTAGAAACCTTTAGTTTAGTTACTTCAACCTCTGCAGTTGTCTTTGAGTTAGCTGTGGGCAGAAAACTAATTATGGAGAGGTAATTATAAGAGTGAGAGAACTCTATTTATTATTGCTAATCTGGCAACCTCTGCGTCATAAAAACGCGAAAGGGTTAAGCCCAGTCTGAAATATTACTTTGCTTTACTTTAATAATATGTGTAATACTGTACTTGACAGAGGCAGCAAGAGTATGCACAAGCGAGATTAAGAATACTTGGTGATGCAGGAAGCACCGAAGAAAAACAAAAACCAATACAACAAAAATCCTTAGAACAAGTATGTATCTGTAGTTTTGTTTAATTGTTTGTTTTAACTTTTGATAACTTTACCATTATTTTTAATCTTGGCTTCAAAATTATATAGGAAAAGTTTTCCCCAATGTACATTGTCTTGATTGCTTAACAATACTGTGTGTACAAAAAATCCTAATCAAATTTATATATGATACATCAAATATGATACATTATTTTACCACCATGCACTCCTTGCTCAAGAGCTGGGGTAGGGTGTGTGCCCTGATGTATCAGGGACTAAAGTGAACAGTTGCCACAGATTGCTAGACCGCACCGTCCACATCAGCACTGGCGTCTGCCAAACAGCACATTGGCTGGCCCGAGACTTGAAACCTCGACCTCACGGTTTGCAGGCGAGTGCTCTACCAACCTTGAAAAATATTTGTTTTCTTCATATGTGTGAAGGTGTATATTTACAGTAGTGGGACCCTTCAGACATTGGCAAATTATTAGTTTGTGAATTTAACCTTATTTGGTTGGAGGGGGGTCTTTTTGGTTCTCCCTTGTTTCGCTTCATTAGTTTAGAGCTTTTAAGACGTTTCACCCTATTAGTTAGGCGAAAATATATCGCTTCACCGTATTCAGGTGCCAATCTTTTTTTATAGACGAGCTATAGCGAACCTGAACTTAAAAGAAATCGGCAGGACTTTTTCTATCGAACATTGTACACATTTATTTGAGGGGGGGGGTCTGAGTAGGCATTTTTTAGTTTGAAGGAAGTCTGGGAAGGCGTTTTTGTTAGCCTAGGGGACAAACTAAAATATGCTGTTTGAAAATGGCAAAATCAAGCAAAATCCTCAATTATAATTTTAATAAAATATCAAAATAACCCACAAGTCATCGGATCCGGTACTGTACAGTAGTGTTAAAGTGTATAATTATATGCACTGGTGTTTAACCCATGAACTGCTTGAACCTGTGCAAAATAAAGGTTAAGGGAGGGAGAGGGAAGGGGGGGGGGGGAGATTGTGGTATGAAGAGATGCCACTACTTCCTATGTGTCACCCAATTTTGAGACATTTCCCGCCACTGTCACGGTATTTGAAGGTTTTTCTTTACACATGTTTAAATACTGTGCCTTCCGGAAAGAAGGTCATAGTTCCTGGGTTAAGGTGGCACACCTAAAGTTATTCATAATCACCATAAAGATTGATACAATTATTTTTGGAGTGACATTTTTTGTTATCACTGCTCCAGGGTGTCAAACAGGGTAATATATATTATTTTAGGACGGGATTGAGTTTTAGATGGAATACAGGAATATCAACCAGATTTTGTATTGCTTTGTCTATTTTATCCCTTTCAAAGATATAAGGAGAACTACTGTATTAAGCATAACTTAATTTTTTTAAAGATTATATTCAAGACTAAAATGAAGGGACTCTATTTATGGCCAGGTTTTGAAAAAGTTTCGTTTTACACCCTTCTCTGTTCTGTGTTCATTACTGTAAGATTCAGCAAGTTCCCATGTTGTACTTGAAGTATCTGCTACCACACCAGCTTCAACAATGCTACAATAATACAATGCACTAATAATACAACTGTATAGAATGACTTTTGGCCCTGACTTATGCCATCCCTCCTTTTAGTCGCCTTGTATGACACACAGTAGGATACTTGGGGCATATTATTTTTCCTCCACTAAATGTAAAGACTATTATAGTTTATTTTGGGTACAGAAATAGCAAATGTAAAATAATTTAGCAAACCAGTGGATAGATTAAGTTTGTGTATTTTGTTTGCCTTTAGTATATCTACAATTCTGGTACCTTAAAAAGTATTAGCAATTGTAGACTGGCACTGTAACAGCAGGAACTGTTGGCAAATGTACAGTCATAATCACTAATAAAGTTACTGATTCAAATGGGTGTGTTGCTGTGTTTTTTATATGCCCTTTCCAAGGTATAACAAAACTATCTATCTTCCAGCGTGAAGCAGACTACGCGGCGGCCAGATTGCGTATCATGGGGACGGCGTCTAAGTCTGTTGAGGAACCTATGGTGTCAGGGTCAGTATACCTTTAACTCTTATAATCCGGGCATCCTCACATAAGGACGTAGCTCTTTTTTTAGCTGTAAACCGTGCGTTAGAAAGCTTTGTGCGTCAGGGTGAGCGGTATCGCTTACACAGATGATCCTACAGCTGACATGATAGGGTTACCCTGAGGATACCAACACAAAACCTACTGATGTGATGGCGCTGGCTAGCAATGGAAGGTGGACAATGGTGGACCTCTGATTTAGTAAAGTCAAAACTGTTTTCTAAATTGACAGTCAAGAAACAATTACAATACCTGTACTGTACAGTCAACCCCCGTCTATCGCACCTAATTGGTGCTGCGAGTGCGCGCGATGGAGACAATATGCGATAGAGGAACTTACTTATTAATGAGATTAATTCTAATTGGTTCCTTGAGGCCCCTAACTCAACAATAATTTCGAAATTTTATCCTGCTTTTTGCCATCTGTTTGTGTTCTTTGTTGAGTAAATGATTAAATAGTGGTAAATGTTTCAAAACCATCAACAAGTTTAATAAGTTCATGTTTTTGCAAGTATGTTAGGTTAACCTGCTTCTTCACCGCTCTTGCAGGTTCTGGGGTATACGGTGTGCTATTTTTTTTATTTTGGGGTATCAAAAATTGCCATTGTCATCTCTGGGTGCAATATGGCCGCAAACTGGCAGCTTTTGAAGTGAGTGCAAAAGAGATAAATTGCGATATTCAAATGCGTGAAGGAAGGCGGTTGACTGTACTGCCAATATTGATTGTACAGTATATTGTTAAGTAATCCCATACCCTGTCCCACAGAGGTTCCAGCAGTGGTGTGGGTAGTGTTAACGTGGTGAAAGATATTGGCAGCAACGTTGGAGTGTTGAGAGCGCCCCGAGGACCTGATGGTACGCCTGGATTTGGTCGAGGCGCCGGGGAGCACAGGTAGCAGAAGTTAAGTCTAGCGGCCAGCGGTCACCTCAGTACGATCATGCCTCTCTTTATTTGGTTCTGGCTAGTGTTCGGTGATTTGGTTCAGCTTGTGGAGGGACCTGAAGCAATTGTGTTCTGCTTAAAAGAGACTTATCGGAATCACCAAAGGGTTAATTGAGATAGTGTTTGCAACCTTTGATTCCATTAGATCCTTCCTTAGCCGAGTTAAATCATCTTATGTAAGTCAGAATGAAATATAATTAAGGCAATTGCAAAATTGAGTCTAGCAGTCTCTCTTTGTTTTGTTCTATCTGTTTGGTGATCATATTCAACTGGGGAGGACCTGAGGCATTTTTATTCTGCTTAAGATGTACAGTCGTAGGCATATAGAAGATTACACCAATTCAAGTCTTTGAAACTTTAAAACCAAGTTCTGAAGCATTAGAACTATAATAAAGCATGTGTATTGTCTTGTTTGTAATTGATACAGTAGAACCTCGCCCATCCGGTGCTCTCAGATCCAGAAACTCAAGAGATCCAGACAGGCATTTCGATCCAGACTCATGTTTCAGCCAACCAAACTTGTCTGGATGGCTTGGGAAAAATATAAGTCAATCCGGAAACGAACGAGACGAATACAAGTTACCGCACGTATTATTTACATCCAGCGTTAGATATACAGACTTGTATTTCAGCCTTCTGGATTTATCTGGATGGCTGAAACGTAAGTCTGGTTGTTTAAGTTATATATCCGGACTTTCGGCAGATCCAGACTTTTGGCAGATCCAGACAGGGTTCTCCCCTAATTAGTCTGGATGGGCGAGGTTTTACTCTACTGATGCAGATGAGCGCATCATCATTTATGCTCTTGCCCGTACCTGTGGATGAATTCATGTTGTTTTTACAGTATTTATAATGCTTCTTCCTAGGTTCAGACAAAAAAAGGAGGGGGGGGGGGGGATTGAAGATTTTGTTAAGACAGGTTTTGCAGCTTTTAATTCAGAGGTACTTCCTTAGCTGAGTAATATCATCTAACATAAGCTAGAATTAAACAAAAATGACACAATTGTATAGAAGGGGAAAGGCAGAGTCACACAGGCATTATTTTGGATATTTGACTACCCTACTGCTGCTCTTATACTGGCTAGCATTTTTCACCCTATTCTGACTGATTTTGCCATTGGTTGCTGGAATCTTGCCATTTTTAACCCTTTCAGTATTAAAATGCTATGCTTCATTTTATTCTGACTATTATTTGACAATTGCGTACAATTTAACCCTTTCACTGCGGGTGACGTTCTGGAACGTCCTGGCAAATGGCAGCAATTTCCAGGCTTTAAAAGCCTGTAAAAAACGTAAAAATCGAGTGTCAGTGGGCGGGAGCATGAGGGGCCCACCTCCGATCCTCAGAGCAGCCAGCAGCCCACTGAGGTAGACTGTGTCTCGCGCGGGTCTCTCACAACAGTGTTGCCAAGCGAGCGAGTGCTAACAAATAGCGGGTTTCCCGCGTTTCTATGGCACCGCTGCGGGTGAACCAGGCCATCTACGAGGCCCGTTCTGGTCTCATTTTGAAGCTATTTTTGCCTAGTTTTCGGCAGAATACAGTTCATTTAATGCAGATGCTTGATTTATCATTCAGGAGTGCCTGAATATGCCCTAAATAGCCCAAAACACCCCAAAACACCCCGCAGAGAAAGGGTTAAGAATAGTATATAAATTACAGCTGTCAAATCCATCTCAATTATCCCATTAACATTTACAATCCCTTTCTAATCTTAATTAACTTGTCTATTAGTATTCGGAATACTGTATGATAAACAAATACATTGTCGTATACTGAAGGGGTAAAACTTCTTCAGTGCGATGGTGCCATTATTGCTTCATTCTGGCCAGCACTAGACAATTTTATTCAGCTTAGGAAGGACTTCTGGGAATCAAAGAAGTATATTTGTCTACACCAAGTCCTTTTCCTCTCCATTGATTTTATGTATGGAATTATAAATGTCTAGGCCTATCTATTTAGTGCCAGACGCCTGGATCCAAGAGTGGATGGCCATGAATGAATTCCCTATATCTGCTCCTCTGTCATCCATCAGCCAGTGCCCCTCCTTCCACCAAACACCACTTTCACCCATATACCGTATCTCTCGACTCCCTCCCTCCCATTACCCATATACCGTACCTCTCTTCCATCCCTCCATCTTGCTCTCAGTCTGCCTCCCCCTCGCTGCCTTTCCACCTCACTCTTATACACTCTTTTAGTCATTCTCTCAGTGTAAATAGTATGAATTAATTTTGAGTGTAGTTCTTATTATACAGTTGATTAATAAGATAAAATAACTACTGAATAACAAACTGCAGTTGCGTCTGCATATTGTAATTCAGTCGTACTATTTGTGCTTCCATAAATTAAATGACGGAGATGAAAACAATTTGTGTGGGCAACTGTACAATCTCCAGTACTTCTTTATTCCCCACAGATCACTCCTAAACTGAATAAAATTGTCCAATGATAGCCAGATTATAATGAAGAAAGGCATTGTTTCTACAGAAAGGTGTAACTTCCGGTAATAGCTAGAAACCTTGTAGTGAATGAGAGCGGCTATCTACTGTATTTCTTTGGATGCCATATTGGTGCCGTAATTATCAAACACGAGGGGGTATTGTAGTTTTGATCCAGGGTGTCAAACCGGAGCAATTTTGTTTGAGACATGAATGACTATGAGAATGAATACAAGAAAATTAGCATGAAATAGCTTTGTTTGGCCAGTTTATCACATCCCTGTCTTGATTCGGCTACCCCCAGCTATTGGGTATGTGCCCGAGTATATACGGTACATACATACAGTACATACATCACGTCCAGAGACTTAGTTTGAACTGTAAACCACAATATTAGCTTTACATATACAAAAATAAATACCGTACCAATAAAAAAGGACTCGGCTTTCGTTTGACACCCTGTTTTGATCCTGTACCAGTATACAGTATTGCCAAATGTTTGCAGGGTGTCAAACCGGAGAAATATTGTTTGAAGACGTTAATCAACAGAAAGAAGAATTACAAGAAAATACCATGAAATAGCATTGTTTTAGCCATTTAACCCATTGGCTGCGGGGAACGTTCTGGAATGCCATGGCAATTTATAGCAATTTACAGGCTCTTAAAGCCTGTGGAGATGAGTGCGAGTGAGTGGGAGCGTGGCAGGCCCCCGTCCGCTCTCCAGCAAGGCGGCCAGGGCACTGAGGGATCTCGGCCATGTCTCGCTAGACATATGCAGCGCTGCCAAAAGCAAATGTAGCTCGGCATTGTTCATTATTAGCGAATATTTACCGAGGTCTATGGTAACGCTGCGGAGGAACCCAGTGAGCTACGAAGCTCGTTTTAGTGTCATTTTGAAGTTATTTTCTTCTAGTATTTGGCTAAACACTTTTAATTTCATTCAGACACTTGCTTAGTCATTCAGAAGTGCCTGAATGTTCTCTAATAAAGCGGAAATATGCCCGCACCGTAAGTGTTAATCACTTCCAAAGATATAGTTTGAACTATAAACCATAATTTTATCTTTTCTTATACAATAATGAAGACTAAAACAAATAGACTTCGGCTTTCGTTTGACACTCTGAATATTTGTTTGGGGCCTGGGTATATTAAGTGTAAAGATAGGCTGATGACACCAGTGGCACCAATATGGCGGAGGTTGGCCAATCTCTGTTGCTATAGGGTATTTAGTAGCAGCTTGTTACTCTACTGTAGCCTTTAGTTTGTTTAGTAAGACTGATTTTTGTCATTTACTCCAAGAAACGATAGGCAAAATCAGTTACAGTGATAGCTTGTAAAAATACCACAAAAATAAGTAAAATTATTTATAAATGCCAAAAAAAGAAGCAGCTGCTATTAAAAATGCCAAAAATAATGACCGTGTGATTCGGTAGGCTAATTACAGTAGGCTGGATTATGTTACAGTATATATATATATATATATTTGTTATTTTAGGCTACCATCCAATATTCCCTTACAAAAGTGTTACTGTATAGCATTTTTTTTTTTTTTTTTTTTTTTTGCAAGATTAGTGTCCAGTGTCTTGTTTTTTTTCAAGGTTTTGTTCAAGGATTAAGTCCAGTATCCCATACTGTATACAGTATAGGTTTTCCACCTATTGCAGTATCCCGATAGTTTTTTTTCTCCATCTATTTTGCCTTAAATGATAGACTAACCAGTCTATTGCAGTGGTAAAATTAGTGTGATATAACTACTGTACTACCCACAGAAAATAGTAGCGTTAGAATAATCAATTTTGTCCCAGAATGTATGATAGTTAAGATTCATATTGACTATAATTATATTATTCTTTCCCTGCTAATTCTGGGTAGTAGATTTTTGTCGATATCACATACTAATTGAACTACAGCATAAACAATACAAGTCTACCTTTTAGATCCTCCCACCTTTTACTATGCAATCTGATTTTTCTTAGCTGGTAGGAAATTGTCTTGTTCCCATCTTGTTTGCTCAGCTGATATAAAATTATTTGTAATCAATTTTGTTGTTAATTGTGATAACTTGGCATTAATATGATCCAGAGACGACAGTACAGTATCTCACTTTTCCTTTCAAATTATCGAGAAATCAGCTGTTACAAGATTAAGTTTTCTGCCAGATGAAAAAAAAAAAAAAGAGACTAGGGGGTACAGTCCATCCTCCTATAATGCGACTACTGTATATGGGCGGCAGAGCCCGTCACGCACTGTGAATTCGCGCTACAGTATAGGAATAACACTTTATATGGAGATAATTCTATATCGGTCTGTGCTCCCCATTTTGCACCGTTTTTCCGGATTTCTTGCTAAATAAACAGTATAGCTTCCTTTATATACAGTACAGTATAGTAAAAGTTCTGAACTGATAGTTCAGAACATACAATAGTAGGTAGTAATTGTTAGGGGTCACTTGAAGGGTTCTATGAAAGTTCGGCACCAGAAACTTGGGCACTGGAAACTTGGGCACCGAATTTTCGGCACCTAGAATTTTCGGCACCATGACATTTGGGCACCTAGAATTTTCGGCACCATGTCCTTTGGGCACCATGTCCTTTGGGCACCATGTCATTTGGGCACCTTGATATTTGGGCACTCAGAATTTGGGGCACCATGACATTTGGGCACCTGGAATTGTGGGCACCAGGAATTTTGGGCACCAGGCATATTGTGGTGATGGAGCCGAAGATTCTAATAATAGTGATGATATTATTGGCAGTAGTAATGATAGTCATGACAACAGTGATGATGGTAATAACAATAGTAATGATAGTGATGGTAATAACATTAGTAATGATGATGATGGTAATGACAGTAGTAATGATGGTGATTATTATAGTAGTAATGATGGTGATGACAGTAGTCATGATAATACCATCATTATCATGACTACTGTCATCACCATCATTACTACTATAATAATCACCATCATTATTGATAATACCATTATCAAAATTCTAGGTGCCCAAATATCATGGTGCCAAAAATTCTAGGTGCCCAAATGTCATGGTGCCGAAATTGCAGTGCCCAAAATTCGGTGCTCAAGTTTCTGGTGCCGAAATTTCATAAACCGACTTGAAGCATGCTATGCTTTTTTTTTCTATATTCCAACAACTCCCTCTCGGGCATAGGCTGATAGCCTTTACATTCAACCGCTGAACACGGTGAGGCCCGTGAGGTCTTGCTCCAGTCTAGGGAGTGAGACATGCGAAGCTTCACGGCTCGAAGCAACTTCCATCTCTGAAGCCTACCTACCCGATAGCACTATCGTTAGTGATAGCCATTTGTATTTTTTACTATTGTTAATGTCTTGTCAAGTTGCAAATTTGATTTTAATAGAACATTTTTACACTAATTTTAGTTTCTTTATTCATGCAGAGTTTAGTCAAATTTACCAGAACGTCCCTGACTTCCCAAATTGACTAATTCCTTGAACGTGACGATAGTGCGTTGTTATGTGTGCGATTAGTTTGCTTGGGAAACAGATTAACTTGCTCATGTAGTAATGTACACCCTATGTGGTGGATTGTGTTTTTTTATTTATAAATTATTACTTTACTTAAGCGTTGTTTCCACATAGCGATTTTGATAAGTTGTTTTGTCTTTTTACTGTGTTTGTATACGTTTTGGTTTGTTTATTTTGCAAGTTTTACATTATAAACATTATATTACCTACCAGATATCATTAAACCATTAACAAATATAAAAAGACATCACTTACCTTAAAACTAATGAAAAAGATGATTGTAAGGGGTCGATCCGACCCTCGCACTACATGACATTCGCACTATACGATCGTGTATAATACGGCGGTAAATAAAAGTGACCGATTGGTCCTAGGAAAGACCTAGAATATATTAGTTCCTTGAATATATCAAAATATGAATAAATAATAGAGAAATTAGTTAGAATTTTTTTGAATAAAAAATATCATGGCCACAATTAACAGAATATAGCTGGGGTCCCCCCCTTGTGTTATAGGAGGATAGACTGTATATCCATCTTCCTACTCCTGCTTCCTATATATACAGTACAGTATAGTAAAAGTCCTGTGATCTGACAATTGATAGTTCAGAACATACAATAGTCTGTAATATGTAAAGGGTTGATTTAAAGTCCAAAATAACCAACATCTTTATTTTTATTTTATGCAGTTATTCCTCACTTAAGTAAAAAAAAAATGTAAATTTTAATTATTTTTTATTTACAATTAAATAATGAAGCATAATAACTTAAGTTTATTGTATTCCCTAATCCACAAAGCAAGATCAAATTAGTAGACATTAAGTGAGGAGTGCCTGCAATCAGTATTAATATATAGACTTACGTTTTTCTATTCCTTAGATTTTTAAGATATTTGGAGGATAAACAGCTTGGGTGATAGAGATCTTATATTGGTATTTTTAACATGTCACCCACCCAGGATATACATATATATACAGTTAAAAGACAGTGATTAAAAGTACAGCTTCAGAGTGTGTTATAATGATGGCATAACAGGCAGCTTTGTTCTTGGCTGCCTCACTTGTTAAGTTTTTACATTTGGGATCAGATCGAAGTACCTGATTCCTCATCTTTCAAAGTCGAGCACATTTGATAATCTGACAATCCGTCAGTCCCTTGTTTGCTAGATTATAGGACTTTTACTTTTGCTATCCTAATGCTTGTATTCTTAAGCAATTAATTCCCTTCGTAGCGCTGTTAAATGAACGAAATTACTTGAAAAAATTACGTTGTCTTTAGAAATTGGAATACCAATCCGTGCACTCTCTGTTAACTATACTCATTGTCACAGTATTCATTTTTGTAAGTTTTACATTATCATTAGGCGCTGCGAATGAAAAACATTGTTTAATACTACAAGCGTATGAGTCCCAGAGATAGGTTAGCTTATGTCTATTACTCACATACTTTTATTAGCTAGAGTAATAGGACACGAATACTCAAATCTTTATAACATCCCATTTCCCTTTGACCATCATATCTCTACAGCCACTGATACTCAAAACACGTCAGAATTTTATGCACTGTAGTAACCTATAATTTTCATATTTTTCTGAGTATGGGCAACTTATATGATTTAATAATGAGTCATGACACCATAAGCATGTTACCCACTTCAGTATACGATGTCACATTTTTCCATTTTTGTTATGGCTTTCATTATATACATACATATTACATACCGGTACATCATTTGAAAGACCGAGTGGTCCATGTGAAGTGCGATAATATTTTGGTTAGGCTTTATTTGGTTTAGTAGGAATATGTGGCCTCCCAAGTCCCTAGTATTGCCCTCATTATTTTCCATTCAAGGGGTTCGGGGCCAGCGACTGAGACTTGATGGGGGAGGATTATTACCCTCTTTCCTTGAACTTAAGTTGTCAGCTTGACTAATTTTGCATATCTTATATTTCCTCTTTCTCTGTTTTTCCCCTTCTGTTCTTATTTTTTCTCTTCCGGTTGTCCTTGGCGAGTCCTATATCATATGCCACCCTGTCGGGCCCTCATAGTTGGCCTGGCTTGGTTGTTGGGTCCTGACCTGACTGCGTCTCTTCAGTTGTTGGTGCGGCCGTCCTGACTCAATTCTGAGCCATTGTCACTGACACGGCTTCTGCCCCAACTGCATCCTTGTGGTGTACTGTACCTTCCCCTTAGTAGAGCATTATTTTGGCATCTCACTGTAATTTTTGTCTTCCTTAGTCTTGATCTCTCATATTCTTTGCCCTTGTTCACTTCTTGGTTGGTGCTGCAGTGTAGCATTTCTTGCCTCATTCTTCGGCCCTGCCCTATAAGAGTTCTGATGTGGAGCTCATGTGGTCTGGCTGAACTAATGACATGGCGAGAAATGTCTGCGTGTCTTCACCTCCCATGATTTGATCTCCTGCCCTTCCTTATCTATCACGTCTTGATACGTTTTCCATTTCATCTAGTCCTTCAGGCCAGCCCTATGAGAGTTATTTTGCAGCTCAGAGGTCTGGTTAAATTAATTTAAAAAACAAAAACAAGAGGAATCTGTGGGAGTCAAAAGATCAATTCCTAAAATTGAAGGCTTTGATTGCTAGGTCCTTCCCAATCTGTATACAAATATCTAATGTTAGCCAAAATTAAAGTTCAAAATGTGTCGCAATACTGAAAGGGTCACAAAGTTTGCCCTGTCGTAACTTGTGACAGATATGAGTATCCAGTATGCCGGACCCCGTTTTCCTTCTCGGTTTTATTGAAAGTGTCCCGTATTTCAGTGCCCAAGTCACAAGAGCCGAGTGTCTATAGTAAAGTATAGTTTGATTCAAATTAAACTTCGCAGTTAATCAAAAGTTGTCAGAAATAGCCCTTATGTAAATCTGCCTTTGGGGTGGGCTGCCTGGTTAATTTGAATTGACTATAGTGTTGGGTGAGTTTTATTGGCTTCCATATCCTTAATTTAATAACACAATGGGCAATCTTTTTTTCAGCTGACCGTATTCGTTTTAGGACCTGCTAAACAAATTCTAGCGCCACTTATGATACATGAGATAAAACATTTATTGCTTTACAGTACTTTATACAGATTAAATTACAAATTCCTCTTCATGGACTTTAGTGAATATGATATAGTAGTCTCCTAAGGTTAGTGTTCCTAGGGATAGTAGTTTTTTTCCTTAGCAAATGGACTTAAAACTCTATTGGATTGTGCATTTAGCGCCCAGATTGCACGTTTAGCGGGCGAGAGACTGACAAATTTCACTTCACATTGCAATCGCCAGGCTCTTGTGGCCATGTTTGTTTACAAATCCTGTTGTACATCAGAGTCTTCAGGCCCCAGGTATCCAGGCTTGTTTTTGTTCAATCCTTCTGGTTTGTCACGTGCGTTGTAACACTGCCCTATTGACTATTTTTTTTTTAACCAGGCGAATTGGCACTTGTTTTCTTAAGGCTAAAGGGCCCTATATCGAGTTGGTTTGCTGATGGTGCTGTGTAGTATATTTCTTGTGTTTGTTTTTAGAACCAAAGATGTTATTTGGACACAGTACCATCAGCCAATCAACTTGTGTACATTTCTGTGGCTCAAAGCGACCAAGTGTATTCTCACCAGCTTAAACAAAATACAGTAGTGAGGTTTGTTCCCCTTCATCTCTCACAGAGTGGCCTGATTTCAGTGTTACCATGTATGCTGTGGTTAGCGGAGGACCAGTACAGACAGGGGTGATGATAGTGCTCTGCCAGAATGCCCAGAATCCACAAAAAGTGGTGGTGAAGAGGAAAACAAAAATAGGTCAACTTGTCATATGTTCCTGTCTATTTAGGATTTTTTCCCATAGGCTCAGTATTTTAGGTTTAGCAGTTGTTGTTGTTGTTGTTGTTGTTCAAGGTTTACCGGTTTTTATATTTATTGGCTTGGATCCAGTCTCTTTGGGACACTAACCATGTGGGACGATTGTATTAACACATTTCTGACTGTCTCGAAACTAGGAACGGTTTAAAGCAAACAATTAATTATCTGGTGTGAAATTTGTTCATGTGATTCCGATAACGAAAATTATACTGAAAGAAAATTGGCCCATGTGACATATGATCCCGCGGAGTAATGGCGATAGCAAATTTTATCCGTAAGTTAAATAAAGCGGTTATATTTGTAGTATTATCTGTACAGTCATGTGCGTAAAGCTGGCGTCACACGAAAATCTTTATCGGAGAATTGTATCGAGTGTGGTATGGTAGACTTGTCAATTAAAGGGAGATATTTGTTATTTCTAGACCTCCTTCTCTCGCATGTTTAGTCCTATTAGTTTTGTGATTTAAAGATGTTCGCCCCATTAGTTTAGCAATTTTAGGACTTTTTGTCCCATTTCTTTATCAATACTAAGACCTTTCGTGCCATTCCTGGCGATCGATAACGAGCCTGTAAATTTGGAGGAACCGGGACTTTGGCTGGGACATTTTTCTACTGAAAAATTTCCAAATTTATGTTGAAGGGGGACCTCTGGGATGTTTTTGTAAACCCTACCCCCCTTAATACATGGTGGTCTCATTAGTATACGATATCAATAAAAAGAAATATTAAAATTGCTACCCACCAGAAACTAGTTGATTGTAGCCTATATGAAAATTTAGTATTCTAATGTATGATACTAGGGTATATTTTGACATGAACTTTATTTAATCAAACAACTAATTTTTGTGTGGGTAGTTTTCTTATATAGATTTTGCATACTAATTGGAACTCAAATGTATGAATTAGCTCGTCTATCCTGCTATAATTTGCTGTGTTATTTTGCAAATTTTACATTATAATTAGTACACTGAGGGATTTGTGTTATAATTATTCTTGTACTTCATCTGAATTTTTAAGAATTTGAACTATGCTATTCAAATGAACAGAAAACATTTTAATACAGCATCCTGGGCCTAAGCCTTTATATGGCTTGAGCTGTGTTATTAAAAATACTGATACCGTATGGTCATTATGGGAGATATAGCCAGCATTATAAGGGCTTTAGCTCAGGTTTTAACCCGGGAACGGCGAGAAAGCTCTTAAGAGGTTTTACTGGGCGACGGCGGCAAAGCTCTTAACCCGGGAGCTGCGGGGAGACTCTTAAGAGTTCCCCCGGCGCACTGCGGGGAGACTCTTAAGAGTCAGAGAAAATAAAAATCAACTTTTGACATCGAAAAAAAAATATTTTTTTATATTTTTTTTTTTTTATTTTTTTTTTTTTTTTTTGGCCCCTGGGCCATGCAAAATCTCAGTCCTCTACCTCCCCTCCTTCCCCACTTTCCTCCTCTCCTTCAGTTATCACCTATTTTCCCTGTTATTCCCTTATTCTGAGGTATATTTTCGTGCTAACATTAGAAATCCGATTGGAGGGTGTGGTCATCACTGATAGCAAGCGAGTGCAAGAGAGAGAGAGAGAGTATCGATCGACTGTGTCTCAGTGGCCTTGGGGGAAATTGGCGGGAAAGCAGATTGCCTCACCCATACATTATACAACTCGCGGGCTATATCTCCGATTTTGACCATCCAAACGCTGTTTTCACTCGTTTTATTGTTGTTTCAGGTTAATACCTTTATAATCAACCCATAATAGGCGCATATGGATAAGTATTAATGCTATTAATGGCACAATGAATATTTTAGTGGCGGAAACACCTCAAATACGTCAGCACAGGGGGACGTTTCCAATTACCCCCATGCGCACTTCAGAGGTTAAGAGGGAAGGCCTAAAAAAAAAAACATTTTAAAAGGCCCCAGTAGCACTTAATTTTTTTTTCTTTCTCCTCCATACCTCATATCACTCCTCCACATCCCCTCCTTCCCCCCTTTCCCCTCCCCCCTTCAATTATCACCTATTTTCCCTGTTATTCCCTAATTCATTGGTATATTTTCGTGCTAATATTAGCAAACTGGTTGAAGGGTGTGGATATGTGCCTAGCGAGTGTGTTGGCAGAGGTAGATGGTGGGGTAAGACTGTCAGTCATGCTCCAGAGCTCACGAGGGAAGGGGTTGCCTCACTGTGCTCCACATTTCATGAATGGGCTGCTCCATGTTTATTCGCGATTTTGACCAGAAAAATTATATTCCCACTTGTTTTATTGTTGTTACAGGTTACTATCTTCATAGTAAATGTAAAATAGGCGCATATGAATAAGTAATAACGATATTTATCGTAAAATGACGATTATAGGCAGGATTGGAGCCTAATATTGCCGCCCAGAACTGTGGTGTTCACTACACA
Organism: Paralithodes platypus; assembly: GCA_032716605.1. Taxonomy (NCBI): domain Eukaryota; kingdom Metazoa; phylum Arthropoda; class Malacostraca; order Decapoda; family Lithodidae; genus Paralithodes; species Paralithodes platypus. The sequence continues at coordinate 33,264,453 of CM064513.1, forward strand.
CAGCTCGCTTTTTATAGGTTAATAATCATTCATCTATCTATTTACTCAGGCCCAATCCCCACTTTTCCTATTTATTTATTTATTTATTTTTTATTTTATTTTTTTATTTTTTTTTTGTACTGTATAATGAAAATAATAAAGTTGAAGAATGATCGGATAATATATGTAATTTCAGTGTAATTTTGACTGTTATATCCACCGCTAAAGTACTTGTGTGACTCGATCTTAAGGTGAGGCTGATGGACTGTCGAGGTTAAGGGGAGATGCGTCGTTTTTCTGGTCCTCTTTCTCCCTCGCATTAAGCCCCATTTGTTTTGAAATTATAATATGTTCGGCCCATTGTTTGGCAATTTTAATACTTTTCACCCCATTTCGTTATCAATTTTAAGACCTTTCGTGCCATTTAGGTGTCGATTATTTCCTGGCAAGCGTCAGCGAGCCTGAAATTTAAAGAGAAACCGGGACAAATTTATCTTGAAGAGGGGGGGGGTTTCTAAGCTTGATGGAGGTCTAGCCAAAAAAACTAAGAACTAAAGGAATAAATGAATTAATAGACCAAAGAAAAAAAAAAAACGGTCCGTCTCCCCTTAAGTCGTGTCCCTACTTTTATGACGTCAACCATATTTTCCTGTCGATATTAAAATAAAATAATCCTTATCAAAACTAAATAGGGTAGATGCCATACTTCATTTTATTTTGCTATCATTGGATGACTTTATACAGTTTACGATGAAATTGTGGGAGTTAGAGGGTTACTTGAAATACTCTTTTCCGTTTGATATTTAAAGATCATTCCTAAACGGCATAAAATTGCGTAATGATATCAAGGATAATATGTAAAATAGCGTCATAGATACAGTAAACTCCCTTTTATCCAAAATTCATATATCCAAAAATTTCAGTTAACCCAAAGTTTTTGCTATTCATATTTTTCATTAGTTTTCACTTATTTAAGCCTTTGGGTGCTTAATTGCATCAATTCAACTCCTCTGAAGTAGACATCCTTTGAATTAGATGATAATTTGAAGTTAAAACAGCCTAGAAATGGTTTTAAATGCATTGAAAACAGTATATTTGACCATTTATACACATATGTAGCTCTATATAGAGGGACTTGTTTATCCGTAAAAATATGCTTATCCAAAATATCAAAAGACTCATGATTTTTGGATAAAAGGGAGTTTTACTGTACTCAAGGTTTTAAGGATTTATGTTTGTTAAATAGTTTTTCTTTTTTTTACGAGAAAGCTAAGTACTGTACAGTAATGTTGAAATTATGGCGGTAGGATATGAGTATTGAGTGTAGGACTATTAACTTTATTAAGTACCTTAGTCTATGGGCCAGGATGATAATTGGTACCATCAGAGAGGGCTTTTACCTACAATTATAATCTACAACACATTTTTCTTACTGTTGCGAGATTTTTTTTTTGGTATAAGCTTGCTCAGTGAGTCCCCATATTACTAAATAATAATAAAAACAATGATAATAATTATTATTATAAGTCAGTCAGTCAGTAGCCAGCCCTTACTCCCACAAGGGGTAGGGAGGATCAGCAAGAGACACAAGAAAGGAAAAAGAGGTGACAGGAGAAGAACACCTACAGTAAAACAGTTCACCCACAAAAAGCAAGCACACAAGCATTCAGAAGCACCAATACCGGTACTAATAATAATAACGATAATAATTTATTGTCATATAACGATGCATATAATTATGATTATGCATTAATACTGTATTATTAACAGTTTACATATTATTATAATGGCTGTTTATTGGAGATTATAGTGAAAGTTTGCCCCCTTGGATGGTACCGATTGGTTTGTTTTCCTGATCTGGCCCCATTGACTACCCTATGTCTTCAAGTTCCTGAAACTCCTTAAATTTGAATGTGTTTGTTATATTGTAATTATGTACTAATATTTTTATTATTTGTAACTACCTAGCTTTCCAGTGTTTTGATTATTTCCTAAGTACAGTATCTTGGGTTTCCTTGAGATTTCTGAATAAATGTATAACTTTTATATATATTAATAATAATGAACATTTCATAATACTGTATTTACTCTTCATTCACCTGTCAACCATTTTATTTTTATTTTAACCTTTTAAGCATTGATAATATACGAGTGATGTTCTTCATGAGAGTTTTCTTTATGAATAATTTAACTTGATACACTTGAGGTAATGGAACTTAGAGAAAAGTGAACTTGAATGTTATGTTATGTTATTTAGTATGTTGTTGCAAAATAACAGTACATACATACATACATAACATTTTAAGACTGAGTGTTCCACACATAAGTGCAGTTTCAGTCTCTTGTCCTAATGGCGGCATTCCAGGCAACCCTGTTAAGGGCTGCTTCACTTGTCAAGTTCTTGGATTTGAGATCGGCGCGTATAGTCCGATCCCAGGTCTTCCTCGGTCCACCCCTTGGTGCAGCTCCCTACACAATCACAGACCTGCATTTTTTCACCCAATTTTGTTCATCCATTCTCTCCACATGTCCATACCATCCCAGTCTACTTGTACGCATCACCTCGCTAATACTCTTTATACCTAAACGTCTCCTCAGCTCAACATTTGTTATTCTATCCTGTAGCCTGGCCCCACACATCCATCTCACCATTCTCATCTCATTACGCTCCATTCTGTTGACATCCTGTACTTTAACGGCCCATGTTTCTGAGGCATACGTCATTGCACTTCTAACACATGAGGCATACACCTTTCCCTTCAGGGGGAGAGGCATTCTTTTCATGGTCAGGATTGGCATAAATTCTCTGAACTTCCCCCAGCCACACCTAATTCTAGCAACAGTGGCAGCGAGGCGACCCCACCACCGGCAGAGATGGTATCTCCTAGGTAACAAAACTTGTTCACCAGCTCCAAAGACTCATTTCCAAAATTCACAGCCACAGGATCATCACTTAACACAAGCTCGCCTTTGCACACTACGCACTCAAATTTCTCTATTTCTGACTTATCCTTCGGCAGGGGCCCCTTTATTCAACTACAGCGCTTACTCCCATGGTGTACTCAACATCGACAGATGCTACATTGAATTGAGTTAATGCCCACTCCCTTTCTACACACTGCACATGGGTATGCACCGCTCTTTTCCACATTGCCTCGTCTCAATCTACAATGCATAACCTTGGTTTTGTTAATATTGACTCTTAAACCCTTGCTCGCCATGCCCTCTCTCCACTCTCTGAATTTGGCCTCAGCAGCTTGCATACTGTCAGCTATTAGGACTAAATCGTCTGCATAAAACAGTTCCAACGGGAGTCCCCCTCTAAAAACTCTAGACAGTGCCTCCAAGACCATAATAAAGAGGAGGGGGCTTAACACTGAACCCTGATGGACTCCAACACGGACTGCGAACTCATCACTCAGTACACCCTTCACCCTCACCGCACTTCGCGAATCCTCATACATCTTCATTATCACACGCACCAGCCACTCTTCCACACCAAGTTTCCTCATAGTCCACTGCATGAAATCTCTAGGCACCCTATCAAAGGCCTTCTCCAGGTCTACAAACACAAAGTAAAGATCCCTGCCTTTTAGTAAGTATCTTTCCTGTATCTGCCTGACTATGAAGATAGCATCGGTTGTACCCCTTCCTGGCATAAAACCAAACTGCATATCATCAATAGAGATGCTTTGCCTGATCAAACCCTCAAGGACTCTCTCACAGACCTTCATGATTTGGTCAAGTATTTTCAGGCCCCTATAATTTCCTCTATCTAGCTCATCCCCTTTTCCTTTGTATATATTTACTATTACACTTTTGAGCCAATCCTCTGGGATTTTCTCATCTTTAATAATGGTGTTTATCAACTCAGTGACTAAGTTTACACCAATCACCCCTGAGGCTTTTATCATCTCAGCGACAATGTCGGAGCAACCTGGAGCTTTACCGTCCTTCATTTTATTGATTGCGTCGCTCACTACAGCTGGTGCTATCAAAAGAGGGGGCCCAGATATTGGTTTTTCGATACTAAGCTGTTCCTTATCCCATTCAAACTCTACATTTAGCAATCGTTCATAGTGTACCTTCCATGCTTCTCTGATTTCATTTTCTGCATACACAATCTTCCCATTATCATTTCTAACACACTGTTCACCTATAATATCCCTACTGTAATTTTTAACTCGCCTAGCTAGTTTGAAGATCCCATTGGGATTGTCAGTGTTACACACTTGTTCGAGGACCAGGTCCTTAATGCGATTTTTAGCATTGTAAATAACTCTTTTGGCAGTTCGTTTAGCTGCCTGGTATTCCTCCTTGCTGCCTCCTTTCTTCCATGCTTTGAAGCATCTCCTTTTCTCTTTCACAGCATGTTCTACCTCATCGTTCCACCACCAGGAGGTCTTATTCCTGGGCTGACCCTTTGTTTTTTCCCACAGACTTTGTCAGTGGCAGCGATAAGGCTATGCTTAAGAAAGTTCCATTGACTATTTACATCGTTAGGCCTAGCTTCCTTATTTCTAATAATTTCCTCCAGTTCACTATGAAACCTATCCCTAACTTCCTTGTCCTTCAGCAGCCACACTTTCCTTTTGGGTATGTAAACCTTCTTGCGCTTAGGATCTCTGTATAAGCTCATGTCGCACACAAGTAGCTTATGCTGGGGGATACATTCTTCGCTCGGGATGACCTTTACATCTCAAACTAGTTTCCAGTCTTCCCTGTTAACCAAGAAGTAATCTATCTGGCTACTGGAGACCCCAGAGTTATATGTGATCAGGTGGCTCTGTCTTTTCTTGAACTTTGTGTTACACACAACCATGTTGAGTGCAACACAGGACTCCAATATATATTCGCCTTCTAGATTTCTCCTTCCGTAACCATTTCCTCCATGTACCCCCTCGTATCCATCTGCAGATGCTCCCACGTGACCATTGAGGTCCCCCCCCACGATTGTTATTTCGTTCTCCGAGAGGCCTGAAATGACACTGACGGTGTCATTCCAGAAGTCCTCTTTTATCTCTTTCTGTAAACCAGCCTGTGGGGCATATGCAGATATCACATTCAGAATCCTTTCACCAACTTTCAACTTCAAAACAATCAGCCTTTCACTAACTCTCGTAATCTGAAGCACACTTTCCGCCAGCTCTTCAGCCACCAGAACACCCACTCCTCCTTTCGCTTTATCAGTCTCCACACCCACCCAGTATATCCTATATCTTTTCCTCCTTCCGACAATCCACTGTACCCCATGCCTCTTCCAGAGTGTTTCCTGGGTACAGCAGACGTCCACTCGCCTCCTCTCACACATCTCAGCCACTTCATTCGCACGCAGATTCAAACTACCAACATTCACACTAGCAAGTCTGAGATTGTGGGGGGCATTTGTCCTTGTCCTGTGCGGTTTTGATTCATCGGACTTACGTTTATTTTCGTTGGTTTTAGTCATAATTAGGTAGGTTGACTGGCAGATAATAATTAGCCAATGTTTACAAAATACTCTCTTACTGTTAGTTTCTTTTACTGTTAGTTTCTTGCCTGCTTGGATGATTGTTAATTTAGTCCATGGGCCAGGGTGAAAATTGATCCCATCAAAGAGGGTTTTTAGCTACAAGTAATATCAACATGATGACATGTTTCTTGCTGCTGTGGACGTGATATTTTGATATGATTAGGCGTACCTTGGATATCGAGTTCCCATAAAAGAGGGTGTTTAGTTACACTTATTATCGAGTCATCGACATGACATTTTTCTTGTTGCTGTGGAGGTACTATTTTTATATAATTACCTTGGATATTAAATTACCATTTCACTTTAGAGCTGTTTTTTTTTTTTTTTTTGAGAATATGCTGAAATTTTGACTTGCTTCCATATATGGGACCGATTTATGTGGTTTCGAGATCTATCTGCCGTATCACACGCCTGAAATTGTATACAGTGGGCCCCACAAGGGTGCGGTTACCTAAGTCCGAGACATGCGCGCACCCTTGTAAAACGCACCCTTGGAGCTTAAGAACCTATGGGAAATTCACTATGTAGTCCGGGGACTCTTCAAACTTACCCTTTTTTCGCCCAATAACCCCTGAAAAACATGAACTAAGGAAAGAATACCTGCACAGTATAGAAATGTGATTAGATATTAGATAGAATAGGGGTATTACACTCACTTTGGATGGTTTATGTATGCGTGGAGGTTGGGATGTTGCTCTTACTGAGGGTCCGAGGCTGCCCCCATGCCCACACCAAAATGTCTACCCACATTTGCCTGTTTCTCACCTCTAGCCAACATGTCTAGTAACTGTTTTTTCTGTTCTAATTCAAGAACTTTCACTTTTGTTTTGGTGGGTAACACGATCGCCCTGGACGGTGGGTTAGGGGCAGCAGGTGTAAAATGCCCCCATGTGGGCATGGGGGCAGCCTCGGACCCTCAGTAAGACCAACATCCCAACCTCCACGCATAAATAAACCATCCAAAGTGAGTGTAATACCCATATTCTATCTAATATCTAATCACATTTCTATACTGTACAGGTATTCTTTCCTTAGTTCATGTTTTTCAGGGGTTATCGCGCTTTTTTCGCACCCTTGGATTATAAGCACCACACGGACATCTGCCGCACGGTTGGAGAATCGCACCCTTTTAGTGCGCACCCTTGCGGGGCCGACTGTACAGTACTGTAGTCATCTAACATCAATAATTACAATAATGCCCGTCAGCATGATGATACCCTTTTTATCTTCTATTCTGGCTGACATTAGATGATTTTATAATGTTTAAGAAGGACCTATGTTACTCAGATTGTTTATTGAGATAGTATTGACATCTTTGAGTCCTAGAGGTAGATTATAAGCTAAAGAAAATTGTCTAATAGTAACCAAAGGACGACTAAAATTATGTCATCGTGCTGAAAGGGTTGGTCTCCACAAGCATAAAGTTGCCACCTGCACTAGTTCACCAATATATCCTTACAATCAACACTTTCAGGTTATTTATACGTATAGGCCATTGTCATAGACAAACCTCAAAATTTTCAGTAGTAATTACATTACTGTACTTTTGTTTACCAATAATTCCTAAACAAAGAACTTGACAACAGAGGCAGCCCAAAACAGGGTTGCCTGGAATATTTAAGTTTAGAAGTTACGGCTACTTGCCCTTTCCCCCTCGTGAAGGTTGCCGTGCAGTGGCGAGGGGGCTCTTGAACCTGGGTGTAGAGGTTCTTCTTTACCCTCTTTTCCCTGGATCCAGTCTAAATACCTTCAATATTTTCTTCTCTACTATTACCCTTCTCTTTGTTTTCCCTTTTCTGTACGATCTTCCCTCTCATTCCATTGCTTCATTATTTTTCATGGCTTGTCCTTTTCTTCTGAAGCTGGTGGACAAGTTTTGTTACCTAGGAGATACCATCTCTGCCGGTGGTGGGGCAGAAGCTGCCACTGTCGCTAGAATTAGATGTGGCTGGGGGAAGTTCAGAGAACTGCTGCCAATTCTGACCATGAAAAGAATGCCTCTCCCCCTGAAGGGAAAGGTGAATGCCTTATGTGTTAGAAGTGCAATGACGTATGCCTCAGAAACATGGGCCGTTAAAGTAGAGGATGTCAACAGAATGGAATGTAATGAGATGAGAATGGTGAGATAGATGTGTGGGGCCAAACTGCAGGATAAAAGAACTAATACTGACCTGAGGAGACGTTTAGATATAAAGAGTATTAGCGAGGAGATGCGTACAAGTAGACTGGGATGGTATGAGCATGTGGAGAGAATGGATGAACAAAATTAGGTGAAAAGATGCAGGTCTGTGATTGTGGAGGGAGCTGCACCAAGGGGTGGACCAAGGAAGACCTGGGATCGGACTATACGTGCCAATCTCGAATCCAAAAACTTGACAAGTGAAGCAGCCCTTAACAGAGTTGCCTGGAATGCCTCCATTAGGACAAGACTGAAACTGCACATATGTGTGGAGCACTCGGTCTTAAAATGTTATGTATATATGTATGTTCTGGCTTTCCTTCCCTTCCAGTTATCCTTTGGGCGACCTGTATCATATGCCACCCTGTTGGGCCCTCGTACATTTGGGACCCGCATAAAATGTGTTCACATAGAACGATTCCCCGATAGAGCAACCGACCGAGAATATGATTCCAATTTTTGTTTAATAACAAATGTGTTCAGTTAGAGCGATTCCACCACTAAAGCAGGGCAAATCTGGGAAGTTCTTTGAATATAGCGCCCTAATATAGTACAGAGCGCCTGACTCGTGCCGTAAATGCATATTGTGACATCATCAATCCGACGCCCTTAAAGGGATGGCCACAGCAGAAACTGCCTCCAGGCTCCCAGACATGCCCTCACTGACACACTCCATAGTGCTATTTCCACCAAGTGAATTATGGCACTTAACACTGAAGGAGCAGACCCAGAGCAGTCCCTCACCCGGATGGCAGTTCCACCACTGTTTTGCTATTATATTCACCTCAGTAGGGCCCTAGCTGGAAGCATACCAAGCACAGGAATTTTTTGAAGATAGGAACCAGTGGTCCACTGCTCCAGAAGCTGATTGCACCACCAAAGTGGCGGGCAGTGGGGTCGCCGCATCCCTACGCCAGAGAGAGAAAGGCCGACTTGTGCCAGTGGGCTGTGAGAGTTAGACACTAGGGAACCATGGGGCACACCATTATGGCTCCACTGCCTTCACCCATCTCAGGAAAAAAAATTCGAAATAAGAATAATGAAAAAGGTAAAGTCAGAAACCGACTATGGGTAGTAGAAGACACCAACCCTCACTCTGATAGATCCAGCCCACCACGCATTGTTATAAGAGTTGCTTGGGCAGGGAGGGAGGAGAGGGGAAGTCGGCCATCTTTTTTGCCTCCGTGACGATCCTGCACCCTCGCTCACGGCGGAAAATAACGTTTAAAGTGAACAGTGACCATAGTGAGCTCCCAAAATACCGCGGCTACAATCAGGAAAGAGAAAGGCGTTAACTTATGATGCGAAAAGGGAGGTTATTGAGAGAAACAAGAAGTGTGAACGAAACACTGCCATTAGATGATCATTGGGCCTTAGTGAATCGTGAATATATTTAAGGTAAGCAACAACATGCTTAATTTATCATTTCTATGCATAATTTATCATTTATATATGTTTTGGTATGCTCGGGTGTAAATTAATATAAATGTACAGGTACGTACGGAAGGACCGATCAACAAATATCAATTTTTCCCATAGGTTACGTGTTTCACATTGAGCGTTTTCACATAGAACGATCTCGTTAATCAACCATTTTCTCGCTCTGTGTGGGACTCGACTGTATTTGCTTTATGGCTTTGGTTACCTCTCTAGTATACTGTATAAACAAAAAGCCCCTGAGCTCTATGCCAGGAGATTCATTATCTGATGTGCACTTTTTTCTGCCTTTTTTGCCTTGAGTGCCATCTGGAGGGGGAAAGACTTATACTGTACAGTACATACATACATAACATTTTAAGACTGAGTGCTCCACACATACATGCAGTTTCAGTCTCTTGTCCTAATGGCGGCGTTCCAGGCAACCCTGTTGAGGGCTGCTTCACTTGTCAAGTTTTTTAATTAGAGATCGGCACATATAGTCCAAGGTCTTCCTCGGTCCACCCCTTGGTGCAGCTCTCCCCACAATCACAGACCTGCATCTTTTCACCCAATGTTGTTCATCCATTCTCTCCACATGCCCATACCATCCCAGTCTACTAGTATGCATCACCTCGCTAATACTCTTTATACCTAAGCGTCTCCTCAGCTTATCATTTGTTATTCTATCCTGCAGTTTGGCCCCACACATCCATCTCACCATTCTTATCTCATTACGTTCCATTCTGTTGACATCCTCTACTTTAACGGCCCATGTTTCTGAGGCATACATCATTGCACTTCTAACACATGAGGCATACACCTTTCCCTTCAGGGGGAGAGACATTCTTTTCATGGTCAGAATTGGCAGCAGTTCTCTGAACTTCCCCCAGCCTCTTCTAATTCTAGCGACAGTGGCAGCCTCGGCCCCACCATCGACAGAGATGGTATCTCCTAGGTAACAAAACTTGTCCACCAGCTCCAATGACTCATTTCCAAAATTCACCGCCACAGGATCATCATTTAACACAAGCTCTCCCTTGCACTCTATGCACTCAAATTTCTCGATTTCTGACTAATCCTTCGGCAGCGCTTACTCCCATGGTGCACCCAACATTGACAAGATGCTACACCGAATCGAGTTAGCGCCCACACCCTTTCCACACGCTGCACATGGGTATGCACCGCTCTTTTCCACATTGCCAGCTTTAATGCAAGTCTCTCCACAGTCGATGGAGGTTGGCCCTGATAGTTTCTCATGACTTTTACCCTTACTAGTTATTTGTTGAATATATTCAATCCCACACTTTGTTACAGGAAGGTAATGAAAGCTGTAGAGGAGATTTTGGTGTCTATCTGAAGTATGGATACCTTGCTATTCCTTATCCCTTTCCTTTAGAGAGAGAAAAAGATAAAAACTTAAATATATCCAGGGTCTGGAGTTCAATACTTTTTCTATTTAGCCTTGTTCCATATTATTGTCTTGCATTGTACTGTATTAAGAAAAGAAAGTAAAGTTGTAGCTATGACGGTGGGGACACAGCTTTTGATTATGACTGTACTGTACAGTTGTGTTCAACCTCGGTACTATGACGTCTTTTTAGATTTGTTCTCATTATATGAGTCATATGTATGTATGTATATAAATAGGCACATACCCCATAGCTAGGGGTGGCCGATTCGAGACAGCCCGAACAGGGACAACACAACACAACATAAAAAAACAAAATATAAATTCACACACACTAAGGTTGCCCAGGAGGAGACCCAGAGACCAAGGATCACTAGGGGCCACCAGCATTTCCCCGGCCCCAGACCTCCCGGAGAGGTTCCGGTCTCAGCCGGCAGACACGCAGCGGAGCACACTACAGTACAATGCCCGCGAACCTCACATCCAGGCATGACTCTTCATATATGCCGGCTCCCCAGGTCAGGCGCCTGACGGACTATTATCTAGTTCAGCTGGAGCCCGACCCCCTCTCCCGCCTTTTTTCATCATCTCCAACGCCTTGCTACTTCCTGGGAAACCCCTCAATAAAAGATGGCCATGGCAGAAATGCGTCCAGGCTACTTTGTTCAGACATACAGTACTACCATTGCCAGTGCCACAATGCTCCTCTCCACTACTTGGAAGTATTTCTTCAGTATATTTTTTCCAGCAAAAGTTGATTTTCAATCTTTAGTAGCAATAACTAAAGAAAAGGTACAGTACATTATTTTAACCCTTTCAATGAAGTAACATCAATATTTTGTTTCTTCAACCAACCTCCAGACAATTCTATTACTGGTACAGTACCTATTATTTAGATAGGACCAGTCAGAGCTAGAAGGTAAATTGAGATGGTAGCTAACCATTTGATACCTAAAAGTCATTCCCAAGCCGAGTAAAATAATCTGGTGGTAGCTAGAATATACTTAAATAGGTGTCATAAATTCTTATAAAGCAAGAATTCAAAAACTGCAAGACCAAGGGCTGGATATTCAGAGATGCCTTTAATATACTGTACAGCAATGTTAGAGGCTTAACCAACTAATGAATTAACAGCTTCCTCTTTGCCATCAATGTAATTACTTCACGTTCTTCAAAGCTAGACTTTTATAAGTTATACAGTATTACACCAGTATGATTTGTGTTTTGAGTATTAATAGCGCTAGAATTACGATGTTAGCATTAACCCGTACAGCCCCAGCGACGCGTCTGACGCGTCGGCGATGTATGTAACGCACAGCCCCAGCGATGCGTCTGACGCGTCACCCTAATTGCGCCGACCGTAACCTCAGGTGTAGCCACTCAGAGGGCTCAGATTTGTATGGGAACTGTGTACGTATCCCACACAACCGTGCCGATGGTTGAAAACTCTCAAAGTCCACGTGCGTGCGCGTGAGTGCGCAATAACCTGGTTTTTTTGGGGTAATTGCCTTCAATTTTTTACTCTAGTAAAATACGTTTTCGGGGGCTCTGTAGGACCATTCTTTAAGCTTTTTGAGCGGTTTTTCGTGGTTTTTCCTTCATTCCTAACCCATTCGCTATTGTTTCTGGAATAAAACAATTTTTTGAAAACCGGCCGGGTTCTGGTGAACAAACATTACAAAACTAGCCGGGGCTCCACGGGTTAAGGATACGATAATCGGAGGGATATAAAAAAACTAACTCTTTTGAGTATCTGGCCCCTGAATTGCAATGTTAGTGACAACAAAAGTACTCATATTATTGCCAGTAATTTTGATAAGCAGATATGATTTCCTTCAGCTTACAGATGTATAATTGTCAAGGAATTTTAACTTTTCTCAGTGTGGTCAGATTCACAAGTCTAATATAATACTGTACATGATACTGTACAATACTGTGCATACATTTCAGAGTCTTGTCCTTATGACAGCATTTCAGGCCAAGTTTTTAAATTTGAGATCAGATCGTAGAACCTGATATTATGTGTCTCTAGGTCTACCTCTGTCCATCTGTGTTTATAGACTTGCAACTCTTCGCCAAATTTTTATTATCTTCATAAAGTTAAAGTTGCCATTACAATAATTCAATGTTTTCTATATTAAATAAAAGAGAACCCATTGTAAAGTTGCCTGTAGAGTGCCCCTTCAGTAGCAGAGTTAAAAAGTCTGCCAAAATCGAGGTGCAGTTAGGGACAAATAACCCTGTTGCAAATGCTGTGGAGGGCTGACTCTATCGGATCACCATACTGTGTTAATGGGAATGAATGGTCTTACTTCTAGCAGCACTATTTAAAGCGTATCAACTAAAAAATTCAAATTTTAATAACTAAATAAACTTATGAAACCATTAAATCTTGACATAGCTTTACAGCAGATGTACCTGGTTTATTATATCGTCAACTGTACATTTGAATAAAAATGCCTTGAATTGAGATTGATTTCAAGTCATAGGGAGATGGAAATCTGGTCTGAGGAAGTGTTCCAGAGCTTAATAGGTGTGCAAGACTAAAAAATTTTAACATTTGGGTTAGAGAGTTGGGACAGCACGATAGTGAGTGTTTATGGAAAGATGCGTGCCTCCTACACTCCATAAGGTAGGAGGTATGGACTCAAAAAGTTTGTTATGTGCATTGTTAGTTGTAATGGCGATAGTAAAGTGAGATGCTACATTGCTGTGAGTGACTGCATAGAGTTAAAGAATCCACCTGCCCCCCAAAATAATGAGAATGCCCTCATATTCAACCATACTGTATTCAGTTTATATCCACTATACTACGTTCAGTTAAGGCCACAGGTCGTAGTGCGGTCGGTAGAGCACTCGCCTGCAAACCAAGAGGTTGACGGTTCGAGGCTCGGGCCAGCCAGTGTGCGTTATTGGCAGACGACATGGTCTAGCAATATGTGGTAATTGTCCACTGAAGTCCCTGAAGAATCAGGACACCCACCCTAGCCCCGTTCTTGAGTAGGGAGGGTATGGTGGTAAAAACTGCATCATCATACTACGTTCAGTTTAATCGGACAAGCATTGTCATGTCCATATCTTGAAATTATCTATCTATCTATCTGTTGCCTGACGCCGTGATCCCCTAAGGTGGGCACGAACGAACTGCCCCCATGCACCTCTGTCCCCAGTCAGTCGACGCCCCTCCTCCCAACCAGCACCGCCTTCATCCATATACTTCTTCACTCCATCCTTCCACCTCTCTTTCGGTTTACCTCTCCCTCTGTCCTTCCACCTCGCTCTCGTACACCCTCTTAGTCATTCTCTCGCTTCCCATACGTTCCATATGGCCGAACCATCTCAAGGTGTTCCTTTTCACACTACGTTCAGTTTAATCGGACAAGCATTGTAATGTCCCTATCTTGAATTTAAAGGACAGGAAATCAGCTGCTGTGGGATAAACTCGTCTCTCCCAGTTAAGATGTTTAGAGTACAGTATATAGTTTACTTGCAGCTCATGGTAAATAGATATAGTACCGGTATATCCAAATCCTGATTACTTAGCTATTACAATGATTTTGTAGCAAAATATGATGTTAATTATGAAAACTTGACAATAATGTGATCCAGACACAGTGCAGTACTGTAGTTTCATATTTTTCATAAGTTGGTTGGTGGAGAGAACATAATAATATCAAGAAATCAGTTACTTACGAATTGATTTTAGTCAGCTGAAAACAAACTGTGTATAGGTTTTATGTCTCTTGCAATGTTAGAGCAGAACATTATATATACAGTATGTACTTTATTAATTTTTGTTCTCGTGTTTCCTTTCCTCATTATACTTTTCTAATTTGCTGTTTTTCCTTATCTTTTAAAGCACCTTTTCCCAAATGTATTTTTTCCCCATGTTACTGTACTCTTTTTACTTATGATAAGAATATACACCATAAGGTGGACATCAAACAAAATGTAATTTCCTCAAGTCACTTGCATTTTTGCTAGCCATTTGTTTATTTATTATGATTTTAGTCAGGTTAGAATCGAACGGCTTGTGTATGGCCACTCTTAACGGGATTTAGGCGTCGGGCAATAGATAGAATCAAAGGGCTAAGGCTATCTAGTTAACCCTCTAATGCTGACAGATCCTTCCCAAAATTAATATAAATTGTCTGCAGGTATCTAAAATCAAACAGGTTACTGGTGAGTAGTAATAAAATGACTAGAGAGGATGCAAGAGATGAGCAGTATGTAATGCAGCCTTCAGGTGAACAAGGGTTACATAGATTAACGTTATAGTAGAACCCTGATTATACACCTGATGACACTAGGGTGTCAAACTAGGGCAATTTGGTTTAAAGACTTGATTGAATACGGGAAGGAATACTGTAAAGGAATTATGAATTTCAATGTTTTTTGCCATTTTATCACTTTCAAAGACAGCAAGAACTGTGAAGCATACTTTTAACTTTGCATAATAACTAAAAGAAAAAATTCTTTCCTGATTCAATACCTGTCCTACAAAGGAGTCCCTCCTTTGTAGGACAGGTATTGATCTAGTTTGACAGCCTGATACATACATACATTGACATAGCGTCCTTTTCCATTACAATGTATAGTAACGGCTTGGACGGGTTTGCCTTTCAGCAGTTGGAGTTTACAGTAATACAATAAAGTCCTGCCATAACACAGCCCCATCATGTCATCGCTGTGGCTGAAGTTGGTATAATGCTAACCTGGAATACAAAATATCCAGCAACCTCAAATAACTGGCACATTCAAATTAGGTAGGCCTATAAAAGAGGTATTTTACCTTGTCAGTGTATAAGGATGTCTGGCTATCATTAGACAATTTTACTTGGGTTTACAAGGCTCTAGGAATCGGATTGATAAAGTTTATTTCAATTAACCCTTTGACTAACAAAATTCCTCCCTAACTGAATACAATTGTTTACTAATAGCTAAAATAAAAGGTAGAAATATGTCCTCTGATACTGAAAAGGTTAACTTCTTAAGGGCAGGCTTTTCTGACGATTTTTTGTCATCTTTAATCCATTTTTTTCTCTGTAAAAGAATATGTTAAAGAAAATAACTAAGTATACTGTACTGTACTGTACTTTAGCTTATGATCGAGATCCATATCTCAGCCATAAATAGACATTAAGAAAACCTTTGTAGCTTTCTTCATCATCCTGTGGCGATGAGTTAACCCGGCAAGTGCTGGAAGACTCTTAAGATCCTGGGCCTAAAAAAATCCATTTAAAACACCCCAAATTATTTGTTTTGCCCCTGGGCCATGCCAAATATCACTCCTCCACATCCCCTCCTTCCCCACTTCCCTCCCCTCCTTCAGTTATCACCTATTTTCCCTGTTATTCCCTTATTCTGTGGTCTATTTTCGTTCTAACATTAGCGAGTTGGTAGCAGGGCGTTGTCATCACTGTTACCAAGCGTGGGAAAGAGCGAGAGAGACTATTGCGTAACAGTGTCTCTCCAGACAAGGGGAGGGGAGGGAGGTTGCCTCAGCCATACATTATGTAACTCCCGGCCTGTATCGCCGATTTTGACCATCCAAACGCTGTTTCCACTTGTTTTATTGCTGTAACAGTTTAATACCTTTATAATCAACCTAAAATAGGCGCATATGGATAAGTATTAATGCTATTTATGGTAAAATAACGATGTTAGTCATGGGAACAGCTCAAATACGTGCGCACAGGAGTGTGGTGTCTCATACCCCCCATGCGCACGTCTTAGGTTAAATACGGATACGTATTTTTGCCATTTTTGGAACTCTAAAATACCCAAGGTTAGGTAAGGGTAAGATATAATTAAAAGTGTCATAGACAAGTTCTATCAACTGGCTTGATATTATTTAGATCAGGAAATAATGTTCATAATTAGTGTGGTGAAAGCTCTCCCAATTAACACTTTTACTCTCACTGGTCCTTCGTTGTAGTATTCAGACACTTCATATTCTGGTTAACATAATACAATTTTACTTGGTTTAGGAAGGATCTATGTGGAAAGGGTTAATTCCATTGAATACCTAGAGGTCCTTCTTGAACTGAATACAATTTTATAATGTTATCCAGAATAGTCTAAATAGTGTCATTGTATACTAAAGGGGTTATAAAATCTGTCTGGGGGTAGCTAATAATATGGAAAACTATTTGGAGTTACAGGGTTAATATGAATTCTTTACAGGTGTTATTTCTACAGTAGGCTACTCTTGATTTAATCCTTTTAGTGTTATGGCACATTTCCAAGTTTATTCTGGCATAACATTAGATGATTATACACAGCTTAAGAAGGACCTCTAGTAATCAAGGAGTAAAAACTATTTCTATTAACCCTTTGATTCACACAGACCTTATTAAAGCTTAATAAAAATGTCCAATTAGAGCCAAAATAGAATCAAAGACTTTTAAATATACATAATGCATATTGACATTTTAACTTGGGTGTTCTGTTTTTACTATATAGTAATGTAAATAGTTACTCTACTCAGAAAATTTTGATACAGGCATTCAGTTGTTTTTAAGGGAGCCCACCTCGCTTTTTTTATCTTTCTCTCCCTTTCTCTTAGGCTTGTATCCATTCGGCCCCATTCAGCCTACTGTTTTAAGACGTTTAACCCCATCCAGGTGTCAATATTTTCCTGGCGAGCGGTAGCGAGCCAGCATATATATACAGTATATATATTTTATTTTTTACAGCAAACATTTTTCGATAGAAAACTGTCTCCGGCGAAGCCGGCTATCGCTCGCCAGAAAGAAATCGACACCTGGATGGGGATAAACGTCTTAAAACAGTAGGATACAAGCCAGGGAAAAAGAGAAAAGGAAAAAAAGATAAACAAATCTGGTGAGCAGGATGTCAAACTGGGACAATTTTGTTTAAAGACAAGAATGATTATGAGAAGGATACAGGTAACTTTACATGGGGAAATTTAATTGTTTTGACCATTTCATCACTTCCAAAAACTTATGCATTACTGTTTTGTGCATTCAATAATAATGACTAAAAAGAAAGGGACTCTGGTTTTGAATAGTAACTCGTTGTCAACCTGCTATTTTTAGCTTCCATACCTGTCTCTTGATCATTATTATCAGCAATTAATGTATTTTAAGAAGAGCTTAACTACAGATTCTGAGATAGGTTAGCACATTTGTATTTTAACCTTTGTGTGTTTCTTAAAATTCTGCTTAGATATTTGCAGTATTGTGAATTACATACTATTTTATGAACTGTATTACAGCTTTGTTGAGTATGTTGGAAAATTGTATCTAATAGATATTCATAAAAAAATATTTTTATATTGTTGCTTTTGGAGTTTTAATCCTTCATAGACTTATACATATATTACATAAACACAATAACAAACATGATACTCTAACTTTGCAAGGATTTTTTTTATGGCATTTTTCATATAAACTATCGGTACAGTACTCTTACTCATTTGTCAGAATGTGGGATTATATATTTAAAGTTATTGTACGGTATATAAACAACCAACATGATTTTACCTAATAGTACTGTATGTGTCTACTGCATGTTGTAAGAGGCGACTAAAGAGGTTGGGTCGGTGGGCTTGCGACCCCCACCCGGAAAAAATACCTAAGCAAAGAAAAATGGACGAACAGCCTCGGATGCAGACGGAACCTATGTTGACAAACCACGACCGACTAAGGACATTCCTTCGGACATTCAGAGAATGGCTACATGGAATGTTAGTGGCATGAATGATGGCACAAAAGAGAGAGAGGTTCTGGAAGTGCTAGTGAATGCAGGCTGGATGTATGTGGAATGACAGAGACCAAATGGAAAGGTTCAGATGTGAGAGAGTGGGAGTGTGGAATGGGTGTGTGTGCTGGAGTGAGTGAAGGAACAGTGAGAGAAGGTGCGTGTTTGTTTGTAAGTAGCAAATGGAAGGAATGTGTAAGAGAGTATGGGTCTGTGGGTGAGAATGAAAGTAGGAATACAAACGTGGGTGATTGTGTGTGTGTGTATGCCCCGACAGAGGATAAACTTGAAAGAAAGAAAGAGGAGTTCTGGATGAATGTGGAGGCGTGCCTGGAGAAGTTTGACAAGAACGAAAGAATATTTCTGATTGGGGATAGGAAAGTTGATGGGAGGGTGGGGGGTACCATCAGAGGTGAATGGGAATGGTAGGGCACTTGTGGACGTATGTGTTGGGAGGAGGCTGTGGATAGCTAACACCTTCCGACACAGAATGATCCACAGGTACACGTGGAAACGGGTGTGGACGATGGAGGATGAGACAGTGGTGGAACGAAAGTCATTGATTGATTATGTATGTGCGGATGAACGAGTGAAGAAATCTATGATGGATGCTAGGGTGTATAGGGGTATTGGAGGGGGTCTGTCTGATCATTATGTAGTAGTAGCTAAGGTTAGGATACAAAAGAAGTGGGTGAGGAGAGCTGGAGGGAGGCATACTGCTGTTTGTGGATGATACAGTTCTGATGAGTGATAATGAATGGGAGTTGCAGGGTCTGGTAAATGAGTTTGGAACAATGTGCGAAAAACGGAATTTGAAGGTAAATGCGGGGAAGAGCAAGGTTATGGTCTTCGAAAGGGGTGAAGTCACAGAGTGTGAGGTGAAGCTGAACGGTCAGGCTATGGAGATCGTCAACTCTTTTAAGTATCTGGGCAGTGTGTTGAGTAAAGATGGGACTATGGATGAAGAAGTGCGGGAGAGGGTACAACAGGGGAAGAGGGTTGTAGGAACGCTAAAAGCAGTACCAAGAAATAGGGTGGTCAGTATGGAAGTGAAGAAGTCCTTGCATGACAGTGTGGTAATCCCGACACTGACTTACGGAAGCGAAGCATGGATGTTGATTGAGAGACTCAGACCAAGAGTGAGAGCAGTGGAAATGAATTACTTAAGGAGTGCGTGCGGAGTTACATGGAGGGATAGACAGACTAATGAGGAAGTAAGAAGGTGTGGTGTGGAGGTAGATGTGTTGGAAAGTGTGAAAAGGAACAACTTGAGATGGTTCGGCCATATGGAACGTATGGAAAGCGAGAGAATGACTAAGAGGGTGTACGAGAGCGAGGTGGAGGGACAGAGAGGGAGAGGTGGAAGGAAGGAGTGAGGAAGTACATGAACGAAGGCGGTGCTGGTTGGGGGGAGGGGCGTCGACTGACTGGGGACAGAGGTGCATGGGGGCGGTTCGTTCGTGGCCACCCCTTCAGGGATCACGGCGTCAGGCAATAGATAGATAGATAGACCTGTCTCTTGATCATTATTATCAGCAATTAATGTATTTTAAGAAGAGCTTAACTACAGATTCTGAGATAGGTTAGCACATTTGTATTTTAACCTTCGTGTGTTTCTTAAAATTCTGCTTAGATATTTACAGTACAGTGAATTACATACTATTTTATGAACTGTATTACAGCTTTGTTGAGTACGTGTGCATAAGCCTTTAACCGTCCTGGTGGTGTAATGGTTAAGGTGGCAAAAATATGAGTGTGATAACCCGGGTTCGAATCCCGGTGGATCATATATACTTTAATTAATTTCATTGGGGGTGTGGTGGTGAGATTAATAAAAATAATGTTGGAAAATTGTATCTAATAGATATTCATAAAAAACTTTTTATATTGTTGCTTTTGGAGTTTTAATCCTTCATAGACTTATACATATATTGCATAAAAACAAAAACAAACATATGATCCTCTAAATTTGCAAGGTTTTTTTTTATGGCATTTTTCATATAAACTATCGGTACAGTACTCTTACTCATTTGTCAGAATGTGGGATTATATATTTAAAGTTATTGTATATAAACAACCAACATGATTTTACCTAATAGTACTGTATGTGTCTACTGCATGTTGTGAGAGGCGACTAAAGGGGGATGTCCTAAATCTGAGCCACCGATCATCCTATTTTATCCATTTCAGCCTCATGGTAGCTGCGGGACATCTGAGCGCCAAATCTAGTCTCTGGAATGGCTGCTCTTTCCCTGAGAGGCTGCCTTGGAATGGTTCCATGCTTGCATGGAACTGTAAACATATTTATAAGTAACTTCACTCCCTAAGTGGGCGTAGGAAATTTAGTGATAGAATTTGTTAATTGAGCAGTGGTATTTACCTCGTCCGGAGTTAATTCATGCCCCAAAAATTATAGTTTCTTTTTAAAGAATTCACACTTATTGATCTTAATTTTTAAGCCTGCCTCATTTAATTTAGAAAGTATATTTCTCAGTGCGATAAGATGTTCCTCTACCGTTCTAGAAAAAATGATAATATCGTCTATATACATAATGTATATATAATGTATACATAAACATTATGGCCGATCAATCCTGCCAAAACATTATTCATTAATCTCTGAAAAATCGCAGGTGAATTTTTAACCCTTGTCTAGCGGAGTGTTTTGGGCTCATTTGGGCATATTCAGGCCCTCCTGCATGATAAATCAAGCATCTGCATGAAAACAAAATTATTTAGCAAAAAACTAGGCACTAAAAGCTTCAAAATGAGACCAGAACGAGCTACGTAGCACTCGTGGTTCTCTTGCAGTGGTGCCACGAACATGGAAGTTTAGCATATATCGGTATATTTTTCCCAGCTATGCTCACTACTGGCTACACTGCCGGCCTCTCGAGAACACAGGGAACATGAGTTAATGGGCGGCGGTAAGCCCTGGGAGTCGGCTGTCTGGCCCGCTGCTCTCCCGGCCATTTGCACTCGATTTTAACCCTTTAAAAGCCTTAATAATGCTCCTAACTTGCTGCAAATTGGTGCACGACTTAAGTCGAGCGCCGCTCTTTAAGGGTTAAGGCCCATAGGAAGGCGCCTATCCCTTCCTACCCGGTCTGCCTTAGGTAAGGACAGCACGAAAGAAGGGCCGCTACCCGGTATGCCTTATCTAAGGCATGAGCTTAATAGCCTAATTAAGCTTGGTCCGAACGCCGTGCGTACGACGTATGTCAACAAACCCAAGCGTTCGTCACCGCACCTCCGAAAACAAGAAGGAGAAAACTCCTCAATGTTATTGTTCTGACGTCATGACGAAATTAGTGTCTAAAAAGCCCCCATATCGGCAACATCTCTGCAATATTGGCTCCACTGAAATCGTCATCACAACTGAACCAGTTGACTTACAGAGCTCTACTCAATGCCAAAATACAGATTGAAAACCGCACTACGATTATAGATGAGTGGGAAAGTTCTAGCAGTGAAAATAAACATAAATACGGTATTTTCAGCCATATCGCCCGGGTAGGGGCGACCGTCATTGGGTAAGACAGCCCGGGGAGGAAGGGCTATACTCGAAGGTACCGGAGGGGGAATTAAATGCTGTACAGTATATTGTCTCGATTCCGGTGATAACCCGATTTGATGAAAACCACTCGAAAGATCGAGGGTGGAGAATACCTTGTTCTGCGTTCCCAAACTAGCAAGCATTTCCGGTATCGCCGGCATATGGAAATGATCGGTCTCCGTGATGGTAGTGTATTAAGTCTTCTAAAATCTACCACGACTCTAACTCCCCCTTCGCCTTCTTCGGGACTAAGAAAAGAGGTGAACGCCAAAGCGACGTGGATGGTTGAATTACGTCTTGAGAAAGTAAATCCGAAACATGTTTATCAGTCAATTCCCGTTGACTGTGCGACAAGTGGTACATAGGAAGGTAAACTGGCTTCTGATTCTTGTCACTCAACACAATTTTATGGTCTATAATGTCAGTAAACCCCATAGCGTCCCCCTTTAAATGTACGGACTCATTAAATTCCCTCAATAACGCCTTAACTCTGAGCCTCAGGAAAATCGGTACCTTGTAAATCCTCGTAAATCTTACGCATTCTATCATCCATACCAGGAGAGTTCCCTGTGGGCACTGATGCCACGGGAAGAGAATTAATTTCTTCAAATTTACAAGGTACGCAAGAAGCATTACATAACTTCGTATCCGCATACAATTTCATTAAGCCATTCGTGGCATTTAAAATGAGAGTTTGAAAAACATTAGTGTCATCCACCTCATGCAGCGCTTGGGCAAACGTAATACCCTTAATCGCCGAAGTGTCGGGCAATAAAACTATAGAATTTACTGTACTCTTAAGATTGTTTGCATAAACGTCAACAACTATCGCAGAATGCGGTTCAATGATAGTATTACAGTGAATGAGAATATCAGAATCCCTCATAGATTGTTCTAAATAATCATGGAATTTAATATCGGTGGTTGGGATCACGGAGCTTTCCGCATGGTCGAGCCGGCGTCGGACGCCCGTGATCCTACCACCAGATGTACGATGCTTTGCTTGGAAAGGTTTACCACTCTTCACAACACCCATACGTATACCTCTTGACACAAATTGTAAACTCTCTGAGTAGCTAGAAGACGCCTCAATGAAAGTACCATTAATAGATACACCATTCATCTTGCACATAAAAATAAAATTACGGTCCCTCATTGTCTTAAAACCCAACAGAAGGTCCGACGAAATGTTTAACCTATCTACAACGTACACTTTCTCCGTCATTAAATCCAAGTCCTCATGCAATTCCATCGGTAAGTAGGTAACCCCCGAAATTATAATATTATCCCCTGAAACACTTCTTGCATCTACGACAGAAGGCTGCTTACCTGCCGTATATTCATATAGCTCTTTGGCTTTGATGTTACAACGAGGAACAATGTGCCCCCGTATACCACAATAAAAACACATAACATCCCTGTGTTGACCATTTGCGCCGCCAACCATTATCGCCGGTCTCTGCGCGCCCTGACCGCCGCTGCTCGGGGCCTGCGGTCGACCGCCGCCGCTCTGATAACGGGGCGATTGATAGTTCCATATCTGAGAGCTGTAACTCTGTCTACTCTGACCTACCTGTGCAGATTTCTGGTTTTTGGGAGGGGAACTGGTCTGGGAATTTATATTAGGTTGGGATTATCTATTAGGTTGGGAATTTCTAGGTTGATTCTGTTTAGGTCCAGATTGAGCTGGGGAAACAGGTAAGGAATTCCTAACATCTATCATGTCTGTGTACCTCCCTCTCTCTGTGCGGTATACATACATACATACATACATACTGTACATAACATTTTAAGACCGAGTGCTCCACACATACGTGCAGTTTCAGTCTCTTGTCCTAATGGCGGCGTATATATAAAGTATATACAGTACTGTATATATCTATCTATCTATCTATCTATTGCCTGATGCCGTGATCCCCGAAGGGGTGGCCACGAACAAACCGCCCACATGCACCTCTGTCCCCAGTCAGTTGACGCCCCTCCTCCCAACCAGCACCGCCTTCATCCATATACTGTACTTCCTCACTCCATCCTTCCACCTCTCTTTCGGTTTACCTGGACATGAGAGGCACTCGATTCCAAGCAGCAGCCTCCACGAACCAACACCACCCACTACACTACATGGCAACACACCCACAGACACCAAGAAATATCAAAACAACACACAGCACATGGTATCACCCACAAATACTGTCTTCTCTCCCTCCCTGCCCACCCCAAACCAGCTTCCAGAAGCACATCCATACTCATATTTCTCGCCGTTCCATCCAATCACTCATAGACAACACGCAGCTGCAGGCACGACCTCCCAAAATCCATCCTTCTGAATCCTCCCTTCCTCGCAAGGACAGACACCACCTGGCCAGGCTGAGATGCAGACACCATCCAGCTCTTCTGAGCTATCAGAAGAGACTGGATGACTCCGTCATCGACACCTGCCCAGGATGTAACACAGCACCTCATACCATTATACATATTATAGAAGACTGCATTTCACACAATTACTTACGCTAACAACACAATCTACACGCCTTGAGAGCTCTGTGGGAAAGCCCGACCGTGGCCATGGCCTTCCTTAGGGACTCTGGGCTGTTCGGCCAGGCAGCTTAGGGAACGACAACAACAACAACCCCTTCTGTATCAGCGACGGCAGGGAGCCGTCAGTAGATAAGTAACTCCCCAGTCCTAGCGACGGCAGGGAGCCGTCAGTAATGTACTTTCCTTGTAACTGCCAGAATCAGGCAGTGCCTGGTAACACGACCGTTTGAGCACTGCTCTAGAGTTGGCAACACTTCTCAGCTTATATCCAACCCTCTGCAGGCTGGGAGAGCCAGTATTCCTTCATCTTTTGAGGTGGGAGGTTGTTCTATCTTGCCATTTTGGCCACATTGCTTGGGACTGGGGGGGACTTTTATTGCTGTACCCTACGGTACAGTAGGGGTTAATAAGAAGACTTGGTTTTAGGTCTGGTTTGAAATAGTCCCTCGTTTGATCAATGATGGATCAGAATCCTTTTTTGGAGTATTTGATTCACCAACCCATTTAGAGAATGAAGTATAACAATTTGGTTTTAAGGCTGGAAATGAGAATGAATAAAGGAAGATTTGCGTGCAGTATAATTGCAATGTTTTAGCTATTGGATCACTTTAAGAGTCACAATATCAACTGTAAATCAATATATAACAAATGAATGGACGGATACTGAGTACTGTTTATCAATTGGAAAAGTGAATGTAATCTTAACCCTTTCAGTACGATGTGGCCTGTTAATTTTATTCTCTTTAAAATACACAGATTTTATGCAGTTTACGAAGGTCCTATAATCAATTCACTATAATTAGGCCGAAAATCTTGACCATTAACCTCTTGTACAGTACCTCAGAAAAGGCTAGAGCAAATGAGCTGTAAATAGCCACACATATTTTCTGGTTGACTCATCTCAAATGGTAAAAATATCAGCCCCATTCCTCAAGTGCTCTTCAAGTTATAAGAAATTATTAGTCTAAGGTGAAGAAAATTGTCTAATGGTAACCAGAATATTATGAAAATTATGTTACATACATCATCGTGCTGAAAGGTTTAACATTATAATTGAACAAGTACAATGATGCAATGATCTATTTTTTAAACATAAGGTTATTTTTAATATGCATACACAAAAACAAATATTTTTAAATTATAATAACGGAAGTACTGTACGGTAGCTAATGTTTACAATAAGTTCATTCAATATGATTAAATAAGCCTACAGTACATAATATATCTTTGAGGGGAATGTTGTAAAAATGTATTCTCATTTGAGGACAATAGCAAAATATATGAAAACAGTAATTTTGTTGATTCATGCATACAAAGAATATTAGTATGCTCTAGACCAGGGGTTCCCAAAGTGGTCGATATCGACCATCCAAGGGGTCGATGAATCGCCAGGGGTCGAAAGGGGGTCGATAAATGGCTAGGGGGTCTATGAATGGCTAGGTGAGGAACGTTTCAAAAGATGTAGAGTTGTAGACCCATCTCTATGTGAAAAGCTAAAAAGATGTAGAATGCTCTGTTCTATTTGGCAGACCTACAGTATATTCAAAGTTTATTGAGGTACAGAAACGTCTGCAGGGTAAAGATGTTACCATTATTCAGGCCAAGACAATTCTACTGGGCTTCTAAGGCAAACTAGGCTTGTTTAAAGCGTCAATGGCACATAGGGATTTTCAGTACTTTTCGAACTTACAACAGTTGGGAGAAAGTGAAAGCATTTAAGATGGTGACATAGAAACATACATAGCACACATGGCCAAATTGATTGAAGACTTTAAAGTGCGCTTTGAAGACATGGAGAAAATGCAAGTGCCTGAATGGATTCTTATACAATTTGACTTGGAAATACAAAATGCAGACATTGACTCTACTACTACTAATATTAAGGTACTACTATACTGTAATTCCACATATTTACTTTAATATAATATGCATGTAATACGGTTCTTATTTCATAACATATTATATTATTCTTATTTTTAAATGTTTGGGGGTCGATGAATAATTTGAAGCTTCATTAAGGGGTCAATGAGCTGAAGAGTTTGGGAATCCCTGCTCTAGACCTACAGTATACAATTCAGTTTAATAATGCATGATATCGCAATAAACATACAAGAAAAGTATAAAAATATATAATTGTTGCGGAGTGTATGTTGGTGGTGCGAGTCTACTTTTCACTCTTGGCCCAAATTAAGGTCTTGTTGTTGGCGGGCATATTGAACATGGCGTCAAAGGTCATGCCGTTCTTCTTAGCCTCTTTCTCCAAGTCGTCGATGTCCCGCAGGCCCCACGCTTGGTCCTGGCTCTGGTGACGGAATTGAAACATCAGCATTGTGTTACGGTTGGTCAAATGTAGTGTATATATTAAGCAATACTATTTCTTATTATGGTAAACTAGTCAATTTGTATGCACTAGATCAATTAGCACACATAATCGATATATACCACTACCCACACAAAATTAGTGATTACAGGGAGGAGGCTGTAGACAGCAGTCGTTCAGGGAAGTACTCCCGGGGGGGAGCTTCAGGTGGAGTATAAGGATTGCTAGACATCCTGTTTCACCACCTGGTCTCCTTTGCTGTTTTTATTCTGTGCATCAGTTACACAAAGAGCAATTCTAGCTTGATCTTAAGATACAAACAATCTTGCTTTCTTACATAAAAACCACAAGCGCTGCACACCCTACACTAACTTAACTTTTTCCAATTTCTTTTTTTTGGCGTAGGGATGCGCTGACCCCACCGACCGCCTCTTTGGTGGTGCAATCAGCTTCTTTAGCAGTGAAGCACTGGTTCCTATCTTTCAGAACATTCCTGTGTTTGGTATGCTTCCAGCCAGGGCCCCACTGGGATAAATAAAATAGCAAAACAGTGGTGGAACTGCCATCCGGGTGAGGGACTGCTCTGGGTTTGCTCCTTCAGTGCACTTAATGGAAATGGCAATGTGGAGTGGGCATGTCTGGGAGCCTGGAGGCAGTTTCTGCCATGGCCATCCCTTTTTGGGGCAAGCGGGGCTTCAGATTTATGATGATGATGAGTATCAGTGATAAGATGCACACAAGCAGGCTTGGATGTTTTGGGCATTTAGAGAGGACGGATGAACTAAATTTGGTGAAAAGATGCAAGTGGAAGGAGCTGCACTGAGGGGTAGACCTAGAAAGACGTGGGATCAGGATATACGCTCTGATCTCGAATGAAAAAACCTGACAAGTGAGACAGCTCTGAACAAGGCTGCCTGAAAAGTCGCCACTAAGACGTGATACTGAAACCGCACCTCATGTAGAACACTCAATTGTTAAATTTATGCATGAAAGGTCCTGAGGGAGTCATGGAAATATCTAAAATAATTTTTACCCTGATGACTATTTGAGTTTCTTCATAAACTGACAAAATTAATCACGGATACTTTGGAAATACAGCGTTTTTTTTATATATACTGTATTTATTTTGTTCATGTATTTAACTGATATTGGAAAAAAAAGCAGTGTAGATACATTGCAATGATCCAATCTATTTATCTATCTATCTATCTATTGCCGGACGCCGTGATCTCCGAAAGGGTGGCCACAAATGAAACGCCCCCATGCACATCTGTCCCCAGTCAGTTGACGCCCCTCCTTCCATCCAGCACCGCCTTTGCTTATATACTTTATAACTCCATCCTTCCACCTCTCACTCAGTCTACCTCTCCCTCTCTGTCCTTCCACCTCACTCTCGTACCCTCTCTTAGTCATTCTCTCATTTCCCATATGTTCCACATGGCCGAACCATCTCAAAGTGTTCCTTTTCACACTTTCCTGCACATCTACATCCACACCTCTCTCATAGTTCCTCATTCGTCTGTCTATCCCTCCATGTAACTCCGCACGCACTTGTCAAGTAACTAATTTCCATCCCTCTCACTCTTGGTTTGAGTCACTTCACCAACATCCATGCTTTGCTCCTGTAAGTCAATGTCGGGATTACCACACTGTCATGCAAGGACTTCTGTACTGTTCTTCCATGCTGACCACCCTATTTCTTGTTACTACTTTCAGCACTCCTACAACCCTCTTCCCCTGTTGCACCCTCTCCTGCACTCCTTCATCCATACTCCCATCTTTACTCAACACACTGCCCAAATACTTAAATGAGCTGACATTCTCCATAGCCTGACCGTTCAACCTCACCTCACACACTGTGGCTGCACCCCTTTCAAAGACCATAACCTTGCTCTTCCCCGCATTTACCTTCAGATTCCGTTTTTCACACACTGTTCCAAACATATTTACCAGCCCCTGCAACTCCCATTCACTGTCGCTCATCAGAACTGTATCATCAGCAAACAGCAGTACAGGCAACTTCCACTAATTTCCCTCCCTTATCAGAGGTACACCAACATCCACTGCTCTTCCTTGTATTTCTTTCATGACTCCATCCCTATATACTGTATATTGAACAACCATGGGGACATCACACACCCAACATTCAGATCAAAGAACTCGCTCTGCTCATTCTCCACACGTACTGACGCCTTTGCACCCTCATATATGCTCTTCACTGCTTTCAGCAACTTGCCGTCTACTCCGTACAGTATATTCTCAGTACTTTCCACATACCTTCTCTATCAACTCTGTCATAGGCCTTCTCCAAGTCCATAAAGGCAGCATACAATTTTTTTTTTTTTTTTTTTTTTTTTTCTATATTCCAACTTACTTCCTCTCGGGCATAGGCTGAGAGCCTTAACATTCACCGCTTTACAATGAACAGTGAAGCCCGTGAGGTCTTGTTCCAGTCTAGGGAGTGAGACATGTGAAGCACGTAGAGTACAACGAGCACCTGCCATCTTGCCTTCACATGAGGCACGGTGCTCACTCATGGCCCGAAACGACCCCATCTCTGAAGCCACCTCGTTCCCGTGCTTCACTGTCTCACCCCCTACACTCGGACTCTCACACTTACACACACACAACGCCACCTGTTGAGCAGATAACTCACCAGGCATTGCACCCCTATAGCATATTTTGAATACGGGAATATTCATACAGTGCTATTTAATCAGGGAACAATGAGGGTATTTTATTGACGTTTCGGTGGGCTTGTGGTAATGCACTGATACCAGGTACAGCACAAATTCCATCCCAATAATATCTTCCCATTGATACATCGGGATTTGAACCCGGGACCTATGGATTACCAGGCCAGTGGCATGACCACTCCACCACACCTCCCCTTATGTCCCTTCTCCCGATATTTCTCCACAACACAATTGAGGGCAAAAATCTTATCTACATCCCTTCCTAAGCCCGCCCTGCTCGTCACCTATCCATTTCTCCATTCTCGCTCTGACTCTCTCAATCACTACCCAACTGTACACCTTCCCCACTACGCTTAGAAGGCATATTCCCCGGTGGTTACCACTCCTCTTTCCCCTTTACCCTTATACAGAGGGACTATTATGCCTGTCTTCCAGTCATTAGGTTCACTCCCCTTCTTCCATACCCATTCAATCACTTATCTCCCCACTATACCTCAGCATTTCCCCACACACTCCATCTATTCCTGATGCTTTCCCCATATTCACTCTATTCATGGCTTCACACAATTCTGACCTCCTGATTCCCACCTCCTCCTCCCCTACCTCTCTTCTTCTCCCTCCCATACCCCATCCAACTATGTTTGCTGGTGCTTCACTTCTTACATTCAGCAATTCTCTGAAGTACTCCCTCCATCTTTCGACTCTCTTTTGCTTCTCGGCTATCCCTCGCCCATTCTTATCTGTCATTGCTTCTCGGCTATCCCTCGCCCATTCTTATCTGTCACACCCTTATTATTTCCCTTGCTACCCTCCCTAACTTTCTTGACATCTTTCCAGAACAGTTTCTTACACTCCCTCCATTTTACACTTAGATTCCTTCCAAATTCCTCATCTGCTCTTCTCTTACTTTCCTTATCTACTCTGTTCACCACTCTCTTTTTCTCCAAGTACAGTACCTCACTCTTTTCTGTCTCTCCAAATCTTAATTTTTTTCTACTACCCAACCACTCTCTATACACTTTCTTCTTGTCTTCAACAGCTATTTTTACCTCTTCAGTCCACCACGCTGTACCCTTCACTCCCCTCCCTCTTCTCCTTACTCCACACACCACCTCACATGCTGCACATACTGTATCTCTTCCTTAAACACTTTGCTCACCTCCTCCACGTCAAACCTACCTAGTCGTCTCTCTACTACTCTCCTGAACTCTTCCTCCTGCAACCTCTCCACCCTCTTCGCCATTCCACCTTCCTCTCGCCTCCCTCCAGCTCTCCTCACCCACTTCTTTTATAATTACTAATTTTAGCCACTACTACATAATGGTCAGACAGACCCCCACAATACCCCTATACACCCTAGCATCCAGCACAGAATTCTTTATTCGTTCATCCACACATATATAATCAATCAGTGCCTTTCGTTCCTCCACTGTCTTATCCTTCCTCCTCCACACCACTTTCCATGTGTACCTGTGTATTATTCTGTGTCGGAAGAAGGTGTTGGCTATCCACAGCCTCCTCCCCACACATACAGTATGTCCACAAGTGCACTACCATTCACATTCACCTCTTACGGTACACCCCACCCTCCCACCACTCCATCAAGTTTTTTATAACCTACCTTCCCATTCATATCCCCAATCAGAAATATTCTTTCGCTCTCGCCAAACATATCCAGGCACACCTCGACATTCACCCAGAGCTCCTCTTTCTCTCTTACAGATTTATCCTCTGTCGGAGCATGCATACACACACAACCACCCACGCTTGTATTCCTACTTATATTCTCACCCACACAATCCTTGCACCCACAGAACCATAATCTCTTACACGCTCCTTACAAACAAACACACATCTTCTTTCGCTTTCTCATTCTCACCCATTCCACACTTCCACTCTCTCACACATGTATCCAATTACTTGATCCAATCACTTATCTTAATTAAAGAAGTAAAAATGCTAGTACAGTACAGCACTGTACTGAATATTTTTCAAATTCCTCTATTACACATGCCCCAGTCAGATATTTCCCTCATGCAATGTTCAGCCTCTTATCAGCAGCTACTTTTGCATATGAATGTACATTTTAAATTATGAACATCCTCCTCAGGCTTGCAAACAGGGAGATTAATCATATCCAGTCTCATAAGTTAGTCCCTTGTTTTTAGTTGTTATTATAAAATATACAAGGGAAGTGGTAATAAACAGGAATGAATGGAGAATGCTTGTGAATAGATGAGTGAACATGTGGTCATTTGGGAGAGGGGGTCGGGCGCAAGTTGGACTAGATAATAGTCCATCAGGCGCCTGGCCCGGGGAGACGGTTTATATGAAGAGTACGCCTGGAAGTGTGGTGGGCGGGCTTGTGGTTTCGACTTCGCTGCATGTCTGTCTGCTGAGACCGGAACCTCTCCGGGTGGTCGGGGGCCAGGGGAGTGCTGGAGGGACCTTGGTGACCCTGGTCTCTGGGTCTTCTCCTGGGTGACCTAGATGTATGTGAATTTGTAATTATTTGTTTGTGTGTTAATTGTATTCAGCTGTGTTGTCCCTATTCGGGCTCTGTCTTAAAGTCGGCCACCCCCAGAAAAAAAAGAGGAAAAGTGGGGAATGGGCCTGAGTAAATACATACATACCGGTACATAAAATATACAAGGTTAAAGTTGTTGTTGTCATTCCCTAGGCTGCCTGGCCGAACAGCCCCGAGTCCCAATGGAAGGCCATGGCCAGGATCAGGCTTTCCCACAGGGCTCTCAAGGAGTGTAGAATATGTTGTTGGCGTAAGTGATTGTGTGGATTGCAGTTTTCTATGATGTGTTTAATAGTATAGGGTGCTGTGTTACATCCTGGACAGGCGTCGCCGACGTAATCATCCAGTCTCTTCTGATAGCTCAGAAGAGCTGGATGGTGCCCAGATCTCAGTCTGGCCAGGTGGACTCAGTCCTCGCGAGGAAGGTAGGACTCAAGGATAGATTTCGGGAGGTCGTGCATGCAGCTGCGTGTTGTCTTTGTGTGAATGGATGGAATGGCGAGTGATATGGGTATGGATGTACTTCCGGAAGCTGGTTTGGGGTGGGCAGGGAGGGAGAGACAACAGTATTTGTGTGTGATATCAAGTGCTGGGTGTGCTGCCTGTAGTGTAGTGGATGGTGTTGGTTTGTGGAGGCTGCAGCCAGGAATTGAGTGCCTCTCATGTCCAGGTGGTCTTTGACTTTGAGGACTTTGGTTTCTTGATGAAGGTGATCTGTAGGTGTAGTAATTGCGCAGCCTGTGATGATTTTTGGGGCTTTGTTTTGAATGGTCTGTAAGGTCTTGTGATGTGTTTAAGCTAGGTTAGAAGCCCAGGCAGGGCTTGCATATTCCATCACTGATTATTATTATTATTATTATATGAGATGCCGAAGTCTCCAACCAGGGTGCAGAAACAACATCAAGATGAATCCACACAAAACACCCGGAGGCACTGGAGAGAGACTACGGCAACTTAGGAAAAAATTAAAACATATACTGTATACTGTACATATACACATATTAAACACAGATAACATATTATGCAGTGGAGGATATCAAGTATAAATATAATAAAATAAAATAAATAAAATAAGTTTAAAAATTAGAATTAATGCTGCAAAAAAGCATTAACTCTAGACTTAAAAATGGAGATATGAGCCGAATTGACTAGCTCATTTGGCAACTTATTCCACAAGTCAACCATGGCCGGCACAAAACACTTATATATTGTTTGTATACTGTGGTGGTAGTTTATTTGTTGTGTACAAATTTGGTGTGGGCAAGTGACCTGAGGGCTATGTCGTCTATGTAGGAAATTATATTTACTTGGGGTGTGTGGGGTGTGGGTAGATCATGCATGTATAGATTAAAGAGGGAGGGCTACAAGACGGATCCTTGCGGGACTCTGTTAAGTTTCTGATGTTAGATGACTGACCGGCAAATGATACATGTGCATATCTACCTGCTAGGTAGTTGGCCAGCCATCTTTTTGTATTGTTGTGCAGGTTTGTGTTGTGGATTTTGTTTGTTAGGTTGTGGCGGGGGATGGCATCAAAGGATTTACTAATGTCGAGTGTGGCGGTGTTAGGAGGGTAGTGTGGGGTCTTTGTTGGGTTTGGGGAATGTAATGATGACACCATGCTTCAAGATGTCTGGTATTGTGTTGTGTGGATAGCTGTAGTTTGATATGTTGGTGAGTGCTTGTATGCCTTATGGTCCTAGGTGTCTGAGGTGTATGTTACGTATGTTGTCTGGACCACAGGCTGGTGAGTGCTTGAGATGATGAGATTTGTTTAGTTGTTGGTGAAGGGTGCATAGTCAGGGTCTGTGGGGAATTGTCTCTTACGTCAGATGACACATCGGTCGTCATGAGAGAAGTGATTAATGAGAGTGTTTGCTTGTTGTTGGTATGAAGGTATAGCGTATGTTGTGATTGCGTTGTGTTGCTGTTGAAAAGTGTAATGCTGATTAGTGTTTTGTAGAGTTTTTTGGGGTCTGTTTTGTGCTCAAGTGTTTGGAGGTAATTACTGTATTCCAATTTAGTGTTTGTTGTTCTAGTATTTTGTTGTTAATCTGTGTGTTGAGTGCTTGGATTTGTTGTGCGATGTCCTGTGTGTGGGGTGTTGGGAAGTGTTTCTGTGTGTTTCGTTGTCTGATGAGGTTTTGAATTTCTGGTGTGAAGTTGGGGTTGTGTCTTTTTCTGTTACCTCTTGGAATGTGTTTCTTGTCTGCATTTTGGATAATTGTGTTGAATGCGTGAACAGCATTGTTGATGTTAGTGATGGGTGTGCTGTTTAGGGTTTCAAAGTGTTGTTCTGTCTCATTTGTGTAAGCTTCCCAGTTGGCTCTTTTATAGTAAGTGTATGTGTATCTGTGGCCAGCTGGGGTGAGTCTGGTTATGGTGGTGATAATGATCGGGAGGTGGTCAGAACCTGTGGGGGTGAGTTCTGGGAAGCAAAAGGTGTTATCTGGAGATGATGGGAGGAAGAGGGCTTGGTGGGGAATATGGGTATGTTGATGGATGTCGTTAAGGATGAAAAGGTTATCGGATTGGTGTTGTAGGACCAGCCCTCTGTCTGTGTCAGGGTCATCGAAAAACCAGGCTGACGTCTTGGCATTGGAGTCGCCACCCAGGATGATGTCTGGAGTGTTTGTGATCTGTTGTAATTGTGGACTGTAGTCGTTGGGTACTGTAGGGGATGTTTGGGGGGGGGGGGGGATGTATGTATTTATGATTATGTTGATTTATTGCCAGTGCATATTTTGATGGATTGAATTTCTGTTGTGGTACTGTATAATGTGGGGGAAGGAGGGATTTGGTATACACACTGGTGTTTGTGAAGTTTATTGTTTAGTGTACCAAGGTGAGGAGTCCACCGCCGCCGCTGTCGAATCCGGTCTTATCTGATTGTGAAGTTATGAAATGTAGGTGTTTTTTGTGTTGTGTGGAGTTTTGTTTCTTGTAAGATGGCAATGTGTATGTCGTGTTGCTTGATGAAGTGTGAGAGTTTGTGTTTTTTGTGGTTATGCCATCTATGTATAATTGAAGAATGTTGATGGTGGGTGTGCGGTGTATGTTGGGTGCTGCTGCATGGGGGTGAGGTGTGTAGGATTTGGTATTTACACCATGCCCGTAAGGAGGGTTATGGAGCTCCTATCTTACTTTCAACCATCTTGATATATTTACCAACACACCTAAACTTCATTAGATGCTGAAATAGCATCCCGAAAATCTGCACCCAGGGCGGGAATTGAACCCGGGACCCTTGGGTTACGAGGCAGACACGTTACCACGAGACTAATAAAGGTATAGTACTGTACCTCACTTAGCCTGGTAGTCTAAGTGTAAAGTCAGTGAAAATAGGTTAGCCTAAACTGAACAAGATGCGGAAATATACTTGAGCCGACCAGGCCAAGTGGGATGTCTCTATTGGTCAAACTGGTAAGGTGTCTGCCTCGTAACCCAAGGGTTCCGGGTTCGATTTCTGCCCTGGGTAAATTTTCGGGAGGCTATTTTCGCATCAAATGAAGTTTAGGTTTGTTGGTAAAATTGTCAAGATGGTTGAAAGTTAGATCGGAACTCCATAACCCCTCTTTCGGGCATGGTGTAAAAACCAAATCCTACAGGACAAGGAAGGGGGCAGGAGAGAACTGGGAGTGCTGTGAGACTCGCAACAAAAGGCTGCGTTTGTGTGTAGAGGAGTTGCCAGCTCTCCCGCGAGTTGCTAGCTGGGCCGTTAATGTGCGTGTGTGTAGCATGTCTAGTAGGCTGCCTCACCACTCCCTACCAGTCTCTCTGACGGACTCACAGTCGTTTCGGCTCAGGCTTGTTCCTCTCTGGTCATTCGGAGCCTTCGCTTCCCGGACGGTGAAGTGATGTAAAGTCAGTATAACCTAAACTGAACAAGATGCGTTAATATACTTGAGCCGACCGGGCCAAGTGGGATATCTCTATTGGTCTAACTGGTAAGGTGTCTGCCTCGTAACCCAAGGGTCCCGGGTTTCATTCCCTCCCTGGGTAAATTTTCGGGAGGTTATTTTCGCATCAAACGAAGTTTAGGTGTGTTGGTATAATTGTCAAGATGGTTGAAAGTAAGATAACCCCTCCATAACCCCTCTTTCGGGCATGGTGTAAAAACCAAATCCTACATTAGTATATTTCCGCATTTTGTTCAGTTTACCTAACCTATTTTTATTGACTTTACATCATTTCACCGGCCGGGTAGCGAAGGCTCTGAACGACCAGAGAGGAACTTAGCCTGAGCCGAAACGACTGTGAGTCCGTCAGAGAGATGGGTAGGTAGAGGTGAGTCAGCCTACTGAGCGTGATACCACGCACATGAAATGCCCAGTTGGCAACTCGCAGGAGAACTGGCAACTTCCCACACATAATCAGTGTAATCACAGCTTTGTCATGGGTCTCACAGCACCCCCAGTTCTCTCCTGCCCCCTTACTCATCCTGTAGGATTTGGATTTTACACCATGCCTGTAAGGAGGGTTATGGAGCTCCGATCTTACTTTCAACCATCTTGACAATTTTACCAACACACCTAAACTTCATTAGATGCTGAAATAGCCTCCCGAAAATCTGCACCCAGGACGGGAATCGAACCCAGGACCCTTGGGTTATGAGGCAGACATGTTACCACAAGACTAATAAAGATACCTCACTTAGCCTGGTAGTCTACGTGTATTTCCGCATCTCGCTCAGTTAAGGCTAACCTATTTTTACTGATTTTACAGGTAGGGGTGAGGAGGAAGGAGATGGGTGAGGTGGTGATGGGGATGGAGATTGAGGTGCAAGGGATGAATTAGGTTGGGGTGGGATGTGAGGGGTTGAGGATGTGGATGGTGCAGAAAGGCTTGGTGGGTTGGAAAGGAGAGGTGTGGGGGTTGTAGGTAAGGGGTTTGACTGGGAAAGGGAGGGGCATGAGGAACATATCCAGGTGTTTATGTAGTGTTCCGTGGAGGCAAGTGTTGTACAGGTGAAATGGGTCCAGTTCCTGCATGAATTGCAGAGAACTGACCCCTTTGTGTAGTGACTCGAAGTGATAGGTTTTGAGCATGTTGGACATATTTATTTGTGAGTGGGTCCTGGGGTGCTCTCGATGTCTCAAGGTCAAAGTTATGCTCCATAGTTCCCAATATGCCCCTGGAAGTGATTAAAAAAAAAAAAATGCAACTTCATGCACATTTTCTTGTATTTCCTCTCACACTCAGCTCTTGACATAACATTGACCCGGTTTGCCATCCTGATCCACCTCCCAACACAATTAATTTTTAGCTTGGATATTCCTACTCAGACATATCATTATCACATCCACTGCCTTATTTCCTCCTGGGAAGACCTTGCTATACAGTAGGTTGACCATTGAAAAATAAAGTCAACGGGCTAGTTTTTCAGACATGTTCTTTTTGCCTGTTCCAAAATGCTCTTTCAACTACTGGTTTGTGAAAAAGTTAGGCCAGAAAGGTGGCATAAATCATGATCGGATAAATAGACTGCATGAGAAACATAGAAAGTTGGGCCTGGCAAAGTTAGTATCCTATATGGCTGCGAGGAGAGGAATACATTTATCATGATAACAGAAGGTACCGGTACTGAAATTTAGAGTAGTATTTTTTGTTTTCCTTCCTTCAGTATGATCAGATATTGCTAGTTTTATCTGGCTAACTAGAATTTTTTGTATTCAGCTTTCGAAGGGGTACAAGACTATATCTTCCTTTAATAAGGTAACAAAAATTGTATAAATGCCAAATCACATGAAATGCATCTTGGTAAGGTGATGAAAAAGAGTTAAGTAATTGTAATAATTATGATACTGAAAATTATGGATAGAAAAAGTTTGGTATCTATTGTATCTTCATGTGCTCCATAGGTCAGACTTAAGGGAGGAATTAAAAGATAAATGATGGAGGGGAAAACATCAAAGGAATATATCTCTATTCTTCTGATTAAATTGAAAAAATAAAATTTGTTGTTATTGTGTTGACTGATAACATTACCTGCAATGCTGTCAGCATTGCAGGTAATGAACGTGCTGACGTCCTTGCTAAACAGGCTTGTCTAGGTGCCCCGGCATCCACTATCCTCAGATCAGATGATGACATTCTCATGTGGCCCTCTTCAATCAGCCCGTCATGCAGACCAAACCCTAACTCGTTTGCGCATAGGACCACCACACGGCTCACACATGGATATCTAATGACTACTCCCCATAGTCCACCACCAGAATGTCAACATTGCAATACAGTTCTTACTATCCATCAATTTTTTTTTGCATTTGTCCCATGTACGAACCTGAAAGACGGCGCTTCTTGCGAAGCAACTCATTAAAGGACATCCTTTCTGACTCTGATTCGTTTTCTTTTATAGCCATCAGTCATTTCCTGAAAGCTATTAATCTATATAATGACATCTGACCAGTGACTTATATGACTTGATTTACTAACTCCCCGCCGAACACTAGTCGTATGAGGGCTTAGGCCCAGAGGGCTAGTATAAAATAAATACATCTTCAACAACAACAACACAATGCTGAGCTAAATTTAACATTTGTTGATTTTCAATTAAACCAGACATGCTTCCTAAATAACTAATACAAAAGACACAGGTACTAACCTTCAAAGATTCATTAAAGGCCACATTACTGTCGGGTGTGATCTCTCCATGTATGGCGTAGGGTCCGTAGGTGACCATGATGCCGCCAGGTTTGAGCAACTTCCCGGCAGAGGCAAAGAGTCCCTCTGTGCACGACCACGGGGAGATGTGCACCAAGTTGATGTTCACCATCAGGTCAAGTGAATTGTCAGGGATAACTATTGGCCATTCACTCACAGGCTGTTAGAGGGGTAATGCATATATAGTACTCAATATACTGTACTGAATTAATATATAATTGTAGGATCTTCCAATAAGCCCTAGGAAATAACCATATCCTACAATAATTATAGGACTGAATATTGATTACAGTACTAGAATTTTAAAGTATCCCTGATATACACTATCGCATCCAAACTGCGTAAGCATGCTATGCTTACAGGTACCTACCCGATAGCACTATCGTTAGTGAGTGCTGTACTGTATTTTATATATTATTTTGTAATAGTATAGATATCTTATCAATATTTGTATTTTTTACTATTGTTAATGTCTTGTCATGTTGCAAATTTGATTTTAAATAATATTTTGACATTTAACATGTAGTTTCTTTATTCATGCAGAGTTTAGTAAAATTTGCCAGAACGTCCCGGACTTCCCAAACTTGACTACTTCCTTTAACGTGACGATAGTGCGTTGTTATATGTGCGATTGGTTTGCTTGGGAAACAGATTAACTTGCTCATGTAGTGATGTACACCCTATGTGGTGGATTGTGTTCTTTTATTTAATAATTTTCATTTTAGTAAGCGTTGTTTCCACATAGCGATTTTGATAATTTAATTTGACTTTATATTGTCCTTGTCCCAATTTTGGTTTGTTTAGTTTGCAAGTTTTACATTTTAATTTTAATTTAAAGGGTTAATTCTCCCTACCAACAAATGTCAAAAGTGGCCGACAGAGGCGCTGAACACAATGTTTACCGCGGTGCATCATGGGAAACTGTATACATTGCGGATCTCTGCACCCTCTCTCTCTTTCAACAATTCTTTATTATAAGCAGTCTGTCAAAATGTCTGTAGCTGACACATATTATAGCCTATGCATATACTGTTGTTAATTATATTTTAAAGTCACCCATACCCATATATAACATATATTTACAATACAAAGTCAGCAAGCATTTTCGCGCCTTTTTGTTATGATAATTAATCAGCTTATAATTATGTTTGTAGTCATTATCAGCTGCATATGGACATTCCCATGACTACTATACTTTATAAGGATTTAGTGTAGTCGTGTACTGCATAATAAAAGAAAGTATAATCACAAGAAATCATGATAAACTGTTCATGTCCTAGGTGTTAAATATTGTTGATGTCGACAGTCGTAGCTCTGGCGCTAGTTCAGAAGCGTCCACCAGAAGTCTCAAGTGTATTCTTGGTAGCGAGAATTATACAGTAGTTTGTAGATCTGCCCTGTAAACAAATGCAGCCCAGCATAAAGTAACAGGCATAAACAGTTTCCAGTACAGTATTTACCATGGTAAAACAAAAAAAAAATATATATATATATATATATACTGTATGTATGGGGGGGAGGGTGCCAGAGTATATATATATATACATACATACATACATACATACAAACAACAGTTTGACTTCGCTGAGTGGTAATAAAAATAGGTTCAAGTAAAGGCATCCTATGTATACAGTGGCCCATCAAGAGACCACAGTAACCACAGTGTCCAACATTGACTAGAGGTGGTACGGTATACTAGTGATGGAGAAAGGGTCTCCTAAATAACTGCTGTAATGCAGTTGAGGATTTCCCTTATTTCCACATAGTAATTTTGTTAAGTTCTTTTGTCTGTATATTGTGCAGTTCCTTTTGTTTTGCAAGTTCTACATTTTGTGTGTATGTACAGTATATACTGTATACAGTATATACCCAGGCACATACCCCATAGCTGGGGGTGGCTGACTCGAGACAGAGCCTGAACAGGGACAACATAACACAACATAAAAAACAAACTAAAAAATTCACACACATCTAGGTCGCCCAGAAGACCCAGAGAACAAGGATCCCTAAGGGCCTCCAGTACTCCCCTGGTCTCAGCATGCAGACACACCACCACAATGCCCGCCCATCTCACATCCAGGCATGACCCTTCATATATACACTGGCTCCCAGGGCCAGGCGCCTGATGGACTATTATCTAGTCCAACTGGTGCCCGGCCCACTCTCCCAACGACTGTGTTATCACTCATTTATTCACAAGCATTCTCCATTCATTCCTATTCATTACCACTTTTCATGCCTATGTTTTTAACACTAATTGTAGTTTCTTAATTCATGTAGAGTTTATTAAAATTTACCAGAACGTCCCGGACTTCCCAAATTGACTAATTCCTTGAACGTGACGATAGTGTGTTGTTATGTGTGCGATTAGTTTGCTTGGGAAACAAATCAACTTGCTCATGTAGTAATGTACACCTTATGTGGTGGATTGTGTTCTTTTATTTCATAAATATTAATTTTGTAAGAGTTGTTTCCACATAGCGATTTTGATTAGTTATTTTGGGGATGGATGTAGTTACCGGGTGTACGGTCGTCATGTTTACATACGGCGATCGCCGCGGTTAACTTCGTGTCTATTTTGACGGCGATTATTTTCTGTTATTTGCCCCCTGCTGGCAATATACTGTATATGATGATGACAATATGTCATGGGGGGGTGAGGGGGGGCAAAGCCCCCCCTCAACATATTAATGTATCCAATGGCATTCAAAATAGATGGGAACTTGACTGCAAGCGTCCGACGCCTCCCCCGCCGCCGCCATGTTTACATTTGTCGATCGCCGTGGTTCAAGTTCGCGTCTATTTTGAGGGCGATTTTTTTTCGGTTATTTGCCCCCTGCTGAAAATACATATGATGATGACAATATGTTATGGGGGGGGGGGGGGTGAGGCAAAGCACCCGCTCAACATATTATTGTATCCAAAGGCAGTCAAAATAGACGGGAACATGATGGCAAGGGTCCGACGCCACTACACGTAGTGTAAACAATGATGGCGGTACGCCTGCTCTTAACATTCTTGCCTTATTTTGCCTTTATATTGTCTTGTCCGAATTTTGGTTTGTTTAGTTTACAAGTTTTACATTTTAATTTTACACTTTAATTCCACTAAAAAGAGTAGCTCTGGGTGACCAAGGCTCACACGTGCCACAAACATGTAAGTCTGTCATGTATGCATGTACAGTACAGTACTTAAATCTAAATTATATTATTTATTTTAAGCAGATCCCTTGCTACTACTGTATGTGTTCCTCGTCTGGTAATTTTGAAAGTAAAATATTGACTCAAAAATGTCCATACAAGGATTAGTTATAGCTGAAGATTGTATTAAGCTGCTAAAGCATTAATTACTTCTTTTAATAAATGTAACTACTGTATATATTTAACAGTGCAAACAATTCCACCAGTGCACATAAGTTCACCCAACCATCATCATTATTCTTTTCAATTCCTTGCTTACCCCACCTCACACTCACTTTATTGATTAAAAACAAAAAATAAAAAATATATACTCTCCTACTCTATAAGTCATTTAGTTATCCAGTTTACTGTACCTGGTACTTTATTTACAACACCATTCTCTCTTCCCACACAATTGATCTCACTAGTGAACCTTTATTTCAACTACAGTAGACCTTTTTACCGGTACAGTACCTTGTTCTTATTTTATTTGTTTTAGATCATGTGTATCTTACCTCAACATACTGCTGTTTATCAATTGAACCATATTACTGGTGTAGTGACTAGCGTCTTGGACTTCCACCTAGAAGGTCCCAGGATCGCGCCAACGCTCGGCGCATTAAAGGTTTTTCACAAGCACTGAGTCGATACCATCCCTCATGAGCAAGGGGATGGGGTAGTAGTACAGGACCCCAATGGAAATACGCCTAATCGGCCATATTGGGCTTTCCTTAGCTGGCTCAGCATGCGCTAGCTTTAAGAACTATTATTATTATTATTATTATACCCCTTTTCAGTACGGTACTGTACACTGCAAATACAGTACGGTACATATTCTATCTATCTATCCATTGCCAAAAGACTAGGTTGCCGAGGAGATGGCCGGAATTAATCGTCTCCATGCAACTCTGTCAGTAGTCAGCCGGTGCCCCTCCTCCCACCCAACACCACTTTCACTCATATAGCTCTTAACTTCTTCCCTCCACTTTACCCTCATACACATTTTCAGTAATTATTTCACTCACTATGCACTCCACATAACCATACCCCCTTAACCCGGCAAGCGCGATAGGCCTCACGGAAGGCTTCCTATAGGGAACGCGATAGGCCTCACGGAAGCAAGACCATAAAAAAAGCCTTCCAAAAAAAAAAAAGGGCCTATCAAAACAAAGGAATTTGTCTCTAGATGAGATAATTCCCCTCTAGTACTCATCCATGTGTTTCTCACCCCTCCCCCTCCCCTACCTTATTCCCCCCTCCTCAATTATCACCTATTTTTCCTCTTATTATCATCATTTATCGGTTATTTTTCTCTCCCGCGATAATGTAGCACAAGTGGGTTGCATAAAAGATCGTTATGCAACACCCAGACACCGGCACACACCGCCCCGCTCGTCTCAGTTGACTCACAGACACCGAGAGGGGAGGGTTGCCTGTGGCTCTCTCTCGCCTGAGATTATGACCGGGTGGCCAATATCTTTGTTTTTCACCACCCAAATGCTTTTCCAACTTATTTTAGCACTCTTGAAGGTTCATATATACATCATATATGTAAAATAAAAGCATACCGAAAACAAATAATGGTCTATATTGTAAATATAACGAATTCTGTCAGAATCCAAGGCTAGAAATGCACAAATAACTACCCTAGCCCCTAGGTCTATATCGCGCTTGTCAGGTTAAGGTGTTCTTCACACTCTCCAGCATAAACACATTCACAACCCAATATTCACATACTTCTTCATTTGTCTGTCTATCTTTCAATGGGACTCCACAAGCTCTTCTCCAGTAACATATTTCCACCCCTCTCAATCTTGATTTATGTCTTTCCAACAACGTCCAAGCTTCACCCCCGTACAGTACATCAATGTTGGGATTTCTATGCTAACTATCCCATTCGTTATCACTGCTATCAGCGTTCATACAACCCTCTTCCCCTGCTTTACCCTCTCTCACATTTCATTCTCTATACCCCTATCTTTATTCATCACACTACCCTCTTCCCCTGCTTTACCCTCTCACATTTCATTCTCTATACCCCTATCTTTATTCATCACACTACCCTCTTCCCCTGCTTTACCCTCTCACATTTCATTCTCTATACCCCTATCTTTATTCATCACACTACCCTCTTCCCCTGCTTTACCCTCTCACATTTCATTCTCTATACCCCTATCTTTATTAATCACACTGCCCAAATACTTGAATGAGCTGACACTCTCCATTGTTTGATCATTTAACTTTTCCTCATCCTGCGACTGCATCCCTCTCAAAGACCATAACCTTTGTCTTCACCTGGGTTCACCACATGGACCTTCAGGTTCCACTTCTCATACACAGCACCAAACACATATATCAAACCCTGCAACTCCCACTCAGTATCACTCATCAGAACCATCAGCAGTAAACAGTAAGACAGGCAACTTCTTTTTACTCCTTTCCATTACTAGGGGTA
This sequence comes from Paralithodes platypus, assembly GCA_032716605.1. NCBI lineage: Eukaryota > Metazoa > Arthropoda > Malacostraca > Decapoda > Lithodidae > Paralithodes > Paralithodes platypus. Next base: position 33,308,609 of record CM064513.1, read on the forward strand.
CTCAAACATCCACTGATCTGCCTATTATTTATTTCACGACTCCATCCACATACACCGTATATACTGAACAACCATGTAATCATCACACATACTTGCTTCAACCCAACATTCAGATACATATTCATAATTTATTACTTAATAATATTTACTACTCTGATAGCCTACAGTAACTGTAAAGGTAACTGTGAAGGCCCCCTTACCCCCCCAGGGGGTAAGGGGGCCTTCATCTAATGGTGGAGGAAATAAAGATTATGCCTCACGCATCCTACTGCGTGTCGTACAAGGCGACTAATAGGGGGGATGGCGATAGACTTGTGGACCAACAGCCATTACTAGACAATAGTCTTTATCTTAGCACTGTCTTGGTATGGCACTGCCGAGGCTGGTGGGGTGCGGATAGGTGCCACAGGGGACTGAGTCTTACTTGGGCGCCGTTTGGCACCACACCTGTGTCAGCAACAGTGTTTGCATGTTGGAGCAGTGTTGGGGCAGGACTTTATTGTTCTATAGTCCAATTGCCTAATATACAGTAGAGTCTTGTTATGGTGCTGTCTTTTTGTAACACTGTTAAGGCTGGTGTGGTTGCAGATACTGCAGGGGAACTCTGTTGAGTCTTGCTAGGGACCGGTTAGCACTATACCAACATTAACCACAGTGATGACTTGATGGGGCAGTGCTGTAGCAGGACTTTATTGTACTACAGTACACTCCAACTACTGAAAGGCAACCCTGTTTGAGCCGTTGCAATGCATGTAATGGAAAAATGACGTTAAACCAATGTATAATACTGTATTAACTTCTGTGAAAGTAAATTAGGTTACAAATGATTAAGTAACAATGCCCTTTGATTATACAAGACTTATCCTAATCTGAATAAATTTGCTTGGGGGTAGGTAGCATATGATAAAGTAATCATCTGATTGAAAATGTTCTATAGCTAGTACCGGTTATTGGTACAATCGGATGCCATAATCTCTAGCCCATTCATAAATATTTGTGGACTTCACCTATTTCTAATTATGGAAGTACATGTACAGTACTGTACTGTATATCTCTGGAAGCGATATACTGTACTACTGTATAGGCCTATACTATTTAATGAAAAGCAAGTTCTATCCAAAAATCAATCCAGATAGTTATAATTGCATGGAAAAAAACATAGAGGGTCCACAAATTCTTATGAGTTGGCTAGACTATGGCATCCGAGTGTATCGTAACACATACCGTAATGAGTCAGTAATTAATAATAAGGCATACAGTATATTAACCCTCTCACATCCTGACGCGATTTTTTAGCCTATTAGGGATACTTTAAAGCCTTTGTTACTGTCAGGGGTATCTATAAACCTTTAGTTTGTTTACTTCAACCTCTGCAGTTGTCTTTGAGTTAGCTGTGGGCAGAAAACTAATTTTGGAGAGGTAATTATAACAGTGAGAGTAATCTATTTCTTATTGCTAATCTGGCAACCTCTGCGTCCTATGGTCGTGAGAGGGTTAAAGAACTTCTGTAATGAGGGAATATTATATTGCCAATTAAACTACCGGGTACTGGTATAAGCTAGTGAGGATTCTTTATACTAACTGATCTAGACCACTGTACAAAAAGGCAGCACAAGTCACTAATGGTGTAGATTCTAATCCACTCCAGTCATGCCCATAAAAAATAATTCCATTCCCCTCATCCTTCACTTCTTTCCTCCCTTTACCATTACCATACCTTCATAATGTCAACTCGGATAGCAGTTTTGACATTGGTAAGCTTCTCATCAGCAACATAGGCCTTTACACTCTCGATATACTTGTCGTCAATATCGGAGGGCTGCCATGAGATCTTGGGGAAGGCCTTGGCAAAGTGGACCACATGTTGACCACTGCCAGAGGAGATCTCCAAGGCACTCAGGGATGCGTCACTGCCAAACTTCTCTGGAATAACATCTTCCAGGATCTTTAGTATTGGTTCCTTGTTGCTTTCTGGAGCCTTCAGTACCAGCTTTGCTTCTGACATGGTTCTGTAAGAAAATATAAGTGTGAAATACTGTATATACTAAAAGAATAATTGTTCATCTCTATTACAGTACAGTACTGTACTTGAAATATGGAAGATACAGTACGATTGCTAGAATAGCTCCACTACACAAAAATGACAATGTCATGTCTCATATTTTAAGCTTAAAGGAAGGCAATGAAAATGTATGGTCAATATTTTTTTTTTTTTTTTTCTGTGTATGAAGGAGGCAAACGCCAGGTTGCCTGTAACGAGTGTCACCCCCAGAGTCAAAAGAGTGACAGAGAGCCAAATTCAAGGGACGTTGTGGTCAAAATGCCTGGATACACAGTTTAAAACAGTTTTAAGTCATAGGATGAAGGAAAGATTGATTGAAGGAGATAGTTCCAAAGTTAACAAGTTGAATAGAAGAAAGATTGAGAAAATTTGCCAATTCTTGGATTGGAGAGTTGTACAGAACAGTAGTGGGACTGTGCTGAAAGGCGGGTGCCTCACACTTACCACAAGGGAATGGGTACAGGTATGCACTGAGAGAGCTCTGAAGAACATAGATTGTTATAGTAGCAATAGAAAAGTGAAAGAGATGCAACATTGCGGCATGTAGAAATAGATTGTAGTTTCTGCAAAATGTATGTATGTAAGGTATGTATATACTCAGGCACATACGGTACCCCATGGCTGGGGGTGGCCGACTCGAGACAGAGCCCGAACAGAAACAACATTTAAAGTTCCAATTCTTAGGGTCTGGAACCACTTTCGTGTACCCTTGCCCCTTACTCTGTCTCGTCTAGTAGGTGAACTTTATAAGGGGGAGGAGGATTCCTAGCCCCCTGCCCCCTGAAGGAAAAAGTAGGACAGTAAAAGAGACAGACAGAAACGGCTAAGGTTGGGTAGAGGATGCCAAACCTCACTTTGGATAGGACCAGCCCTCACCCAGTAAAATATATACCGCTTAAAAATATGTTGATCAGACATTTAGTACTGGTACAGTACCGTATGTAGGCTACTGTGCTAGCCTGAAATGTCAAGGTAAGAGTTGTGAAAGTGGGCATACCTTTGTTTACTTACCGGTAACAGTAAACAGCTTGGTTTTATACCAGGATGTGGTACAACCGATGCTATCTTCATAGTCAGGCAAATACAGGAAAGATACTTACTAAAAGGCAGGGATCTTTACTTTGTGTTTGTAGACCTGGAGAAGGCCTTTGATAGGGTGCCTAGAGATGTTGTGCAGTGGGCTATGAGGAAACTTGGTGTGGAAGAGTGGCTGGTGCGTGTGATAATGAAGATGTATGAGGATTCGCGAACTGCGGTGAGGGTGAAAGGTATACCAGGAATGAGTGAAAGTTCCAGTCCGTGTTGGAGTTCATCAGGGCTAAGTGTTAAGCCCCCTCCTCTTTATTATGGTCCTGGAAGCACTGTCTAAGAGATTTTAGATCCGGACTCCTGCGGGAACTGCTTTATGCAGACGATTTAGTCCCAATAGCTGACAATGTGCAAGATGCCGAGGCCAAATTCAGAAGATGGAGAGAGGGCATGGCGAGCAAGGGTTTAAGAGTCAATATTAACAAAACCAAGGTTATGCATTGTAGATTGAGACGAGGCAATGTGGAAAAGAGCGATGCATACCCATGTGCAGTGTGTGCAAAGGGTGTGGGCGCTAACTCGATTCGGTGTGGCGTCTGTCGATGTTGGGTGCACCATGGAAGTAAGCTCTGTAGTAGAATAAAAGGACCCCTGCCAAAGGATGAGTCAGAAATTGAGACATTTTAGTGCGTAGTGCGCAAGGGCGAGCTTGTGTTAAATGATGATCCTGTGGCTGTGAATTTTGGAAATGAGTCATTGGAGCTGGTGGACAAGTTTTGTTACCTAGGAGATACCATCTCTGCCGGTGGTGGGGCCGAGGCTGCCACTGTCGCTAGAATTAGATGTGGCTGAGGGAAGTTCAGAGAACTACCGAGTGCTGCCAATTCTGACCATGAAAGGAATGCCTATCCCCCTGAAGGGAAAGGTGTATGCCTCATGTGTTAGAAGTGCAATGATGTATGATGTATTAGGTTAGGGAGGGGTTAGGAAGGTTAGTTTAGGATGGTTATCCTGTTAGGTTAGATTAGGATATTATTGGGCTAGGACGGTTAGATAGTAGTTAATGCACGGCTTCGAGGACATCCCTTACACCAGATTTTTCCGTCTTAACTCTTAATACAAACGGTAGCATTCAAGGAGACTACTGCAGGACTCTTCTTCTTCTTCTTCTTACCTCTGTCCGGGTATAGGCTATCCTAGTGTTTACTACCCTATACCCCTTTGAAAGGACATTAGCCTAACCTAACAACCTTACCTAACCGGCGGGTGCCCAACCCCGAAAGGGGTTGAAATAGGGGAGCTATCCCCTCGCCTAAGGCGGCTTTCTAGGGCCTTTCCTAGCTGATGCTGAGAGGATTGGGTTCTAGTCATGTGGTGATGGGCTGGTCTATCAGAGTGAGAACTGAGCGATCTCTGCCATACCCATAGCTTACTCTGACTGTTCCTTTTACTTATATATTTTCTAGATCTCAAGTGACGGCGTCTCTAACGTGGATTGACCTCCCAATCTACCATGATTGGAAGCCAAAGCGTCACATTCTTCCTTTGCCCCTCAACTTTCTCTTCATAATTGCTGAGGGGCACAGGGCCCTGGGTGGGGCTTTGGTTTCCCGGGCGTTTCCGCACCCTCCTTAGCTCCCCGCCATGGAGTGGCTTCGGTCACCCAGGCTTTGTGGTCGGCAGGGAGGGTTCTTTGGGGGCGCTCGATTATGGCCTTGGCCTTATTCGGGGCCTTGGGGCTGTTCGGCCAGGCAGCTTGAGGAACAACAACAACAACAACAACAACAACAACAACAACAACAACAACAACAACAACAACAACAACAACAACAACAACAACAACAACAACAACAACAACAACAACAACAACAACAACAACAACAACAACAACAACCTAACCTAACCTAGTATTATAGGTGGGGGCTGCCGCCCCCACACCCCCGCTTTGACTTAGATTTTTGGTGTATTTGTTTGTGAAGTGGGTATTTTTCAATTTGTTGATAACGAAAATCCTCCATGCGGACTATATGGAGAAAAATATGGCGAATCTATTGGTGCCTATTTTTCCTAATAAATTGTTTCTCATAACGTCGCACTAGTGTCCTTGAATATTATCATACAAACAACCTGAGAGGACATTCATTGAAGTTAGCAAGACCAGACCAGTGGAGAACAATGCTCAAAGGGAATTGGTTTGCGATTCGTGTGATAGACGACTGGAATGCACAGGAAGGATGTAGTATCCGGGCGTACGGTCGTCATGTTTACATTGGTCGTGCGCTCGCGGTTATGTTCTCGTCTATTTTGACGGCTATTTTCTCAGTTATTTGTCCCCTGCTGGCAATATATATTATGATGAAAATAAGGGAAAATTTTTATTTTAATACCACAAATTTTCCGAGTGTTTTTTTATAAAAGAAATTGTTCATTTGCATCAATACTGTATATAGTGTTTGTAATTAATTAGAAATCTCGGAAAAACCTATTTTCACCATTAGGCCTATTGATCGATGTTGAGACACGCCCCCGATAGTGATTTGAAAAGACGGTAAAATTCTAGTTTCACGTACACAGCGACAAAAAGGAGGTGCCGTTGTAAAGGCATAGCTTCCCGACCAACTATGAAGATCAGGGAAATTGCTGAATTTGCTGGGTAAAAGACGTAATATAATGATCATAAACGACATTAGCCTAACCTAACAACCTTACCTAACCTAACCTAGTATTATGTAATAGATATGGGGAGAAAATATTATTTTTTTTTACAATAGGTATAATTCCTTATAATGCATTTCCGCCGCTTTGGACATATATAGGAATTAAGTATGGTATATGACAACTCTAAAGTAGCCATAGAAATTTATAAGTATGCTGTGAAAGCGAAACTAGAATTAAACCGAAAAGACATTAGCCTAACCTAACAACCTTACCTTGTTGGGCGGGTGCCCAACCCCGAAAAGGGTTGAAATAGGGGAGCTATCCCCCCGCCAAAGGCAGCTTTCTAGGGCCTTTCCTAGCTGATGCTGAGAGGATTGGGTTCTAGTCATGTGGTGATGGGCTGGTCTATCAGAGTGAGAACTGAGCGATCTCTGCCATACCCATAGCTTACTCTGACTGTTCCTTTTACTTATATATTTTCTAGATCTCAAGTGACGGCGTCTCTTGCGTGGATTGACCTCCTAATCTACCAAGATTGGAAGCCAAAGCGTCACATCTTTCCTTTGCCCTTCAACTTTCTCTTCATAATTGCTGAGGGGCACAGGGCCCTGGGTGGGGCTTTGGTTTCCCGGGCGTTTCCGCGCCCTCCTCAGCTCCCCGCCATGGAGTAGCTTCGGTCACCCAGGCTTTATTGTGGTCGGCAGGGAGGGTTCTGTGGGGGCGCTCGGTTATAGCCTTGGCCTTGCTCGGGGCCTTGGGGCTGTTCGGCCAGGCAGCTTGGGGAAAAACAACAACAACCTTACCTAACCTAACCTAGTATTATGGGTGGGGGCTGCTGCCCCCACACCCCCGCTGGTTGAGTACTAATCTATCTATCTATTGCCTGACGCCGAGTACTAATCCCTTAGTAAATAAAACAAAAAAATTGGCTGTCGATTATACGAAGGTGAAAGAAAGTCGACGAAGTCTACGGTGTTTACTCTGCAATCTTCAGCTTTGATAGTACTGTACATTGATAACGGGAAAGTACCGTATTGACAACCTTGTTACGAAAATTAAATGTTAGTACCATACTTTTATATTAGTTTTGGGAAGGATGTAGTTACCGGGTGTACCACTACCGACATACAACATAAATCATCTATAAATACTTACCGGTATAATAAAATAAATACTTATAAATCTATAATACTAAGTTAGGTTAGGTTAGGTTGTTTGGTTAGGGTAATGTATTTTTGTATCCAAAGGCAGTCAAAATAGACGGGAACATGATGGTGAGCGTCCGCATAGTTTAAACAAGACGGGCGGTACACCCGGTAACTACATTCTTGCCTTAGTTTTTTCCGAGGGTTTAACACATTTTCATATGATCTTTAGAGCTATCGATAACTGGAAGTACCGTATTGACAACCTTGTTACGTAATTTTTTTTTTAGTAGGATAACATACTTTTTATTAGGTTTTGCCGAGGGTTAAAACAAATTTTCTTATGATCTTTAGAGCATATAGATTCAATATTTATCTTCAAATATATCAACAAAATTTGTGGTATTAAAATAACATTGAACCAAAATAAGTCATGGAGGAGTGAGGGGGGGCAAGGCCCCCCTCAAGTTCCTCAACCTATCCCACGAGTCAAAATAGACGGGAAAATTATTGCGAGCGTGCCGAGCAGTGTAAACAAAGCAGGCGGTACACTCGAATACTACATCCTTTGCGAATGCACTCCCGGAAAGGATAGTAGGCCCACCGTAACTGCACCCACGATAGCCATACTTAAATCACAGTATGATAAGACACATCACACATGGGTATAGTCTAGAGAATATTTTGGGCAAGAATGTTAAGTGCGGGCGTACCGCCAGCCTTGTTTACACTACGCGTAGTGGCGTCGGACCTTTCCCATCATGTTCCCGTCTATTTTGACTGCCTTTGGATATAAAAAATACATTAGCCTAACCAAACAAACAAACAACCTAACCTAACCTAGGCCTAGTATTCATGTAGTAATGACAGCGGGCAAATAGCAGAAAAAAGCGTTGAAATAGACGGGAACGTAACTGCGAGCGCACACGACGACCGTACGCCCGAAAACTACATCCATTCCATATTTTGGTTAATAGCCTAGGCCTATGTCTTAGGTGGGGACCACACAATTCCAATTTGTATTCCCCCCTACCAATTCTATTTAAAAGGTAACCATTCATAGATAGGCTAAGTGTAAGATTAGCTGCATAGCAGCTTAGCTTGATCTAAAATAACCCAAGTTTTCAAAGGGTGGCAACCTCTTGGTTAACCAGCATACTTTGCATAGATTAGCTGCATAGCAGCTTAGCTTGGTTAAAAATAACCTAAATTTTCAAAGGGTGGCAACCTCTTGGTTAATCAGCATAGGCCTACTTTGCATAGAATTACCCATAATACCTACTGTAAGTAAGCCTGCCTGTACTGCAATTCAGGAGGAACATCCTGCAATGGTTGATTAGCCTGGGCCATTGCCAATGAAAATATTGCAAGTTTTATGTAGGCTAGGCCCAAACTAGTTTGGTATACAATACGGTTTGTCTGATAACCTATAGCACAACTGTCATATCTTTAGCCTATCTGTGTTGCTTATCACATCTGAGGGTTGTAACGTAGCCTATTACACACTTACACTTTGTTTACACTCAATTCATATTTAGGCTAGATGACAGGCAATTATTAGGCTAACAAGTCAATGGTTAGCCTACGTGGTATGCGTGAATTCCAGAAACAAGTCGAACAACAACTATCTTCCTTTCGAGAAAGCACAGGAATGTTGTGCATTCTTCAATAATGTTCTTGGTAGCCTATGCAAACATGAGTGATGAGTCATCAGTACGGATAGGATAGGCTACATAAAAATGGACCAACAACAAATACATTAAACCATTTAATTACGGTAACCATAGGCCTAGCCTAAAACAGTCAAATACAAAGTTTTGATGGCATAATTCTGGAGTGTATCGGACTAGGCCTAATATGTAATGCCAAAGAATGCCAGCTCACCTATGCACGCGCCTCACCACGGACTGCACGACACGTGTTTTTGACATTTAGGTTGCCGTGGTTTGCCAGATCACGAAAAAAATTAATTATTATTTTTAGCAGAACTTATGCCATTAGTATCCTTTGTTGATATAGTGAAAATTCACGTAGCATATAATGGTGCTAATTATATTGAATGGAATTCATGATTTATTTTATGAGTTGTCAAAGTTTCAATACGTGAAGCGCCCAATTTGAATTCAACGTGAACGCGAATTACTTGGAACAGAGTAAAAGAAGAGAAGCAGTAGGCTAAAGTTCGGTACATAGGAGTAACTAGCCGGAACCTAATCTTCAAATTCGTTGAACACATAGGCTGATCCAAAGTTTATATACACATAGGCTGATCTGCTCGTAAAACTCAAATCTTCTCAGCGAGTCACTCACCTTAATTATAGGCTATACTATTTATTTATGGTCATTCACACAACCTGAATTAATCTAAACGACTTTTAAATACTACCGCAAGTTTGGAATAGCACTGCTTCGTGCAGGAATGAAGCTCGTGTTCAGTGTTTCGAAACAGCAATCTCGTCCTATGACCATGCACCCTCTCCTGTCTCAATAGATTAACCTTTTTCAGTATATGAAGACGCATTTCTTCCATATAACACTATCTTTTAGTATACTGCTTTTGTGGTTGGGTGTGAGAGCGTGATCTGCCTTGTGTGGGCCAATCGGCTTTCTGCAGACTCCCGGTTTCTTATGTTCTTATACGATTTTACTCACCTTGGGAAGGAATTTTGGAAGTCGGAAGGTTAATTGAGATATAGGCCTACTTCACACCTTTGATTATCAAGGGCCTTCCAAAGCTGAATAACACAATCAAATGTTCGCCAGAATGAAGTGATAGCAGTGTCCTGGTAGGCTATAGGCTACTAAAAGGGTTCATTCCTGTGCCGACACTCGCTGGCCCAACACACACCTCCCCAGGTATGTTTCATTGTTTTACTTGACTCTTTTTAGTAGCCCTTTGAGTATACCTTACCTTACCTTAGGTTACCTTAGGTTGTGTTCGCCACTCTCCTAGCAGCACCGAGGAGCGTGTCGCCCCTCGTTGTGGGTTGTGATTTGGTGCAGCAGACTGTTTGAAGAGACAGCCCGCTCCCTTGCTAAGATGGGCTCGTCTGGCACTTTTTGCAGTTCGACATCGAGGGCTCTCTTGAAGTTGTCTAAAGAGACGCCCCTCATGTCTCTTACTCGCCGTGGGAGTTTGTTGAAGAGACGTGGGCCTCTGTGTGATAACCAGCCCTCTCGCAGAGAGTCCATAGCACCCCTGTTATTCATCCGGGGGATATTGCATTCCCAGCCTCTCCTATCACTGAATTTCATGACTATCGGAGTATGTAGGTTTGGTACTAAACCCTCTGCGATTTTCCACGTGTATATTATTAGGTAACGTTCTCTTCTACCATGACGCATTCTTTAATTATAGATTGGCTGTTATTAGACGATTATTATTATACAGCTTAGGAAGAGTCTGCTCGTTAGTATAGGCCGCCTACCATGACTAATTCTTTCATTATAGGTTGACTGTTGCAGACGATTATTATATAGCCTACAGTTTAAGAAAAGTCTGTGATCGTGCCCCCAACCACTATAATTATAGTCCTATGCACAACCCCTGCATATCATGGATTCATGCCGCCCGAGAGCGGCCCTCTGCGGGTTCCTCAACGTAAACGTTAGTAGGCCTATACCATGACGCATTTATTAATTATATTTCGACTGTTAGCCCATTATTATTTGCCTCTTCCAGAGGATCTACTGTAAGAAACTGTAAGATTATTATAAGGTTTAGGAAGAGTCTGTAATCGTTAGTAGCCTATACCATGACGTATGCATCGTTTGTGTACCATGACGTATGCTTTCATTATATTTTGGCTTTGGGTAGACCATTATATTCAGCTTAAGAAGGAAGGGTACTTGGAAGTGAAATGGTTAATTGTAGATCCCCCATCCCCTTTCCCCACTTTCTGTGCAAATGTATACTATAGGCCTACAGTGTTGTGGTACTTAACTATAAACAATAGGCCCTATTGGGTATGGCAATGGTAATTAAAGTGTCCATAATAATCTACACATTGAAAAGGTAGGCTATGTTGGTGGTATCAAACCCATCTTCTACAAGGATAGAAAGGTAAATCATGCCCAATTAGATAATTATTTAGAAAAGGTCGCTGCCTTATTATAAATAATTTATTAGAGACAATGCAGGTCTATAGAATCCTTATACTGTACTTCTGTACAATCCACTGTTGGATTATTATTATTATTTTTTATTATTATTATTATTATTATTATTTTTTTTTTGATCACGTATATAATACTTAATCACTCTCGGAGCTTCTTCGGACATCCTCACTGTTTACAAACGTCTTCATATGATTTTGTTTTTGTTTATGTGGATGAGAGAGACAAAAGGCAGAGCTGCCTGTGACAATTGTCCCCCCCCCCCCAGACTTGAGTGACAGGGCCAAAATCTAGGAATGTTAATATATTTAGTTTTTTTTTTTTGTTTTTTTTTTTTTTTTGGGGGGGGGGGGGGAGGGCAGAAAGACGTGTGGTGTGCTTGTTTAGCCTAGTGTTGAAATGCTGGGTGTGAAGGGAATTTCATGGTCTCCTGAAATATCCCCAGGCTACCTTTTAGGATCAACTTTTCCTGGTACCTGGCGCGGGGTACGAACCTCTGAAGGGAATTTAACCCCCCTAAAAACCCACAGGTTTTGAGATGCCTTGGGTGGGGTTCGAACCCTGGTTAGTGACCCAACCATCACCACCAGGCCCGCGCGCTAACCCACTGTACTACCACGGACGTACTAAAAGTATAGCAACCTTAGTCTGATTTTTAAGAACCAGGTGATAGTCTCGTGGTGTTATCACGTGATGAGTTTATTGGACTTACCATCTCCGACTATTTTACACTATACCTGACGTCAACTCGGGTTAGTATTATTGTGGGTGCGGGACATTTTCGAGGGCATTACATTACATCCTTCTTTAACTGGGCTAGTCCCTAGCCTATTTTAAGGTCGTAAGGTATCGTAGCTGTATTACCTCAGCAATCTCAATATTGTTGGTATAGGGTTCGCGTGACGGGTGCTCCACGTAGCTACCTGGTCACGATCCCACCGCTGTCACCAATGAAATGCTGGGTGTGAAGGGAATTTCATGGTCTCCTGAAATATCCCCAGGCTACCTTTTAGGATCAACTTTTCCTGGTACCTGGCGCGGGGTACGAACCTCTGAAGGGAATTTAACCCCCCTAAAAACCCACAGGTTTTGAGATGCCTTGGGTGGGGTTCGAACCCTGGTTAGTGACCCAACCATCACCACCAGGCCCGCGCGCTAACCCACTGTACTACCACGGACGTACTAAAAGTATAGCAACCTTAGTCCGATTTTTAAGAACCAGGTGATAGTCTCGTGGTGTTATCACGTGATGAGTTTATTGGACTTACCATCTCCGACTATTTTACACTACCTGACGTCAACTCGGGTTAGTATTATTGTGGGTGCGGGACATTTTCGAGGGCATTACAAGTGTAGTGAAGTAGATAGCAGGAGGTGGTTGTGAGAGCTAGCTGAATCACTGTGTGTAGGTGAGGTACAAACAAACAGTAAGGGAAGCCAGACAAATGAAACAGAAGTTCCAGCAACTCCTTATCAACTTCAACCCATCTTGTATCCCACATTGGAAATACAATTACTACCATGAAAACACTAATTTATCAAAATCTGAAGGAAAAAACATGAACAATAAGGGTGCGAGCCTTTTCCCTATAATTACCATATGTATTTGTATTATTATTGGCTTAGTAATGAGCATGGAGCTAGCTGATCATATCAATACCCTTTAATATCATGGTTAAGTCTAGGCAATTATGCTTACCTTACAAATTCACAATGCCTAATCATAAAAATTATTGTCCTAGATATCCCAGTTCCATGCATACAATTGCTATAATTGGCCACTGATATACCAGACAGTAAGTAACTTACTATGCTAGAAGGATGGAGAGAATGGAGAGAAGCACCACAGCAGACTGTATATAGTTTCACTGAAGTATAGGGCGTGTTCCCGACTCACTCTCTTCCCTCCTCCCTCCCCAGACTTTCCCTTCCTTTCCCACTTTATAAATTAACCAGAATAACTAAATAAAGCGCTGTGTGGATCAAGAATTTGTCTGATGTTGGTATAGGCAGTGACGGGACTTGGATGTGGTATGGGAAGGCAGAACTGTACAGGGGAACTGCTTGCAAACTTCCCAGAACCCCAAGCACAATAAGCGGTGCGGCTGTCTTGTGAGGCGTGACTAGCATGAAAGCTCACAGTCACACAGAGAAGGAGAAGAAGAAAGAGAAGCCGCAGAAAGTGGTTGCGGACCTACATGCATACGGATTCCGAGATTCGTGAACAACGTTAGTGAATATCGTTTCTGATATTCGGGAACAAAGCTGAGAAAATATTTGAAATTCACCGATAGTTATTTTAAAGGGATTGATTTTTTTGTTCAGCTTAACATTACGATACACTAGGAAATATATGGAATATGGGGAAACTAGGACAGTGATATACGAGGAAAAGAAAGCTAGAATAGCTGCATGATGACATATAAGAGGGTGGATGACGGGATTGGGATAGTGAGGGGTGAGGGAGCAGGAAGTGAGGGGTTAGGGGTGAGGGAGCAGGAAGTGAGGGGTGAGGGAGTAGGAAGTGAGGGGTGAGGGAGCAGGGAGTGAGGGTGAGGGAGAAGAGAGTTAGGGGTGAGGGAGTAGGAAGTGAGGGAGCAGGGAGTGAGGGGTGTGGGAGCAGGAATTAAGCGAGGGGTGAGGGAGAAGGGAGTTAGGGGTGAGGGAGCAGGAAGTGAGTGGTGAGGGAGCAGGGAGTGAGGGGTGAGGAAGCAGGGAGTGAGGGGTGAGGGAGCAGGGAATGAGGGGTGAAGGAGCAGGGAGTGAGGGGTGAGGAAGCAGGGAGTGAGGGAGCAGGGAATGAGGGGTGAGGGGTGGAGGAGCAGGAAGTGAGGGAGCAGGGAGTGAAGGGTCAAGGAGCAGGAGGTGAGGGAACAGGGAGTGAGGGGTGATATCTTCAATATAAGGAAGAAACGCGTCCTTGATTACTGAAGGGATGAAATCTATCTATCTATCTACCTATATCTATCTATCTATCTAACTTCTCACAGCAGGCGATTGTACAGTACATGATTAGACCCTTTCAGTGCTATGACATATTTTCCCGTATTATTCTGAGTGTAGTTATGCGTTTTTATGTGTAAGTTAAGGAAGACTGTGTAAGGGGAGGCCTCATAGGCATGTGATAAGTAGTTGAAGACACCCCTTTTTCATTTGTCTGACCTCCTTCACTGTTTCTGTGTCTCACCTACACAGAGAGTAATCTAGCTAGCTCTCATAAACACCTCCTTCTATTAATTCCAATAAACTAAACAAGCACACTACACTTTTTTACAATGCACCAAAAAAGAATTATTTGAAGATGACCACCAACCACCCTTAACCCTTAATTGGCGGCGCACAACTTATGTCGTGTGAAATAAATATGGACTAAGTGGCGGTTCACAACTTATGTCGTGTGACATTTTCACCACGTAATGTTGCTGAGAGAGAGAGATGAGTGGTGGGAGGAGCGTAGCAAGCGTATGACTGCTCCAGACTACCGCGGCGGACCTACTGACCCTCCTCTACCCTCTCGCACTCGCTACACAGGGAATTATGTAGGGAAAGTACCTAATTACATGGTTTTTGCACTCGTGTTGCGCGATCGTTGCAAGAGAACCAGTGGTCGTACAAGGATGGTTGGGGTGTCATTGGAAAGCTCTGTTTATGCCCTTTCAGGGATAGATACTTGTTTTATGCTCTGGGTCTTATTTAGGCATGAAAATGATCACGTAAACAACCCTATTTAGGGTAAAAACACCCCGCTGGGCGCTACGGTCAAGTAGACCACCTAGCCCGCTAAATAAGGGTTAACTAACTATCACAACTAACCTCCTAAGCCTTGAAGATCCTTCCCAAGCTGAGTAAATATCTATATTATTAGCCAAAAATTAAATAAAAACAAAAAACGTCATGATTACAGTAAAAGAGTTGTTAAATGTAAGTTCTATTATATTCCAATATAGATTATTCAGTTGTTGTTATTGTTGTTCCCCAAGCTGCCTGGCCGAACAGCCCCAAGGCCCCGAGAAAGGCCAAGGCCATAACTGAGCGCCCCCACAGAACCCTCCCTGCCGACCACAATAAGCCTGGGTGACCAAAGCCACTCCATGGCGGGGAGCTGAGGAGGGTGCGGAAACGCCCGGGAGACCAAAGCCCCACCCAGGGCCCTGTGCCCCTCAGCACAGAAAAAGTTGAGAAAGTTGAGGGGCAAAAGGAAAAATGTGACGCTTTGCTTCCAATCTTGGTAGATTGGGAGGTCAATCCACGGAAGAGACGCCGTCACTTGAGATCTAGAAAATATATAAAAGGAACAGTTGTTTACATTGATCGTCAAATGTTTCAGGAGGGGTGATGTGTGATGAGTAAAGGGTGAAGGGGTGTGTAATGTCCAGGAAGTAGGAGGGTAGGGAAGGGTGAGAAAAAGGGGCGTGAGGGGTGAGGGAGAGCATGATGTGAGGGGTGAGGGGTGATGAATGAAGAGTTAGGGATGGGGGGTGGGGGACGAACAGTAAGGAGGAGGATGGGGAAGGGATATAAAAAGGAGAGTGAGGGGTAAGGGAGAGCATTGAGCGAGGGGTGAGGGATGAACAATATGGAGGAATAGAGGGAAGGGTAAAAGAAAGGAGAGGGAGGGTATGGGGTGAGGGGTGATGAATGAAGAATTAGGGATGGAGGGTGGGGGACGAACAGTAAGGAGCAGGATAGGGAAGGGTGAGAGAAAGGGGAGTAGGGGTGAGGGAGAGTATGGGTGAGGCATGGACAGTAAGGAGGAGAATTGGAGAATAGGGCAAGAGAAAGGGAAGTGATGGGTGAGGGAGGGAGGGTATGGGGTGAGAGGTGAGGGAAGAGTGAGAGAAAGGAGAGTGTGCTGGGGGGTAAGGGAAAGAAAGGAGAGTGGGGGGTGAGGGAGAGAATGGGGTGAAAAGTAAGTGGTGATGAATGAAGATAAAAGGGGTGAGGGGTGGAAAAGACTAGAGAGGGATGGGGGGGGGATAAAGGGGAATTAGGGGAGAGGGGTGAAAGATAAATGAGTCGGGAGGGAGGGATGAGGGGAAAAGGAAACTTGGATAAATGGGTGAGACAGTAGGGAGTAAGGGGTGGGGGAAATATAGAGTTTCAAAAGATGCGGGGTGAGAGGGTGAAGGGGAGTGATAAGACAATAAGAGAGTGGATAAAGAGGATAGAGGGGAGTGAGGGGGAGTATGGTGTGAGGGGAGCAAGGTAAGGGAGCAGGTAGTGAGGGAGAACATGGGGTGAAGGGTGGAAGGTAAGGGAGACAAGAAGGAAGGGGTGAGGAGGAAGCTGGAATCACTCCAAGAGTTTGTAACACTCAACGTTGGAGTACCACAAACTTCAATTGTCACCGCAACTCCAGCAGCCACCAACGCCCCAATGTCAACTGCCAAAACTTCAACGCCTGCAGTAGCCACTTCAGCTGATGGTTCCGATACTCAAGATACAAATAGTGACTCTCTTCCCCCTCAAGACAACTTCCGTGTCGTGAGGAACAACATTTGCCCCAAGACCAGGAAACCCATACCGATTACCGAGTGTCAAAACCGTTTCCAGATACTGTGACGTCTACCAGCGTGGGCAGAATCGCCTCTCGTTAGCCACTAGCGCTCGCCAGGGACATCGAAATGGGCTACAGTTATCCGAGAATGTTGTTCTTTCTTTCCTTGTGCTCGCATTGTCACAGACAGTCCAGTGGTGGTCTTTGTTTTCGTCTGTGACAACGGGAAGTATTTTATATCATTAGTAGAATATAAGATGCATGGTGTAAAGTTAAGGAGAAAGAGCGATAGAGGCAGCGTGGTGGTAGTATGTGCGTGTGTATGTATGTGCTGCCTCCGTCGCTCGGAGGAGTTTTCCCGCGGGCTTTCCCGCGCCCTTGATTGGCTGGCGGATCCTGGCGCGTTCTAGGGGCCTGCTGCCTTGTGACGTCTCGGCCCGTGATTGGCCGACCATCGCGCCCTTGCGGGCTCCTGTGTAACTTGCCTCCTACATGAGGGTCCCCAGGAGCTGTCCTCGTCAGGACAGGCTAGGCGCGCGTGCTTCTAACATCCCTTTGCATACTCTCTCCCGATCACCCCCTTTACCACTGTCTCTCTCTCTGACCTTCTTCTTTTCCATTGCTTCTCACCTTTATTCAATTACTTGTCCCCTTGGGTTCTGCATACGGTATCCATAGCCGGCCCATTGTATTGCATGCGCCGTCCTCAGAGATATTTACATGTACTTAGAATAGGTTTGAGGGTTCTTAGTTAGTATAGGTTAAGAATTTGTGTGTGTCTCCATTAATGATTTAGTGTTTCTGCTCTTTTATTTAATGCTAGACTGGGATAAGGTAACTGTAGTCGTTGTCTCCGATGTGTGTATGGTTGCTTATACCTACACGACTTCGACCGGTCCTGTGGTAGCCTGTGTTGTCTTTTCGCTTGCGTCCTTTACGAGTGCAGCATTGTGTTGACTGAGGGTTTTGGCCTGTTCCAGTTCCTCACTTTGCTGCCTCTTTGCTTGTTTTTAGAGGGTCGCCAGGGTAGAACCAGATACTTAATAATAATAATAATAATAATAATAATAATATTTATTCAGTTAGCAATTTACAGAGTTGGTACCACATAGTATGTTATAAATATGACATGTACCAGCCTTGCATAATTCCAACTAAGGATAGCCCAATAAGGCCGTTAGGCGTATTTCCATTGGGGTCCACTTGTGATCTGGATCTATCAAGAGAGCACCCTAGTCAATTAACGTAACTTAAAGGATGCAGTCTTAAGGACATCGCTAGGCTACGAGCCTGTCTTGCTCAACCACAGTTCCTTACCTAGAGTATTCCAGCTAGACATTATTAATCGAGTAGACACTTATTAGTATTTAATATAAGCTCTTTGATATGTACTCATTATTATTCACAGCATTTATTAGTCTAGGTTGTTGTTGAGTTGCACAACCATAGCAGACTGTTTCGTTGATGAGGAAGTACTTCTTTTAGTGTCGAGCATTGCTACCGTTGCGCATTTATAGTATTCTCGTGTCAGTTAACATTATATGTCCTATCTTTTAGTGTATTCAGTTTACACGTGTGGTGTCCTGCCTCCTGCCTTTATATAGTTTAAGATACGAGCATCTTATGAGCATCAGACTTTCTTCAGAAGTTTCCAGGTCTATGCTGTAGGACTATACTTAACTTTCTTTCAGATAGGAGTGAAGAGTTTATTGTTATTTAGAGTAACTGTATTGAAGCATCTTTTTATTGTATTAAATCTTGCAGTGATTTAATTGATCTTTCCATAGATTCCTTTTTATGCATTTTAACGGAACTTGCATCTTGTTTGTTATCAGGCTATACCAGTCTGAAGTAGAGTACATTTATGCCCAGTTAAGGATACCCCGTTATCGCAGAATAACTCTGGAGGGTATAGGTGTTTTTGTTTGCCGGCATATAAGTTCGAGGGTTTGGATCTAGCGTACCGTTGTTGCTTAGTGCCCTATTACTAGCCCAATCATTAAGTGCCCTTGTTTTATTCGTAGCCCCGGTCGTAACAATACTCACAGGCTCAGATGACGAAGAGGAAATAGAAGAAGTCCGGCTCGTGGGAGACTCGATGATACGTGGTCAGCTCACAGAGTTTTGCGCCAGGGCACCTAAGACCAGGAAGCGTTTTAGTATCCCTGGTGGTGGTGTGGACGACGTAGTTGCTGCAGTTGACGAAGTATCAAAGCTGGCCCCTGCTAATACAATGCACGTCATCCACGTTGGATCCAACGATGTACAGCGAACCCGGTCGGAAGATTTGTTTTTAAAGTACCAGCAGCTGATCAAGTCGTTTAAGGAGAAGTCATCAAGGATCATTTTCTCAGGAATCGTCCCCCGGCTCGGTGTAGAAAGCCGATTTTACAACATAGCCACCAGCACAAATCGTTGTCTAGCAAACCTCTGCAGGAAGGAGAACGTGGGATTCGTCGACACCTGGGACAATTTCTACTACGATGACTATTTGTTTTCGGACGATGGAGTTCATCTGAACCAGGTGGGACCAGCATGTTTTGGGCGTCTTCTCAACGATGCGGTGAAGGATTTTCGGAGAAGAAATCGACTCAGCACAGGACAACCAGGAAGGAGGACCGAAGACAGCGAGGACGGCAACCTGCAAAGGAATTAAATACTAATCCGTCAAGAACCGCGAATTTGGATAAAGCTCCACCAACACGACCCAAATTCAAAACCGCCAGGGATAACGACCGAGGACCGAGGACAGCCATGAATATAAATGTAGATCCAACCAGAACCAAAAATTCGATTAAAGAACGTTCTGTGAGTTCTAAAACCGCAACTTTAAAGGTTTTCTATGCAAACGCTCGTAGCATACGCAATACATTTTCAGATTTAGAGGAACTAGTGTTTACAGAAAATTATGATGTGATTGACATAACAGAATCTTGGCTCAATACAGAAGATAGAGACTTTTTAGCAGAGTATTCACTTCCCCAGTTATGTAATGTTTGAGAACAGCCGAATTAACCCTCTCACGTTCTTGACGCAATTTTGAGCCTATTAGGGATACTTTAAAGCCTTTGTTACCATCAGGGGTATTTAGAAACCTTTAGTTTAGTTACTTCAACCTCTGCATTTGTCTTTGAGTTAGCTGTGGGCAGAAAACTAATTTTGCAGAGGTAATTATAAGTGTGAGAGAACTCTATTTATTATTGCTAATCTGGCAACCTCTGCGTCATAAGGATGTGAGAGGGTTAATAAAAATGGAGGTGGCGTTTTATTTTATATCATAGAAAGTCTTAACCCGACCCTCTTGTCAAAACATCAAATTGTGAACGTCGACACATCTTTTGTGCTAATAAAGAATAATAAAGGTACAAAAATAATACTTGCATTAATATACAGACCTCCAGCTCAATCAGTGCAAACTGACCGAGAAATTTACGAACAAATTGCAGATGTAAGTAACTCACAAGATACCGTATTTGTTGGCGACTTTAATTTACCTGTGACCAAGTGGGGTGATACTCTTACTTCACACTCCGGACATAACTTGTATGCGAACTTGCAAGAGAGTTCACTCTATCAATTTGTTCGATCGCCGACCCGTGGTAATAACGTTCTTGACCTTGTACTTGCAACAAAAGAAGAATTAATAGAGAATTTGAATGTTGGTGATGAATTCAGTAACAGCGACCATTGTACAATAACTTTCACTTTAAAGTTTACTAGTAACGAACCAAATAACAGCATCGAAAGAGTCCCTAATTTCAAGAAAGCAAACTTTCATAAACTTAGAGCTATGTTTAAAGAAACTGACTGGAGGTTTTTAATTAACAATAACGACATAAATACATCTTGGGAATTATTCGAAACCACTTACCTAAAAGCAGTGCAGGACTGCATACCATCGAAAATACGGCGTACAGGCCATAATAATAAGCCCAAATGGTGGAATAAAGATATTTCAAACTGTCTGCTTGCTAAAAAGTTTGCTAATGATAGATTAAAATCCTTACAAAATGACGAAGAACGGGTGAAATTTGTAGAGCTACGACGCAAAGCCAAAAAGTTAATTAAGCAAAGTAAAAAGACCCTGGAGTTACATGTTGCGAATCAAAGTAAAACAAACCCGAAAGAATTCTATAGTTATATCAGAAAGAAAAAAGTAGTTACTTCAACTGTTGGACCGTTAGTCGATGAAAATGGAGAATACACCAAAGACGAAGTACAAATGAGTTATGCCCTCAATACCTTCTTTGCATCAGTTTTTACAACGGAAGACCTCAGTGATATCCCTACACCATCGCCGATTCAGATTGATAATTCAGATGTTCTAAGCAATATCACCATTACAGAGAGAGAAGTATTGAATTGTTTAGATAAACTCAAGGTAAATAAAACGCCTGGCCCTGATACAATCTCACCTAGAGTCCTAAAGGAAGCTAAGGATGAGCTCTCTAAACCACTGACATTGCTATTCAATAAATCCTTGCAGTCTGGAACTATGCCTGATCAGTGGAAGCTAGCCAACGTAACACAGATATTCAAAAAAGGCAGCAAATCCCTACCCAGTAACTATTGTCCAATTAGCTTAACCTCAGTTGTATGTAAAATGCTAGAAACACTCATAAGAGACAGACTCGTAAAATTCACTTCGAGGAAAATAACATACTTAAAGATACTCAACACGGCTTTCGTAAAAAACGTTCCTGTTTAACAAACCTCTTAGACTTCTTCCACGATATCCTCAACCTCTACGATGAGAGTAAAGCTGTAGATATTATATATCTTGATTTTCAAAAGGCGTTTGACAAAGTTCCCCACAAACGTTTACTGCTAAAACTAAAAGCGCATGGAATACAAGACGGTGTGTTGAAATGGATAGAAAATTGGCTCAGCGACAGAAAGCAAAGAGTAGTCATAAACGGTAAGGCATCTAAATGGACCAATGTAAGTAGCGGGGTACCCCAGGGATCGGTACTAGGACCAATTCTCTTTCTAATTTACATCAACGACATAGATGAGGGTCTCACCTGTACAATCTCAAAATTTGCTGACGATACAAAAATTGCAAATAGCGTACTCTCAAAAGAACAAGTTGACGATATGCAACACAATCTAGATAAGTTGTCATGTTGGGCCCAAATTGGGCAAATGAGTTTCAATGCGGATAAAATTTGTAAAGTACTACATATCGGATACCAAAATGAGAAAGCAAACTATTTGATGAATGGCACTCAGCTTAAGAATGTAAACAGAGAAACCGATCTGGGAGTAACAATATCGAGTAACCTAAAACCGAGTCAACAATGTTCAGAAGTTGTTAAGAAGGCAAACAAAATAATTGGCTTTATAGGCAGGTCATTTGAGCATAAATCCAAAGACGTTTTCCTAACCCTTTACAATTCCTTAGTCCGCCCTCTTCTGGAATACTGCGTTTAATCCTGGTGCCCTTATTACCAAAAAGATATAGACAAGCTAGAACGAGTTCAACGTAGAGTTACCAAAATGATACCTAGCCTAAAGAACAAACCATACGAGGAGGAGCGTCTTAGAGAATTAAATCTATTTCCTTTAACCCATCGCAGATTAAGAGGCGACTTAATTCAAGTGTTCAAAATCATCAAAGGCATCGACAATATGAACTTTAGTAAGTACTTCACTATCGACCAATCTAATTACACGCGGGGAAACGGGTGCAAAATTATTGGTAAATCTTTTAACTCACACGAAGCTAAAAATTTCTTCTTCAATCGAGTTGTCAACTTATGGAATGGGCTTCCCCGAGATGTTATAGACTGCAGCACCGTTGATTCATTTAAACTTCGCCTAGACAAATATCTTGCATCAAACCCGCGACTGACTGCGTTTGTAAATGAATAACTTTATTTTATCCTCCCCTTAGTTACTATCCCATCTGTCCTCTACTAACTTCCCAATCCTGCCACGGACATTAGTTCCAGGGCAGTAGTTCCCTTTCCAATGTTCCCTTACCCACTCTAAACCGCTATTTGGACACTTGATCCACAGTGTTTTGGAGGACAAGCAGCCTAGAAGGGTCACTAGACCTGTTGTTGCTTGATTTTCTTTGTACTCCTTTGTATAATATGAATTGGGAAGGAAGACACTAGGAAGTAAAGCCAGTGTCACTCGAGAGCGCTTTTTCAGGCAATTTTCGACGAGCAAGTTTGTTCTCTTACTAGTTTTGGCATTGTCGCATTAGAATCGACAACTAGACGGAATTTGTATAATCTTAATAGACTGTGATAATATATAACTGTAATTAACCCCTTGAGGATCATGACGCGTTTCAACAGGTTATTCTGGCTATCATTAGATGATTTTATAAAGCTTAGGACGGATCTGTGAGAATTAATAGGTTAAAGGGTGTCTCAATTAACTCTCTGACTTGTAAAAGCCCTTCCTAATCTGCATAAAATCGTCTATAAATAGCCAGAAGTAACTGTCAAAACGTATCATAATCCTCAAGGGGTTAATATGATGCCAGACCACAATTGCCTGAAAAAAATGCCGGAAAATACACTCGCGTGACGCCGGCTCAAGGGAGTAGTAAACAGTTTTGAAAGGTGAGGGGTGAGAGGGTGAGGGGAAGTGATAGACAGTAAGTGGGTGGGGGGGGGGGGAGGGAAGAGGGGAGCTAGGGGGAGTTTATGGGGGTACGAGACCTTTTCTAAGTTACCACAGGTAGTCAGAGGGAGCCGGACACTCAAACAGGTAAGGTGTGTAGGGTGGGAGGTGAGACACTGAGACAGGTGTGTAGGGTGGCAGGTGTATATGGAAGTGGCTAAGACAGTGAGACAGGTGTATATGGAAGTGGTAAGATAGTATGACAGGTGTGTAGGGTGACAGGTATATAGGGAAGTGACTAAGACAGGTGTGTAGGGTGGTGTAAAGTTGCCCAACAAGTTGAAAATATAGACCGAACAAGTGATAAATGAGTGACATGATTTAATTTGACAGGTTTATGATAATATGAAGAGATAACTTGCAGAACTTCTAATTATGCCATTTTAGCTACTGTGTATTTCTATTTATTATCTAAAAACTCACATATAGGATTTAAATGTTGATAGGATAGTTTAATTTTATTCTGGCAACTATTAGGCGATTGTATTCAGCTTAGGCAAGACGTCTACCCATTAAACGCCTACATACTACATCAATTAATCTTTATAGCTACCATATATCCTTCCTAACTTTCATAAAAACATCTAATTGTAGCTGAAATAAAATATAGAAGACGTCGCCGGTACAGATGGGGTTAAGGCTATATATTATGTTTGAAATCATACGTTCCCAATTAAACAATCGTGAGCCATGATTCCTGCACAACCATTTGAATCTTTGTATCCTTAAAGCCAAGTTGTAAAGCCTCTGAGATATAACAGAACATTGGATTGTCTCGCTTGGAATCGATACAGATTCAAATGGGTGTGCATGTATTATGGGTCATAACTGTACATGTAGGGAGGCGGGTGGGACGCATGAATCAAACCAACATATTATCCATTAGGGCACTCCAGACACATTTTATTGGATAGTGGCTGCCTCTTTAGTTTTGGCTAGAAATGAGACATAATTTTTCATAATATGAATACGGATGCATCATTCATTATGCTTTGGTATGAAATGAGACTCTCTTATTACTTCCACCAACAATGTTGGACGGAGGCTATGTTTTCGCCTGAGTTTGTCTGTCTGTCTATAAACAAGACATCTCACAAAGTTATGAACCGATTTTCACGAAATCTGATGGGCAGATAAAATATGCGCCAAGACGATAATTTATAAAATAATTTATAAAATAATTTAAAAATTTCCCTAAAAGTAATTTTAACTAAAAGAAAATCATTAAAAGTTATTCATAAAACATTTAAAAGCAGCTTTTAGTGGAAGCGTTAAGAAGGCTGCCACAACCGCTAGTTCGCTACATCTAGCAAGATTACAATCGATGAATAACGTTTAATAGGTAAGTATAGGCTTCTAATTGCATATACTAATTACTATAAAACATTAGGGTAATTATGCAATATTTTGTTATTGTGAAATCTATTATATATTGCTAAATTGAAAGGGTAATATATTTACCATACGAAAACAATTGCATACTCCGGTGTGGGCAGCATCTGAGATAGTTGCCAAATTCGCGAGTTTTCACAATTCGTAAAGTGGGGTAATTTCGGAAATTTTTCGAGTTTGTTTTTTACAATTTCTCATGACTGTAAACACATTGTAGAGATTTAACTAGGTCAAGTGATGTGTAGTGATAATGCGCCGTGCGCCGTAATCCAGGAAGCCTCCTAAAATTATCCCCCATAATATCCTTATCCTTATCCTATCCGAAATCACCCCAGTTTACGGTAATTTGCGAAAAAATAGGGTGCAAATAGGCTACTTGTTCTCGGATGTTATGAAATAGGCCTATCTTGTGACAATCTAATATTATATCTTAGTCCTTCTACACTCCTTTAATTTGGTCTATTTGTTAGTGTTCTTCCAACAAGTACAGTATAGGCATTTGTCAACGAGGACGCTGGAACTGTCGAGGTTGTGGGCGGAGGACGAGGAGGATTTACCCATCTAAAAATAGAGAGACCGACCGCGGCAAAAAATGTAGTCGGACATATATACAGTATGAATCGAAATGTTTAAAGTAGGTTGATACATAAGGTGGTAGGTTACTTTCTAATATAGCTTATTCGTTGGAGAACACACAGTGGATCACCTTTGGGTCGTATAATGTACGGGGTGGTATATGGAATTTATGGATAGAATCAAGAGTTACCTAACATACTGCACTTGATAATATATCTAACCTACAATCATACCACCATGAGTTACTCATTCAGTTACATTTTGACCGTTGCCAAATAACGTAGGGTACTAGGCCTACACACTTTCATCTCTGGGTTAAGAGCTCTGTCTCCTTCATGGTTTAAATGGTGTACTTCGATTAACTCGCTATGGGCCTATTAATCCAATTAATCTTTCTAACATGAACATTCCTTGGCAGGGGGTGGCGAATTTGTTATTCAATCATCTTCGTCGTCCTCTAAAAGTAACTTTTAAGCGCTAACAGTCCCAAGGGGAGCTTTTAGTTTTCGCTGGGTTTAAAAGCTACTTTTAGCCGCTAAAAGTTTTTTTGCCCAACTTTTAAGTTTTAAAAGTTGGCGCCATCTTTAAAAGCTACTTTTAGGCCTAAAAGTGCTTTATAAATACCGGCCCTGGATCGTATCCTGTAACCCAGACCCAGAACATTACTTTGGCCTATAATATTATTGGTAAAGAACCAGCCAGCATAAGCGGAGGTATACACTATATTGAGTGCTCCTCTCGTTAATTTTTTGATTAAGGCGTGTCATTTCTTACACACACACACACACATATACATACACACACACACACACACATATATATATATATATAGAGAGAGAGATTTGATTTTGATTTTGCCCCGAGGGGCGAGTTTATTGAGCAGCGCCCCCCATCCTGTGAGGGGACAACCACTAGTAAGGCGATACATACTGCTCAAAGAGCCATTATTCCACTGAAACAACAGCATCGTCGTCTGGTTACATTCATATTTGTGTTTATAAATCAGGTTGGCATTATTCAGATGTGTTATTATAGTTTCCTCATTTAATTGTCACATGGTCTGTATATACGTATCTCTAAAAAAAAAAAAAAAAAAAAAAAAAAAAAAAAAAAAAAAAAAAAAGCAAGCAAGCTTGTAGTGACTGAATTATTAATTGACAGGTTGTAAATAATAGCACTACAGAACTAGTGCAATCGTATGAGGAGACTATTCATATTTTCATTACATCAATGGTTATTGAGATCATAGTTAGCTGAATACAATTATTGTCAAGAATTGATTAAACACCGAATGAAGCTTCAAATAATGCACTCGTTTCCAGGGACTACCACTCGGAGAGAACATTGAAGTCAAACGGTCGTCAACCAACACTTAATATGCTGAACATAAACTGTGTGTTTGTTTGTTTATTTTCTTTTTTCCCTCCCTGTTCTTTTTTCCTCTTTTTTTCCTTTAATAAATTGGCTGTGGTTCATCTTCTGTGTTTATTTTATTTAGACTGCTTTTAAACCAGTTGTTGAATCTTAAATTTGGTTGTTGTGCATAATATTCCTTAATTTTCTCTAGAGTTGGGTCTTGTGATAGTTCTAGTTTGTGCCATATTTGTGTTGCTTGTCTATGGAGTCGGACATTTAATGGTAGTGTGTTTGTGTATTCGTGTATTTGTTGTGTCGTCATTGTATAGGGGTATCTTTGGTTTGTGGCGAATCTTAGGGTTTTTTTTTTTTTTTTTTTTTTTTTTTTTTTTTTTTTTTTTTTTTTAAGCGTGTGATTGTGAGATTGAATATACTTAGTGGGTATTTCAAGAATGTCAGGGGGTAAGGAAATGTGATTTGTATATTAGAAGACTGTGATTAACGAGACGTGTAACATGTGGAGGGAGGTGGTAGAAAGAGAGGGATCTCGTTGGGGGTGGAAGTTTCGCTCCCAGGAATTTTTGTTCCTGTGGTATTTCAATAATAATAATAAAATAATAATAATAATAATGGGACAACCACTGGTAAGGCAATACATACTGCTCAAAGAACCATTATTCTATTGTAATAACAGTATCGTCGTCTGGTGTTATTATAGTTTCCTCATTTGATTGCCACATGTGAGAGAGAGATAGAGTGAGTGAGTGAGTGAGTAAAGTTTAATAACTAATTTTACTGGTGTCAATCTGGCGCCACTGAGTGCATGTAGAGTTGGGAACAGAATTACTGTATGGTATGCTGTGGCCACGGGATTTAATGTTACCAAAAGTTTGTTAATAGTTTGAAGGTGAATTTTTTTAACTTATGCATCTGTCATTTGAAGTGCGTTCGACCATTCATGCCCTTTAACCGTTTCAGTACCGGTGACGTTTTTTTTATTGGATTTCAGCTACATTGAGACCAAGCTAAGGAAAGGTATAGGGTAGCTAAAAGGATTACTATAGTCTGTAACTTTCAATGGGTAGACGTCCCTCCTAACCTGAACAAAATCGTCTAATAGTTGCCAGAATATATTGGGAAGGGTGTCATCAGTATATCACGACACGTTTCTTATTTATATGCTGGTTATCAGTAGACGATTGTATTCAATTTAGGAAGGAACTGAGGGGGCCAGAGCGTAAATTGATATGGTATTAACCTTTTTGTTTCACGGGTCCTAACTAATCTGTATAAAATCGTCTAATGTTAGCCAGAATATAATGTAAAAATGCTTCTTCCTGAAAAGGATAACTTTTTCAGTATTAAACGTATTTTTCTTGATTTTAGTTTCTAGCTAACATTAGACGATTTTACTTAGCTTAGGAAGGCTATCTAGTAATAAAAGGGGTAAAAGTTACCTCGATTAACCGCTGGATTTCCAAAATTCCCTCCTAATCTAAATACAATAATCTAATGATAATCAAAATAAAATAAAGAAACAGGTCCTGAAATGCTGAAAGGGTTAAATCCAGCCAGCCCTCTTCCCAGTACATGCCAGGTCCATAATATGTCCACCACTGTACCGAGAGATGTTCACCTGTTTGTGGGCAGATCTATCTATATATATCTATATACTCAGGCCCAATCCCCACTTTTCCTTTTTTTGTTTTTTTGTATGTTTTATGTTTTTTTCTGTGTGTGTGTGGGGGGGGGGGGGGGGGGGTAGATAGAGCCAGAATAGGGACAACACAACAGAAAACAATGAACACACAAAAACAAACTACAAATTCACACACACGTGGGTAGATACAGTTGTGGAATAAGTAGTCATTTATCGTCGGTTGAAATTAACCCATTCAGACGATAACACCATTATTTGTATCTATATTTAGCTATCATTAAGCGATTTTGTTAAGTTTAGAAAAGATCTCTAGGAATGAAAATGAGTACAAACTATCTCAATTACTACTCTAGGTCCCACAGATCTTTCCTATGTTCAGTAAAATCATGTTATATTAAATACAATTGAAAAATGCGTCATGACCTACAGATTGGGTAAAGAAAAACAAAGCAAAACTATAACGCTGCTTTTTAACCCCTTGAACCCTAGATGTCCTTCCTAAACTGAATACATCAAGTGATTGAAGCTAAATCCTAGAAAAGCACCATTGAATTACAAGTATCCTAAAGACAGAATTATATGATTATTACCATTATATACAGCTTTTATTTTTTTTGGAACAATCTTAAGGGAGCCCATCTCGCTTTTTTTCTCTTTCTCTCCCTCTCTCTTTGGCTTGTATCTATTCGGCTCAATTCAGCCTAATGTTTTAAGACTTTTACCCCTATCCAGGTGTCAATATTTTTCCTATCGAGCGGTAGTGAGCCAGCATATATGTATTTTTGTTTTGACAGCAAGCTAAATTTGTACATTATTCGATAGAAAAATTTCTCCGGCGAAGCCGGATTTCTCCATACAATGCTGGCTCGCTAACGCACGCCAGGAAGAAATCGACACCTGGATGGGGATAAACGTCTAAAAGCAGTTGGCTGAATGGGGCCGAATGGATACAAGCCAGATAAAGAGAGAACATGAGAGAAAGATAAAAAAAAGCCGGTGACGCCCCTTAATGGACAAACAGCAAGAGACATTGTTAATGGTAATTCACAAGGGAATTTTACATGTTAGTAATTAGGAAGACCATTATGCAGTAATAGTTTATGTAGTTTATGTATATTCAGCAAGTCATATAATTGCGTCATATTCAGAGAAACAGATAATTGTTGTTAAAAAAAAAAAATATATATATATATACCGTATATATAAAACTGTCTTGCTCCTCCCCGTCTGTATATTTGTATGGGGGAGGTACAAGAACATTTTGAATAGTTTATAAGTTACGACGTGGGGGTGTCATAACAGCTTGTTAACCCCTCCAATACCGATGACGTAGTTTAGGTTTGATTTCAGCTACATTTAGACGATTTTATGACGTCGCAGATACATTCATATTCCTGATTGATTCCATTGAAAATACTCTAGCAACACAATCCACAACATTAATTCAACATATACATTCTGTTCTGTTCCTCCTCTAACACTTTGTAATAAAACACTTTATTCTTTTATTCTTTGTTTGTTGTTCAGTAGAAGGGTATTCAAGCTGTTATATGTAATGTTTGTTTGTTTACGGTATGAAAAGAGTATTATCTCTCTAAGCTTGCACAACTAAATGGCTGGATGTTAACTAATGAAATATGTTAGTATTATTCCATTTATATAAGATAATCATATATTTCCCTCGAGTTCAATCAAAGTCAAAGAGCTCTACTGTGATAAAGATAATAAATATAAGTATATATTTATATATATATATATATATATATATATATATATATATATATATATATATATATATATATATATATATATATATATATATACTGTATATACATACATGAGAGAGAGAGAGAGAGAGAGAGAGAGAGAGAGAGAGAGAGAGAGAGAGAGGTAACAAATAATGAATATGGTTGTAGTACAAATACAGTAGGCTATACTAGGTGTATCAGGAGGACACACAAACAAAACTGAACTATAGGTCACTCACTCGTCCAGGAGAGGGAAGAAACACCAACTATTTTACAGACGATCCCTATCAGGCACGTCAACTTCACACTTGTTCTCAAAACCTAATTTCTTATGGTTTGTCTGTATATTCTGGCTATTAGACTATTCCTTTTTCCTGTAGGTAGGATGGTTGGGAAGCATATTATGTGTAGTTGGAATAGTTTTTAGACGCTCAATTCTATTTTCCTGTAGGTAGGATAGTTGGGAAGCATATGTATAGTTCAGATATTTTGTAGTCTGAGGTCCTGCGTCAATGGAATGAAATGTCTTAGTGTTAGCCAGAATACAGTGAAAAGACGCCGTCGTAGAGAAAGGGTTATGTCGTTCATATTTCCCGATGACCTAAATAAGGTGATCGTGATGTTCGCTTGTTAATTTGGTTCCGTATTGTTCTAAGAAAAGTGAGTGTCGTGATGCATACTACCACTTCCAGTGAACCCATAGATTACGATCGTCACGTTCGCTTGTCCTGTTATTTAGGATTCCCCTTAACCCTTTCAATAGGAGGACGCTCCTTTTCAATTTTAGTCAGGCTATCATTAGACGATTTTATGCAACTGTGGAAGGCTCTCTGAGAATCAAAGAGGAAAATTATATCTCAGTTAACCCTCTGACTTCCAATATATTCCTTTTAAGCTAAATATAATGGTCATCAGACGTTGGCCAAGAGGTATTTATTATAATTCTGGCACCATCTAGAATTATTATCTATCTATTGCCGGAAGCCGTGATCCACGAAGGGGTGGCCACGAACGAATCGCCTCCATGCATTTACGTCCCCAGCCAGTTGATGCCCCTCCTCCCATGCAGCACCACTTTCACGCATATACTTCTTAACCCTTTCAGACTCAGTTTACCTCTCCTTCTTTGTCCTTCCACTTCACTCTCGCACACTCTCTTAGTCATTCTCTCACTTTCCATACGTTCCACATGGCCGAACCATCTCAAGGTGTTCCTTTTCACACTTCCAGCACATCTACATCCACACCACACCGCTCTTCCTCAATCGCCTGTCTGTCCCTCCATGTAACTCTGCTCACACTTCTCAAGTAACTCATTTCCATCCCTCTCACTCTTGGTTTGTGTTTCTCCAACAACGTCCATGTTTCACTCCTGTACGTTAATGTTGGGATTACCATGCAAGGACTTCTTTACTTCCATGCTGACCACCTTATTTCTTGTTACTGCTTTCAGCGTTCCTACAACTCTCTTCCCCTGTTGCACCCTCTCCCGCACTTCTTCATCCATACTCCCATCTATACTCAACACATTGCCAAAATACTTAAATGAGCTGACATTCTCCATATCATCTAAATCTAATTATTAAGCTTTGAGAAGTCCTGCTTACAAACAGACATACAAACAGTCAACAAGACAGCCACGATCACATAATATCTGCAGACTTCGCTTGACAGAGATAATTACTGTGTGTTGGCTTTGTGTTTATGTTGGCGCCCATGAGATGTAATATAGTTCGTTATAAGTGTCTGTTATTTGTGCTGTCTGTTGCGTGTTATGATGTATTGGGGTACTATTACGGTCATTCTACACTCGCTTACTTTTAACTGTTAGGTATTATTAGTTTCCACTGTCATTTGTGGACCGTCATGTATTTTTTAGGTAATTTACAGTAAGTTCTTTTTGTTCCATTATAATGTATCTCATTTTCTTCTAGACCCTTCACTTGTTTATATATTTAAGTAGAGCCTGTCCGCGTGTTATCTTGTTTATATACTGTATATCCCCTCCATTCCTATAATCTTAATGTTAAGCGGCCTTTAATTAATGTAATACTGCAATGTGTGTGTGTGTGTGTGTGTGTGTGTGTATGTGTTTTACTTTGACTGTAATTAAAATATATATTTCCAATTCAGTCTCCTTCCTCCCATTCTTTGATCTGTCTTAATAAATATAATTTTGTTGTTTTCTTAATTTTCTTTCCCTTTATTAACCTAATTTTCTTATTACATTATTTTTCATAGCTTTTACAAACAACTCTTGACCTGATAAGATCTCTGTATTTTAATAAGAGGGAAGGTGTAGGGTGCGTTGATGTATATGAGAGATAAGGCACTTGTTACGGCGCTTGGTATTCTGTGCTCCATAGTTTTGAAAGCGAGAGAGAGAGTGATATATTGGGTCATTTGATATGCAAGGTGGCTATGTCATCTTTTAGTTAATCTCTCTTTCTCTACATATCACATACAAAGGCGTATATATAATATACAGTATATATATATATATATATATATATATATATATATATATATATATATATATATATTTATATATAATATAATTATTATATACTGTATATGCTATATACAGTATATATATATATATATATATATATATATATATATATATATATATATATATATATATATATATATATATATATATATATACACCGGCCACCCCCATAAAAAAAGGGGGGAAAACTGGGGAAGGTGCCAGAGTATATACATACATACATTCATCCAGCTTAGGAAGGATCTGTGGGAGTTAAAAGGGTTAGGACTGGCCCAATGAACCGTCTGACTTCCACATACCCTTCCTACTATGAGTAACATCGTCTAATGATAGCCAAAATAAAGGTAGATGCAAAACGAAAAGTGTGAAAATAAAAGTAGAATAAATGTAGGACGGAAAATAAGAGTAGAATAAATGTAGGACGGAAAATAAGAGTAGAATAAATGTAGGACGGAAAATAAGAGTAGAATAAATGTAGGACGGAACATAAGAGTAGAATAAATGTAGGACGGAAAATAAGAGTAGAATAAATGTAGGATGGAAAATAAGAGTAGAATAAATGTAGGACGGAAAATAAGAGTAGAATAAATGTAGGACGGAACATAAGAGTAGAATAACTGTAGGACGGAAAATAAGAGTAGAATAAATGTAGGACGGAAAATAAGAGTAGAATAAATGTAGGACGGAAAATAAGAGTAGAATAAATGTAGGACGGAACATAAGAGTAGAATAAATGTAGGACGGAAAATAAGAGTAGAATAAATGTAGGACGGAACATAAGAGTAGAATAAATGTAGGACGGAAAATAAGAGTAGAATAAATGTAGGACGGAAAATAAGAGTAGAATAAATGTAGGACGGAACATAAGAGTAGAATAAATGTAGGACGGAAAATAAGAGTAGAATAAATGTAGGACGGAAAATAAGAGTAGAATAAATGTAGGACGGAAAATAAGAGTAGAATAAATGTAGGACGGAAAATACGAGTAGAATAAATGTAGGACGGAAAATTTAGAGTAGACGGTGGTAGTATTTTTAACCCTTTCTGTACCGGTGACGTCTTTTTAATTATATTCTGGCTACTACTAGACGATTGTGTTCCGCTTCTAAAGGGCCTCCAGCAATTAACAGGCTTCGAACTATCTCACTTAACCCTTTTTCCTACCACAGATCTTTCGTAAACTGTACAGAATCCTCTAAATGTAGCTAGTCTAAAAATCAAAAGACATCACCAGTACAGAAGGGGTTAAGGTGTGCATGTGCCAATCAGTAGAATGAATGTGGAAGGAGGTAGATAGATAAGCAAAGTGAAAGATATGAACGTGAGAAGATAGGGATTGTGGGAATAAGTTGCGAATGTGGGAGTGCGAATAGCGTGTACTTACATCAAGGGACTGAATATTGCGCTAGGTTATGTTGACTTTTGTAGATAATGTATGACTCTTGTGGATGGGGAAAAGTTGGCTGATAGTAGGGTGCTTGAATGTCAGTGTATGGCGGAAGTACGTGTGTGTGTGTGTGTGTGTGTGTGTGTGTGTGTGTGTGTGTTCTTGTGTGTGTGTGTGTGTTTGTACGGTGGGTGGGTGTAGAGGTCTCTGGACCCTGGGTGGGTGCGTGTGTATGTGAGTGTGTAAGTGAATGTATGCAGGTGGGTGAGTGTGTGTGTGTTTATATGGTGAGAGAGAGAGAGAGAGAGAGAGAGAGAAAGAGTGAGAGTGAGTGAGTGTTGATAGGCTAATAAGACAGATTTTTTTTTTTTACCAAGTACATTACATTTCTCAACACTTAATACGAATGTATGAAACTACTATGACTACTATGGTGGGTGAGGGCTGGTCCTATCCAGAGTGAGGTTTGGCATCCTCTACCCAACCTTAGCCGTTTCTGTCTGTCTCTTTTACTGTCCTACTTTTCCTTCAGGGGTCAGGAGACTAGGAATCCTCCCCCCCCCCCCCTGTAAATTTCTCCTACTCAACGAAATAGAGAAAAGGGTGAGGGAACGCGAAAGTGGTCCCAGACCCTAAACAAAATTGGAACTTTTGTGTGTTGTTTTTGTTGAGGCTCTGTCTTGAGTCGGCCACCCGCAGCAATGGGGTATGTGCCTGAGTAAATACATACACACGTACTATGACTCTGTACCATATTAATACAATGTTTTCGTAATAAAGAGGATAATTTGCTACAGGATATTCTCAATAGCTTAGTAATTAAGATGTGAACATAGCAATTTTCTGTCAAGTGAAGACAATTACTATCGACAAGAGGTAAATGATTATAGCTGGCTTGTATCTTAAGCAACTTGTTGTTGATTGTGACGAAGGGACGTCCTTTTAACTTTATTCTGGCTACTTTTAGACGATTTTATTCAGTTTAAAAAGGGCCTCCAGAATTCACAGGCTTCGAATGATCCTTCTTGAACTGCACAACATCGTCTAAAAATAGCTAGAATACAATTAAAAAGATGTCGGTGGTACAAAAGGGAATAACGCTCTATAAACCCTGTCGGTATCCCGAAGATGCGATGGCTGAAGAAAACGGGAAAAATGTGTGAAAAAGCTTGGATGTAAACAAAAGGGTGTAAATATTGAATGGGTAGGGTGAAGTGAGGCAAAGTTTGGAGTAAGTATAGGGTATAGTGAGACCGGTTCACACGAGGGCATTTATTCGGCAACTTTTGATGGCAACAGTATATTGGGTCTCCCTTGTGCATTGGTATTTGGGACCTGTAATTTATTGTAGATTGATAGATTTTTATAAGTCTCCGATTGAATGCAACACAAGATTAATGTCAAGAAATACCGATATATATTGCCAGATTATTCCATGTGTTAATAGATATACTGTATGTATTTATTAGTGAAATGGCCAATCATCTCCAATAGTAGCATGAACGGTAGGTATTGCAGTGAGGGAATAAATACATTGGAAGCACCCTCCCCTCTTACATTATAGAGGAGGAAATTGGTCCTCTTACCACTAAATATACTGTATACTATATATATATATATATATATATATATATATATATATATATATATATATATATATAGGGAGAAACGTCTATTAATCGTCAAACTAATATATATATATATATATATATATATATATATATATATATATATATATATATATATATACCCAAATTGCCGAGAAAATAATCTGAAAAAGTGCCCGTGTGAATCTGTCTGTAACGCGATCAATGTCAGGAGGGGGCGGGCTTTTTGGACACACTGCTGTTTCACCCCATCAGTTTGGCGATTGTTAAATGTTTCTCCATATTAGTTTGACGATTAATAGACGTTTCTCCCTATTAGTTTGGCCTTGTCCCTAATAAATGTTTTACTTGGTATTGAAGGTCTGGTTATTTTTAGTTTATTTCCAAGCAAACTATTATGTATCTAAAAAAAAAGAGAGAAAAAAAAATAAAAAAACGGTCTGAGACCTCTCTTCAAGCTAACTTTTAAAGCCAGATACCCCCAAATTATAGGCTCGTTATCGCTAGTCCAGAAAAAACAACTAGACACCTGAACAGGGTGAAACGTCACATAATCGCAAATATTATTTGGCAAAGCATCTTTAGCATGCCAAACGAATGGGGTGCCACAGAGCTAGTGGGCTACCCCTGTCCAGGAAAACCACCCTCGGGATAGATAGGGTTAACTCCAAAAGTAAGAAACACAATAATACAATATTTGGTGTCTATCTTCCTAGATCATTACAAATGACAGACACACTTTGGCACTCTCAGCTTGTTTGTCTGTATGAGTATCTGAGTGTCTTGTCTGACTGATAGCAAGATATCTCTTGAATGAATTAATGGTGTCTGAGAATACTTGGGCATTTCCTTTCATTTCGTATCCCACAAGATCCCCTTAACTTTCGATTTTCATTGAATAAGGGCCCCGCTCTTACTCTCCCATCCCTAAGTCCTCACAAATGTAACTATGGAAAGTTATTGTTCGATAGGCACGTTATTAACTGTACTACTTTCTGGTTACCAATTGATATATTTATTTACTTTGTTTTGTTATTATTATAAGTTTTTAAGATGAGTTAATGACCACACTGGAGCTTAGGGTCCGTCTGGAGTATAATGTTTGTGTATATAAAGTATGTGTGTATACAGTATGTTTATATGTATGTGTGTACGGTGTGTGTGGAATTATATTAATAAGCTTACGCGTGTGTACTGTGTATGTGTGTGTGGACGAGATCAAATGTGTACGTGTGTGATAGAATTGTGACTAAAGGTGTATAGTTTTGTAGAGTGTGTGTGTGTGTGTGTGTGTGTTAGTTTATGGGGTCAGAAATCGATAAATCCTGACCTTTCTGCCAGCGGCCAAAGACCTCTATCCACCATGTCCCGCGTGTAGGCCTAGCTGTTCTAGGTTATAGGCTACGATCAGTTCAATATAATATGATTTTTTTTCTTAGCTGACCTTAAGGGAGGATGGGTCGGTTTTCTGGACCACTTTCTCCCTCATGTTTAGCCCCATTAGTTTTCAGATGTTAATATGTTTACCCCATTAGTTAGTCGATTTTAAGACCTTTCGCCCCATTTCTTCGTCAATATTTAGACCTTTCGTGCCATTTAGGTGTCGATTTTTTCCCTGGCGAACGATAGTGAGCCTGTAATGTTGGAAGAACCGGCCTTCGGCCGGAATTTTTTTCTACCGAAAAATTTACAAATTAATCTAGAAAGGGGATCTAATGGATGTTTTTTTTTTTTTAAATTTGATGGAGGTCTAGGGAGGAAACTAGACAAATAATGAATACATGCAAAAATCGCCCAAAAAGTGAACCATCTTCCCCTAAAGTTCATTCGTTAGCAGCCGATTTCTCGACATCTAGTGGAAAAATAAGAAACTAGTGTCTCTGCATCACATTTACCCTTTGAAGATTATGACACATTTTAACAGTGTATTCTGGCTATATTTAGACGATTTTCGACAGTGTAGAAAGGATCTATGGGAATGATAAGGGTAAAGACTATCTCAATTAACCATCTGACTTCCATAATTACCCTTCCTAATCTGAATAAATCCGTCTGATAATAGCCATAAATCAGAACAAAAATGCGTATTCGGATCTTGAAAGGGTTAATGCCAAATTAAAAACAATAACCCCATAATTCGCAAAGAAATCTTCGTAAGAGCTGAGTAATCAAATTGAGGACATGGCAATGTGCGGTGGCGCTAATAAGTCATGTCTCAGCTGTCATTATGTTTGGCTCGATCTGTGCTGTATTAATGTCTGTCAGTTGTTGAATAAGGTGGGTAAGTGTAGGAACCTGTGTGTAGATCTCACTCAAAAAGAATATATCATGTGTAAATATTGCTGATACCAATTATTGATCAAAACATAATTGGTGCCGAGACATGACTTATTAGGCCGATTGTGCCGTCAGCTGAAACAAACCCCTTGTGGCTTAGGACGCATTTATATTATGGCTATTATTAGACGATTTTATTCAAATTAGGAAGGGCGTATGGAAGTCAGAGGGTTCATTGAGATCGTCTTTACACTTTTAATTTCCACAGATCCATCCTCACCTGTATAAAATCGTCTAATGATAGCCAGAATACTCAGTCATAATGCATCATGAGCCCGATGGTGTTAAGGGGGTACTACTAGCTTTTTCTGGACCCCCTTCTCCCTCATGTTTAGCATATTAGTTTTGAGGTTTTAAGACGTTTGTTCTGTTAGTTTGGCGATTTTGAAACCTTTTTCCCCATTTTGTTGTCAATATTAAGACCTTTCGTGCCATTTAGGTGTCGATTTTTTCCTGGTGAGCGGTAGCGAGCCTGTAATTTTAGAAGGAACCGGCCTTAGGCCGGGTAATTTTTCTATCGAAATATGTACACATTTATCATAGGGGGTGTTTTTTTAAGCTAGATGGAGGTTTAACGAGGAAACTCAAAACTAAATGAATAAATGAACAAGCACTAGCCCCTTAAGGAGGTTAAACACTGACTCGGGCATGTGTTTAAGGGGGTGTATTTTTCTGATATTATTAGATTTTTCCCCTAGAAATATGTACTCTATATTATAATTTGAATGTGACTATAGACGGTTTATTTCAACTGACGGTAAATTGAATCCCTAATTAGCAGCTAATTTCTCGATAGTTAATGGACAACTATGAAACTACTGTCTATGAAACTACTGTCTATGAAACTACTGTCTATGAAACTACTGTCTATGAAACTACTGTCTATGAAACTACTGTCTATGAAACTACTGTCTATGAAACTACTGTCTATGAAACTACTGTCTATGAAACTACTGTCTATGAAACTACTGTCTATGTATCTACTGTCTATGAAACTACTGTCTATGAAACTACTGTCTATGAAACTACTGTCTATGAAACTACTGTCTATGAAACTACTGTCTATGAAACTACTGTCTATGAAACTACTGTCTATGAAACTACTGTCTATGAAACTACTGTCTTTCACCATATTTCACTACATAATAACCATAATAACTGAACAATCTTAATGGGAACTTTGTAATTTACCGTCAGTTGAAAAGAAACAGACTATAGTTACGATTATAAACTACCCGAGTCAAAATTGTGCCGTAAAATAAATAATAATCGACGAGTCAATATAATTCAAGCCAGTATACTTTTCACTCCAATGCTTTCACTCCAATATAATTCAAGCCAGTATACTTTTCACTCCAATGCTTTCACTCCAATATAATTCAAGCCAGTATACTTTTCACTCCAATGCTTTCACTCCAATATAATTCAAGCCAGTATACTTTTCACTCCAATATAATTCAAGCCAGTATACTTTTCACTCCAATGCTTTCACTCCAATATAATTCAAGCCAGTATACTTTTCACTCCAATGCTTTCACTCCAATATAATTCAAGCCAGTATACTTTTCACTCCAATGCTTTCACTCCAATATAATTCAAGCCAGTATACTTTTCACTCCAATGCTTTCACTCCAATATAATTCAAGCCAGTATACTTTTCACTCCAATGCTTTCACTCCAATATAATTCAAGCCAGTATACTTTTCACTCCAATGCTTTCACTCCAATAAATCCGTCGACTCCGATAGTGGTTGAGTGACTGACCTTTTTAAGGGGGGATGGTTCACTTTTTGGGCGATTTTTGCATGTATTCATTATCTTGTCTAGTTTCCTCCCTAGACCTCCACCAAATTAAAAACAAAACATCCATTAGATCCCCCTTCTAGATTAATTTGTATATTTTTCGGTAGAAAAATGTTCCGGCCAAAGGCCGGTTCTTTCAACATTACAGGCTCACTCACTATCGTTCGCCAGGGAAAAAATTGACACCTAAATAGCACAAAAGGTCTAAATATTGACGAATAAATGGGGCGAAAAGGTTTTTTAAAATCGACTAACTAATGGGTCAGGAACATCTTATAATCTGTAAACTATTGGTGCTTAAGCATGGGGGAGACAGTGGTCTAGACAAACCTGGGGCCCATCTCCTGCTTAAGTTGCTCGCTTTCCGCACACTGTTCACCGTTTTCATATCGGCTTTACTGTCCCACCATATTTTTTTTTTAACCATCCTTTCGTCCTTCCTTGCTTGTCTTACCCCTTCCATTATATTGATTACCTCGTTATGACTTATAGGGTTACACAAATTCGAATCTTGTGTCAACCTGTAAAGCCAAACAGTGATCCGTGGTGCTATTAATACAGGCATTGCAATCGTCTCGTTTTGCGTTTGATACTGAATGCAAATAGGTGCTTCGTCATATGTTCTCTTGACTTTACACTTAACCTATACTTAGGCTTACTCTATTGATCTGGGTTCAATAATGTTCGTTGTATTGACCAGTTTAGCTGTATCTACGAGTTTTTGTATTGGTTTACTTGCATTTTTATAGTTATATATTTTATTTTTAGTTATTTTTATTTCGTGTTATTGTTTGTAATGACCATAATCCATTACAACCCTTGCCAGGGACGGAGAGACATAATCTGGTCAAAGTTAAGCAAGCAGGTAGGGTGCTTTCTATATCACTGGCGGCCGTCCCCACCTCTTCTGTTCTCTTGCCTGATGTTTTAATTTGCGTGTACGTCTTGGTCATATGTCTTTTCAAGTTTTTATCTATGTATTATTCTTAGGAGACAGATTATTTGTATGCTCTCTCTCTCTCTCATCCAATATTTTTCCTTCGCAGTCCAAGAACCCTCTTATGCCTTTCACAAGCTGCGGGTTTCTTCTCAGTTTCTTTATCTTTTTAAGGCTCACTTACATGCAGGATATTTCTGTAAAACTCACAATATAAAATCCGCCAATTCGAATATGCTTATATTTAATCGTTATCTTGCTTCTTCTTTCCCTCGCAAAATTCATTAGAGGCCCTATCTTATATACAACTATTTAAACGAAATGACGGCTTTATATTTTTTTTGCTATGCCTTTAAATGTCAGTTCTCGCACAGTCGGTACAGCAGCACGTCAGAGAAAGCGGGAATCGTTATCGCCTCGCTAATTATTGAGGTATGCGACCTATGGACCCAGCTATGACATTTGATCCCCAGCTGCCCTGCTGGCCTATACCTGGAAAGGTAATCTTGGTAACCTCAAATTCCCATAAGGCCTATGAGACTCCAACCGCCTCCCCCCCCCACCCCCCTCCCCGAGGTATTTACATGCCCCATTACACACACCACTACACCAACAAACTCCAACCGAAATTTTCCATGATACTTTAACTTACCAACACCAAGTCAGTCAAGCAAATCACTAACCAAATAAACCTGCACAAGAACTATGGGGAAGTATGGCCCCCCAGTAAGACTGTAATACCCTCAACATCCTGCATATTACGGACAATCCTATAAACTGTGTATCAGCAGTGTACTGCATAATAGGCTGGAACCTTCTTACCAACCCACCCAAGCACCTACGACGATACACTGGGCTGTGCCACGTCCCATTCTACAGCGATGACGATATTAACGACATGATGAAATGGCTACATAAACAGCACCGACTGATATACCCCTCTATTAGGGCCAATTCCGATCACCAGCCGACAAACCATCTTTGTGTCCTACACCGGGTGTGGTTGCTGGAACTACTGCCTCCAACCGACAGATGACTAGGAGGTGTTACGGGCCCCTATTTCCTAACACCGAACTTGATTGACGCTATGCCATGTGTCCATTAATACGAGAATAAATTCTGACCTTTACATGTATTTGATGTGTAACCTGTGCATGCCCTTATTTTCAGCTACACTTTTGTTTGCAAGCTACCATAAACAATTGCAATCAGCTTTCTGTCACACTATTTGCCTTTCCTATAACCTCCTCCCCCCCCCGTTCCCTGTTTGTGGCCTACAGCTCTCTATCTGCTTTTGTACACTGAAAAACTGAGAGCCTTTTTATATCCTTCTTTATTCGCCTCTACCCAACTTCTTTTATCTCTTTCCACTCTTCCCTTTTACCAGCTTTCGTTCCTTCTTTCTTCTCCGATATTCTCCTTGGCTTCTCCCGTCACTCTGACCTTTTCAGTTTCCAGTCGTCCCCCTCAACATCTTTCTCGTCTCTCTCTCTCTCTGCCGGAGGATTGCTGAATTTGGGGAGAGAGCCTCAATTTTTGCTATCCTTGTTTCCTTTCCACTTTCTCTTAGAGTTGCTATCTCTACTAGTATTAAGTTCCTGGCGCACCTCGCAGAGCTCGTAATGGTGTTGGCCAGTGTATCTATGTAAATCTCTCTCGTTTCCCACTCTGACCTTATCTTGTATTCGAGGGGTTTAGCCTTATTAGTATTATGACAAGCAAGATGGCCATCGTCGTTAGAGAGTTTAGCAAAGGTCAAGCAAAAGGGGGACACAAAATATTGAGTTAGATAGATAAGTCGGCCATGAAACGAGGCCCAACTTCCTTCCTGCCCCTAAATTAAAGCGTAAGGTTTTATTTCACTCCCCTACTCCCCCTATGTTTCAGCCCCATTAGTTTTGAGATTTTGAGGCGTTTGGGCATGTTAAGACCTTTCGTTCTCATTTAGGTGTTGATTTTTTTTTCCTGGCGAGCGATATCTGAGACTACTATTTAAGAGGAATGGTTGGGGCATTATTCTACCATAAAGTGCCCAAATGTATCTGAACGGGGTATCTGGGAGTATTTGTTTAAGGGGTATCTGGGAGTATTTGTTTAAGCTTCAATGGAGGTTCTAGGTCTGAAAGGGGTATCTGGGAGTATTTGTGTAAGCTTCATGGAGGTCTAGGTATGAAAGGTTTAATCTGTGGTATTTGTTTAAGCTTCATGGAGGTCTAGGAATGCAAGGGTTAGCTGGGAGTATTTGTTTAAGCTTCATGGAGGTCTAGTTCTGAAAGGGGTTACTGGGGGAGTATTTGTTTAAGCTTCATGGAGGTCTAGTTATGAAAGGGTATCTGGATGATTTGTTTTAAGCTTCATGGAGGTCGTATGAATGACGGGGTATCTGGGAGTATTTGTTTAAAGCTTCATGGAAGGTCTAGGTCTGAAAGGGTTATCTTGGGAGTATTTGTTTAAGCTTCATGGAAGTCTAGGTCTTGAAAGGTTTATCTGGGAGTATTTGTTTTAAGCTTTCATGGAGGTCTAGGTCTTAAAGGGGTATCTTGAGATATTTGTTTAAGCTTCATGGAGGTCTAGGAATGAAAGGGGTATCTGGGAGTTATTTGTTTAACTGGCTTCATGGAGGTTGCTAGGTTAACTCTCTGAAAAAGGGGGTTAATGCTGGGAGGATATTTGTTTTAAAGCTACTCATGGAGGTCCGGTAGTGTATGAATAGGGGGCGTGAGGTGGGTATTCTGGGAGTATTTGTTTAAGCTTCATGGAGGTCTAGGAATGAAAGGGGTATCTGGGAAGTAATTTGTTTAAGCTTCATGGAGGTCTAGGTCTGAAAGGGGTAATTCTGGGGAGTATTTGTTTAAAAAGCTTCAATTGGGAGGTCTAGAATGAAAAAACAAAATAGAATAAAAAACTAATAAAAAAATAAATACATAAGGACTTGGTGAGAGAGAAGGGTGGGCTGGTGTTAGAGGGGTAAAGGGCAAGGTAAAGGGGACGGAATTGGTACCTGAAAGGTGAAAAGGCGAAGGGCGTAATAGTGGGCTTACCATACCACAATCACTTGGACTCGAAAACACACACACACACACACACACACACACACACGCAGAATTACATAAAGTAAAACAAACATAAGTGAAAAACATTAAAAAAAACAAAACCCAAACGCAGAACATATGTGCCTCCAGGAAACTGTTCACCCTGATTGTTGGTTTCTAGGAATAGTTCATGTCATTATACGTAAGGCCAGAAATCGTGACCCCCTAACCTCTGTGGCTCAAAAAAGGCTAGAGCAAATGGGCGTAAAATTTCCACCAAACCCTATTCCTGGCTGACCCTTGTCCTTAATGTAATAGACATAAGAGGCTCGATTACTGTAGTCCTTTATGATAAGGGTACACAAAAGTTATATTCTGCCTATATGGACTTGAAGAAAGGGCCTATGACAGAGTTGATAGAGGACAGGGTCTGTTGAAATACTGAGAATATGTTAACGGTAGTAGATGGCAAGTTGCTGAATAGCAGTGAAGAGCATGTATGAGGGTGCAAAGACGTCAGTACGTGTAGAGAATGAACAGAAGCGGATTTTTGTTTATCTGAATGTTGGTGTTAAAGCAAGGGGTTTGGTTATGTCACCACATGGTTTTTTTGTTCGAAGTTATATTGGATGGAGTCATGAAAGAAATACAAAGCAGAGCCATGGATGTTCTGTGTACCGCTGATAAGGGAAGGGACACAAGTTGGAAAGTTGCCTGTACTGCTGTTTGGCCTACGATACATTTCTGATGAGGCGATAGTGAATGGGAGTTGCAGTGCCTGGTCAAATAGTTTGGAACAGTGTGTGAAAAACGGAATCTTTAAGGTAAATGCGGGAAAGAGTAAGGTTCTGATCTTTTGAAAGGGGTGCAGCCACAGAGTGTGAGTGTGAAGTTTGAACGGTTCATGCTATGAAGAATGTTCCGCTCATTTAAGTATCTTGGGCAGAGTGTTTGAGGTAAAGATATGGAGCATGGATAAAGAAGTGCGGAAAAGTGTGAAACAGGGGAACGAGGGTTGTAGGAATACTGCACAGCCGTAAACCAAGAAAATAGGTGTGAGTCAGCATGGAAGTAAAGAACGCGGTCCTTGGCATGCCAGTGTGGTAATCCCAACATTGATTACGGGAGCGAATGCATGGACATTGTTGGGATGAGAGAGGTGGAAGGATGGAGTTAAGAAGTATATGCGTATGAAAGCGGTGCTGGATGTGAGGAGGTGGCATCAACTGACTGGGATAGAAGTGCATGGGAGCGTTTCGTTAGTGGCCATCCCTTCGGGGATCACGGCGTCATGCAAATATATAGATAGACTAGCAGGGGTACCCGGCGTTGCCTGGGTAATCACCATAATCATCA
Source organism: Paralithodes platypus (assembly GCA_032716605.1). Classification (NCBI taxonomy): domain Eukaryota; kingdom Metazoa; phylum Arthropoda; class Malacostraca; order Decapoda; family Lithodidae; genus Paralithodes; species Paralithodes platypus. The sequence goes on from CM064513.1 coordinate 33,353,458, forward strand.
CCTCACTACTACCCACCACTACTACTACCTATAATCACCATCATCAAATCATCTACTACCACTAATTCATCAACAATACTACTACTACCATAATCTACCGGCCTCGACGCTCCCTGTGACCTCATTAAACGGCGACCTCGATTTCGGCCGCTTTAAATTAACCTCCGCAATTTTGGATTCTGACCTCATCCGTACCCCCATTTTGGGGAGCGCTGCGGAACAACTTTCGTTCCATACAAATTTCGGGGGGGGGGATCGGAGGCCTCCTTTTGCCCCAAACGGCCATTTTTTTTTCGCATTTTTTTTCCGCTCCCGTATACTACATAAGTTCTTGCCGAAAGATTTTAATTAAACAAAAGTGGTCTCTGATTTCCACTAAACTTGCCTAAAAAAACTATCTCCAAATGCCTGGGCTTGTCCAAACGGTGCCCCACACTCCCCACCTGGCACCAAAACTGTGGGAGGAGTTTAGTAACAAAGATCGGGTAGGTCGGGTAACTGACAGACAGACAAACATTGACCTCTGATTTATTAAGATAGTCGTAGTCGTTCTCTAGGCTGCCTTGCCGAACAGCCCCGTCCCTTTATAAGTTAAGCCGCTGTCACACGAGGCGATTTTTCCGTCAATTTTGTCCATGAGCAAGTTTTTTCTGCGTTATAATTTCGTGGACTTTTTTGCACTGGTAACAGTTAATTAGACTGAAGGCAGAGAATACGCATGAGTGCGGCTGAATTTTTGATTAAAAAGTGTAATTTTTTTGAAGCTTCCAGACCATAATTGCCCGTAAAAGTTGCTCGAAAAACGGCTCTTGTGACTCCGGCTTAATAAGAGGTTAGTGGTCATGATTTCTGTGCAGACTACGATATAAATGGACTTTTAGTTGGGCTTGTCTTCATGGAGTTTTGTTTCAATTATACTGGATTATGGCGTGTGAAATATTATACTTTTTATTTATTCATGTTTTTTGTTTTATATTATGCTGAATAGATACATGTATTACAATTGTCTGAGCGTCCCTTTTATAAACCCCTTGAGGATTAATAGCAGTTTATTCTGGCTATCATTAGACGATTTCAGTTAAGTTTTGGAAGGATTTGTCGGAAAGGAAACGGTCTAAAGACTATTTCAAGTAACCCCTCTGACTTCACATAATTATTACCCTGCCTAATCCGAATAAAATCGATAAATGAATTACCAGAAAAAAACAAACTGTCAAAAACGAGTCATAATCTTCAAGGGGTTAACTTTTTGTTTTTAACTCAATCTCACTCTTCACCCTTCTTACTCTTTCCTCTTTCCCATTCTCTTATGATTTCGTTTGTCTAGGTTAGACTTCTCTTTCTTTTGTTCTTTTTTCAGCAATCAATATCTCTCTCTGCTCCGAATTTATATAAATAGATTAAAAAGCTGCCTTGTAAACAGCAAAACAGAGTGTTGTTATTAATGTTATAGAATCAGATTGGGTTGCCTGTTACTAGCGTGTTTTTTGGGCCTTAAGTATCGGTCCCCCTTGGTCCTAATTTGATTTATCATATATACAATGATAATACCGATTGAGGTCTGCTAACTTTTATCTCCAAATTTGTCTGACTGATACAAAACTAGGGAACATAGTCTTGAGTGAGGATGACCGAGGAAATAACCTACATTACGACTTAAGCAAAATAGTTGAATGGTCAGAAAGTGGCAATGCCCTTTAATGTTGACAAATGTCAACTTTTGCACGTTGGTTTTAAAACAAGGAAAAAGAAAAAAGCATTGATTATCTAAATGAAAGGCCAACCATTAAAAGTAGACGCTAAGGTTAAAGATCTCGGGGTTATTATATCAGAAAAACCTAAAATCCTCAGAGCAATGTGTGGTGCTGCGGCAAAATAAGCTTAACCCAAAGCTTGGGGAATTATACAAAAAAAAATTACCTATAAAACGAAAGCATTATTGTGCCGTTATTCAAAAGCATTTGTTTAGAAAGACCCCATCTTCAATTATGTCACGTTCAGTTCTGGTCCCCGTATCTCAAGAAAGACATTACAAACTCGAATATTTGCAGCGTTTAGAGCAACTAAACTAATTCCCTCTCTGAAAAACAAGCCATATGATGAAAAATAATGGAAATTTAATCTGTTTTCTCGTCTTAAAGAAAACGAAGGTTTGCGAGGTCAACTTATGGATGTTTTAAGATACCCTTAAAGGATTTGCACAAAGTAGATATCAGTGCACTGTTCCACGATTAATAACAGTGCTGCCAACCCGAGGTAATGGAATTAAATTAATTAGAAAAAAGGCATCCTTAGATTGTGACACAAAATTTTTCTCATACAATTGTGGTTAAAGAGTGGCAAGCATTATCCAAGGGACCGGTGTGTCGACAGGTAATTCAATTGATACGTTTAAAGAAAAGACGGGGCGATCATCTGATGGATAGATTTGATTGATAATGAATTTTAACCCTTTTCACCGTTTTTTATGGACGCATAGGTTGCCAGATTAGCAATAATAGAGTTTCTCTCACTCTTATAATTACCTCTTCCCAACAATTAGTTTTCCTGCCCACAGCTAACTCAAAGACACTGCAGTAGGTTGAAGTTAAACTAAACTAAAGGTTTTCTCTATACCCCTGATGGTAACAAAGGCTTTAAAGTATCCCTAATAGGCTCAAACTTTGCGTCAAAAACGTGAGAATGGTTAATCAATAGGCATTTTAAATATCCCTTTCAAACGTAATGTTTATCTATCCTATAATAAACTGTCCCTTCGTTGGCAATTCCTGACACCATAAGATTACACTTCATCCCTAGCTTCCGGTACGGAATTATTAGTCGGAGGGTGGTGAGAGAGCCTTCTACTATTACTGTCCTGTCCTTCTACTATAAAATGTCCCTGTCTAGTATTATTAATGCAGGACCACCTAGTTGGGACAGGCAAGGTCTTGGTTGTAAATCTGTGTTATACTCTCTCTTGCCTCCCTATTAACGACCACACGCTTTCAGGTAACGCGAAAAAACAATTATGTTGAGAGAAAAAACTGCGATGTGAGGCCCCTCAGCCTCCTACCAGGTGATTATTTGTACCGTATAATGTTGGTAATGAACCCTGCCCCACCAACCGTACCCCCCACCACCCCCCCTATCTCTCTCTCTCTTAATTCTCTAATCATCAAACTATATTTTTTTGTTTCTTAAATATTCTAACTAGGTTCGTGTTCAAGTAATTAAAATTAAGAAGCAATGTTATTATACTGTAGGTTTGTAAAGTTGAATTTTTACACGAGTGGATTTATGTGGCGAAATTGTAAAGGTCAATTACACATATATTTAAATATTTTCGTCTTTACATAAACGACCAGACATATAATTAAGTAGTTCTATTCTATGTATTTGCCAGATCCCTCACATTCCCAAGGGGGTGGCCACGAATGAAATCGCTTCCATGCTTCCTGTCCGTTCCCGTCAGCAGGTGCCCCTCATCCCACCCCACACCACTTTCAATTATGTAAACCTCTCAACCTTCATCATCCCATCTCAATTCTCAGTCTACCTCTCCCCCCTCTCTTGCCCTTCCACCTCAATATCCCATACACTCTTTTTTATTTGATTCTCTCACTCTCCATACGCTCTTGAGCTCTTAACACTCTCCTCACCACAACGCTCTCGTGCTTCCTCATTCACCTGTCGCCTCTTCATGTGATCCCACACGACACTTCTCAAGTAACTCCATACCGCTTCACCACACCCCATCTCCACAATCATGATTATATGTACCCCTAATCCAAACAATGTTCGATGCTTCACTCCCGTATGTCAATGTTGTGTTCACACACCCACTGACATTCAACCCCACACTACTGGTACTTAATGTATGATATATATACTAACACAACTGTATTTTTTAAACATCATATACATATATACAGGGTGTCCCAGGCGGATGAGGGCCATAACTTTGGGAAATGATAGAACAAAACATTCTAAGCCTAAAATGTTTCTATTAAAGAAATATTCAAGATCTCGACCGTCTATAGAGATATTGCATGTTGGAACATGGTGATTTCTTCAGTATTTCCCCTATAAAGCTGGCCTAGCTGTCCTAGATGCCTACCACACCTACATCTTTCCTCTGTCAAGTTATTTTACCATGTTATTATAAAGATCATATAATTTCTGTAAGTTGCAAAATGATTCGGGATATATTAGTCTTTACTATGGACGCAGTCCAGTTGGAAACTATTGACACTTGGAAGATTCCATTACAGTGATGCGGAGGAGGACACTATCATTAAATCTTCAATATCTTTTTAACGGTTGAGGATTTTTGGACTTTGTGTTATAGAACAATGTATGCTAAGAATACCCAATTGTTTTAAATCTTCACCAAACGTTTATTCGCCTTTCCTCCTGGGACCCCTGATATATATTTATATGGTTACGGCTGGATCGGCAATACATATTCGGGTATTTCCTTGATCGTAGGACAGAACATGGCTTCAGTGAAAACGCCACGCCTCGATTCCAGTCCCAAAACCTATATGCTCCAGGGACAACAATAAGCACCCAACCGCCCTTACAGAGTTATCGTCTACAGGTAAACGAGGTACCTTAACCTAGGCGAACGAAAGTGTACAACAGGTTTAGGATTGTTATGAGCTAAACGCCCTCAGACATTTATAGGGGGGTTTTTAATCATTACTACTAAAGAAATGCAATACTCAGAAGAAACTACGTTAATATTAAGCCTCTAATAATGTAGAATGAGAAGCAGGCTCAAAAGGTATGACAGTGGTGAAATGCCTAAACTGACAAAAATGTACACGCTCTACTTGAAAGCGCTGTGCACTACACTACACTGTCCCCTACTAAACATGCCACTAGCATGTAGCACTACAAGATGTTCATGATCCAGTAGATACCTAAGTAATACACATGGTATGAACATAAATAGTAGTCACTTATTATACTAATGAATTCTATTACTTGGAATAACTAAAAGGTTGCCAGGCATACTTACTTGCGACGGTGTAGCCTACTTACCGCATAGGCTACTTCGCTTCTCTCACTCTGTCTCCCCTTGCGTCCGTATGAGCCCTACGCAACAGGAACTCCGGACACAGCAGCAAACGACAGCAGTGCAAGTTAATTGATACATTTGGAAAGTATTAATAGTGTTGTCTTGTGTGTTAGTAAATGTTGTATTTGTAAAGTGGTTATAGATATATACTTAAAGAGAGCTGCAATGCATAGTAAAATAAAGATATATCCCCACTCATCATCCAACCCATGTGTTCTAGCTAGCAGGCCAAGTCACAGGAACAACGAGCGTCCCATCAGCACCGAAAAGCGACGAACCCAAGGAGGAAAGACTGTAGAGAACACAAGGACAGAATTTACAATTACTGTTACTCTACTACGTACCGGCACTACTACGCGAGCTGTAGCTGTAGTCTCGGCCTGCCCTCGGCTACACTCGCTCCTGGCTCGGTATTGGCAAATCAAGGCTAAGTTACTCGTCCTCCTCTACAAGACAACCTCCTGGGCTGATGGTACGTGGCTCTTACACATGGCACCAGTCCTAGTCCCACAAATGGGATGATGATCGGGGCAATAACTCGTGAACATGTAGAACGTTCACCAAGTATCCTCATCAAGAAGATCGCTGTTCACATTAACCCCTTAAATCTAATACATGTAAATATATGCTTGTCCTAAGAGTAATACGAGAGGTGAGTGCTGAAACTCCTTTAGGACCTCAAGGGAAGGTTATGCATTTAAATAGAGAGAAGAATGAAATGAGAGTAATGTCGTCAGAGAGAAAGAGTGCCAACCGTGAGAAGTTGGGGAGAGAGGGCAAGGGATGTTAGGATCTCAAAGGTTCTAGGCAACCTGGTCAAGGAACACGCAGCCAACCTCCAGGCAGTGTGCTGTACGACAACATGGGCCCAGCCCAGGCAGGCAACAATGGACTACCAACCCTATCGCGCCTAGCTATAAGGGCAAGGCTGCCAACCAGTCCATACGTCTGGCAACCACCCGGCCGGCAGCGCGGCGCGTTGCTACCCTCTTGCTCTGAAGCCTAACTCACTCTCTCTCTCTGAAATCCCATTGTCCTATCTATCAACTTCTCTATTGATACTACATATTAAATGGAAGTCTCGACATGGCTTAAAACAAAACCCACCACTGGTTAGCACATGACGAGACCTTTGCAGAGATACAAAGAACATAGTTATAAGTTGTCACACTCAATATACATAGCGGCTGACGGTAGCCAGATCACGGGCGGTACAGTGGAGGACCAAGGAGTACAATCAGGTTGCGTTGCCCAGCACTGGGGTGCGTCACAGCCCCCCCAAGATTTTAGATAATCGACCTTAGAAGCATTATCAAAATCTGACAGGCAACCAACCGACCTGCTACCCTTAGCTGCCACTAATTGCAAAAGGTGCACAACAACTGAAGTGTGATTTATACATAAAACACAATATCACTTGCATCATGCTACAACAATAAAGAGTTACAAAACTAAAAAAAAGAAAGAGTTTTCTCGTTTATTTTATTGTTTTATAATCTTTTTGGACGGCGTTATGATAGCCTAATTTTACTCCTGCTCAACCCACACACCGTGCACGACTATCTTGGATCATCAACCCTTGATAGACAATCTGCTATCACGTTCTCACTCCCGGCAATATGCTGAATGTGGAGATTATACTCTTGGAGCATTAGGGACCACCTGGTCAACCGCATATTCCGATTGTGAAACTGATTTAGGAATTTCAAGGGATGATGGTCCGTATAAATCGTCACTACCGGGCCGTAGGCTGGAACATAAACTTCGAAATGTTTGAGCGACAAAACGATAGCCAGAAGCTCCTTCTCTATAGTCCAGTAATTCCTTTGTGCCGAATTAAACTTGCGAGAAAAGAAGCTCACTGGGTGTTCCAAGCCCTCGGAATCAGTCTGCAGTAACACTGCCCCGGCACCCACACCGCTGGCATCAGTCGCCAGCTGAAAACTCCTGGAGAAGTCTGGGGCCCTCAAAATCGGATGTGTACACAGCAGGTGCTTGACTAGGTCGAAAGCCCTCTGACACTCCGCAGCCCAACAGAACTTCACTGACTTCGACAGTAGATCAGTTAACGGTGCTAAGACAGTAGAGTATCCCCGGATGAAGCGCCTATAATAGCCTATCATACCTAGGAACCGCATGACCTGGCGCTTAGTGGTGGGCCTGGGAAACATATTGATAGCCTGTATCTTGCTCAGGGGGGGGCACACCCGGCCTACCCCGACCACAAAGCCAAGATACTGCACAGAAGCCTTTACAAACTCGCACTTCCTCAGGTTCACCACCAGCCCAGCATCGTGCAACTTCCTAAACAGGGTCTCTAAGTGCCTTAGGTGATTTTCAAAATCGTCATCATATACTATCACGTCATCAAGGTAGACCGTGCAGTTAGGGATTTCGTCACAAATATCGTTCATCAGGTTCTGAAACGTGGCAGGTGCGTTCTTAAGCCCATAAGAATTACGTTACATTGGTAGGTATTGCCATCTACCACAAAACCACAAACTTGCTTAGCTCGGTCCGACAGGGGTAATTGCCAGTAGCCTTTTACAAGATCAATTTTAGTAAGGTACTTTGCATTCCCTATCTTGTCCACGCTGTCGTCAACTCGAGGCAAAGGGTAAGGGTTGGTAGTGGTCAAGCCATTTAGCCTACGAAAATCTATGCAGAACCGCACCTTGCCGTCAGGTTTTGGCTGCAACGTGACGGGTGATGTCCACTTCACATAACCTTCAGTGATCATCCCTCTCTCAACCATGTACTTTAACTCCTCCCGTAAAGCTGGCAACTTTACCGGGGGCACACGGTAGGGCACTGACTTGAAGGGCACATTATCACCGACGTCCACGTCGTGCGTTACCTGAGTAGTGAGACCTGGGTGTTCGGCGAAAACAGAGGGGTATGACCTGAACAGGCCTAGGACAGCAGCACCCTGGTGCTCAGGCAGGTGACTTCCAGCTTGCCTAGCCTCTTGTTCAGTATTCCCCGCCCACTGTTCCGCGGAGATGGACACAGTCCCAGCTATCCTCCCCAGCAGCATGTCTGACCCCGCCTCCTTCTCCACCCGGGGCGCTCCAGGCCAGCACAGGGACAGTGAGAGGCTCTGAGGGGCGTCTCACATACTCTTTCATGAGGTTAACATGACATAACTGATGTTTTTTCCTACGGTCAGGTGTTGCAACGAGATAATCAAGGTCGGACAGTTTCTTAGCCACCACATACGGCCCAATGAACTTGGCAGAAAGGGGGTGTCCAGGCAAAGGTAAAAGCAACATTACCTCCTGACCCACCGAAAACTCCCGAAGCTTCACCTTGGCGTCATACTGGTGCTTCATGACCGCCTGTGCATTAACTAAGTTATTGCCTGCCGCTGCCATGCAACCTATAAGTCTCTCCCGGCTCTCAAGGACATATTTAAGTACAGACCCCAGCTTCTCTTCGCCCTCCCAGATCTCTTTCACCATACTTAAAGGTCCTCTCACATTATGGCCAAAGACTAGCTGATTTGGACTGAACCCCAGGCTCTCTCCTGGGACTTCACGTGCAGCGAACAGAACATACGGCAGACCCAAATCCCAATCAGTGTCATGTTCTGCACAGTAACAGCGTAGCATACTATTCAGGGTCGAGTGCCACCGCTCCAAGACTCCCTGACTCTCGGGATGGTAGGCTGACGACACTACAGAACATATACCGTGCAACTGAAGGGTTTGCTTGAACAATTTGGATATAAAATTGCTCCCCTGGTTCTGACTGCACCTCACGTGGAAATCCATAACGGGAACAGAACAATAATAAGTTTTTAACAACTGCCTTTGCCGAGCCGTTTCTCATGGGGTATGCGTCCGGGTATCTCGTAGCCACATCCATGATTGTCAACAGGAATTTATTGCCACTACTAGTAGGCGGGAAAGGGCCAACCAAATCTACTACAACTTTGCTGAACGGAGGCCCGGTGACAGGTATGGGAAACAAAGGTGCCTTCGGGATTGTCTGGTTAGGCTTCCCCGTTGTCTGGCAGGTCGCACACCCAGCCACCCATGCACAGACATCAGCCTTGACCCCAGGCCACCAGAAAAACCTGCCCAATGCCGCCAATGTTTTTGTTACCCCCAAATGACCCGCCACCGGCACATCATGCGCCAGACACAATAAGGACTCTCTATACTTATTTGGAACAACCACCTGGTCTACCACCCTCGCACCGCCCTCCCACTTCGATTTGGGGTCTAGAAATCTGCGGTACAATATCCTGTTGAGCCTAAAGAAATCTCCCGGCTTCGCATCCCCACTTTCCTCCAACTCTATGGCACCATTGCTATAACGAGCTAGGCTAGCGTCTTGCAGCTGCTGCTCACTTATGTCCCCGGGCGTCAATGCATCAAGATGGTTTTGTAATAAGACATTACCCCGGCTAGTAGGCTCTACTGCCTTAGTGGCTCTCGCTACAGCTCTTGCCTCACGCGAAGTCTTACCCAACTCTGCCTTGTTACACACCATATCTGGGCCAGGGTCAACTCCCGTGTTTATTATAGGTCCAAGTACCGAATCACCGAGAAGTGCAGCAGAATCAATGTCCCTTTTCCTGCCCTTAGCAACCTTCTCCTGATCCTTCCTCCACTGTCCCCGAGGTTGAGTGCTAGGCTGTGCAGGAGCCGCAGAGCGAGATCGGGTTACCACACAGGCCATCTCATCCTGTTGGCACCTCCCAACCCATTCCCGATTCTCACCATCCACGTCGGCCGCCCTCTCGGCAACGACTAAGGGTGGAGTCCCGGAAGTGGGCACCGCAAAGTCGTTGCCGAGAAGAAGGTCGACGCCCTCAACTGGCAAACACTCAACGATCCCTACATCCAGCTCCCTGCACACCTCTCCCACTCTCAACTCCAACCTCACAAGTGGGTATGACCTCGTAGCATTTATACCCTGCACCACAACAACTCTGGCCGCATTTATCGGTTTCCCTGTGAAGTTCCTCAACAAAGTTTGCGAAGCCCCCGTATCCCTCAGCAAGTCAACCCTCCGTAGTTCACTCCCCCAGCTCACAAACCCGTGTCCCCGATGGCTACAGAAAGTGTCCCGGACAGGTGTCGAGCCTTCCGTACGCTTCTTTACCGCGTGTGCCTCAGCTGCTGACAACCTACCCCGGGCAGTTGCTGCAGCCTTCAGAGACACACCGATACTGTGAACCAATGACACCGGCTTAGCGGGAGTGTTACTAGGGCACTCACGTGAATAATGGCCTAGCTTCTGACATTTGTAACATTTCACATCCCCAATGGGCTTCTTCCCTTGTGCGGGCGAAGAAGGGGCCTGACCTTTAGTAAACGGGAGAGGCTTGTGTTTGTAGGTGTTATTAGGTGCAATGCTTTAGTGTGGTTATGGGTGTCATAGGATTTGTTATTATCGAAAAACTCTGGTGGGTGGGGTATAGCGCCCCTTCTGCCTTGACTCAGCCTGCTGAGCGGCACCGCAACCACGAATCAATGATAATCTGAGGTCTGCCATCTTGGCAGCCTCCTCTACTGTCTTGGGACATTTTTCCTTAATGTTCAGTGTTAGATCGGTTCCAGTACATTTGTAAAACTGTTCCAGATAGAAAAGTTGCTTAATTTCCTCAGCCGACTCTGCGTGCTCGGACCGAAAACAGTTATTACATGCATCTGTTAAGTCCCGTGCGTGCTCCATAAAACTGACGTCGCTCTTCTTATTCACGCCACGGAACTTCAATCTATAAGTTTCGGGTTGCAGTTCGTAGGCCCGGAGCACAGCCTCCTTCACCAGTCCATACACGACACTCTCGTCCAGTGACAGTGCATCGTAGGCTTTCAACCCCTTACCCACTAGACGTGATGAAACTAATGCTGCCCATTTAACCTCCGGCCAGTCATACTCACGACACTTCTTTTCGAAATGAGCAAAAAACTCAGTCACTGCTGTCTCATCAAATGCGGGTACTAACTTAATTAAATGCGAAAGTGAGTCTGTAACCCGGTGCCCACCACCGAGATGACGCCCCGTGGTCTCTACTCTAGACTTCTCGACATCCATTTCAGCCTGGTACCTGGTTGCATCCTGATTGGCTTGGATTCTAGCAACCTCTATGCGTTCTATACTAGCCTGTTGTATCTGAGTCTCCTGCAGCTTAATCCGTTCTATACTAGCCTGTTGTATCTGAGTCTCCTGCAGCTTAATCCGTTCTATACTAGCCTGTTGACTCTCTCGCAACTTAAGCTTAGCTAGTTCTAGCTGAAATAACATCTCAGGAGACAGGCCTGGGGGGGGAGAGCACAAAATGGGGGATCCACACCGAGACGTGTTTACGGGTAAGCCAGCTTGCCATTGAGAACCCTCCTGCTGCATCGTGCTAAGACTCGCTGGCTGAGGGCCCAGCTCAGGGGTAGAGTGGAATGGAGGCTTGGAGGGAACCCCCCAAGACCCCACTCCACCCACCGCCCCATCGCCATCACCCAACAAACATGCCACCAAATTCTTCTTGGGCCAACTGTCAGGACAGTCCCGCCCCAAAACCGTGGCTAAACAGCGAAGACCGTAACAATCAATAGCCTGCAGGCGCTGTTCGGTCAAAGGTGTCTGCAAAAATGCCCGGGCATCCCTCTCTCCACTTATAACACACCCCTCCCTAAATATCTGCTGTACTTGCTGGTCACTAGGCTGTACCGTGTTATCCTCCCCCGTAAATGATGAGTCATTAGACATAGTGCTGGTTATACAATGTGCTGTTCATAAAAAAAAAAGTGCTTATTACTAATTGCAGTCTCGACTCACAAAATGTTAAAGATGCTTGAATGACTCTACTCTAGACACCTAACGAAACAATCTGCAAGTCCACCAATACAATAATGACACAATAAAAATTCCTCCAATATGCAAGAAAATTCTAGCCAGCTCTACTAGGTAGCATAGAATAGTTCTCCAAAAAACATGTGATAGGATACTACTGAATCTTGTGCAAGGTCGCCATTTTGTTACGGCTGGATCGGCAATACATATTCGGGATTCTTGATCGTAGGACAGAAATGGCTTAAGTGACAACGACACGCTCGATTCCAGTCCCAAATACTATATGCTCCAGACAACAAAAGCACCAACGCCCTACAGAGTTATCGTCTACGGTAACGAGGTAACCTTAACTCGGCGAAAGTGTACAACAGGGGTAGGCTATGAGGCTAAACTCCCTCAGACATTTATAGGTTACGTTATTACTAAAGAAATGCAATACTCAAGAAACTACGTTAATATTAAGCCTCTAATAATGTAGAATAGAAGCAGGCTAAAGGTATGACAGTGAAATGCTAAATGACAAATGTACACGCCTACTTGAAAAGCGCGTGCACTACACTAACTGTCCCTACTAACATGCACTAGCATGTAGCATACGAGATGTTCATGATCCAGTAGATACCTAATACTACACATGGCAGGAACATAAATAGTAGTCACTTATTATAATAATGAATCTATACTTGGAATAACTAAAAGGTTGCAGGCAACAGTACTGCGCCGGTTGCCTACTACCGCATAGGCTACTTCGGCTTCTCTCACTCTGTCTCCCCTCCGAGTCCGTATGCGCCCTACGCAACAGAAACTCCGGACACAGCAGCAAAACGACAGTGCAGTTAATTGATACATGAAAGTATTAATAGTGTTGTCTTGTGTGTGAGTAATGTGTATTGTAAAGTGTTATAGATATATACTTAAAGAGAGCTGCAATGCATAGTAAAATAAAGATATATCCCACTCATCATCCCCCTGTGTTCTAGCTAGCAGGCCAAGTCACAGGAACAACGAGTCCCAGCACCGAAAGCGAGAACCCAGGAGAAGACTGTAGAGAACACAAGTACAGATAAATTACGTTACTCTACTATACCGGCACTACGAGCGAGCTGTAGTCTCGGCTGCTACACTCGCTCCTGGCTCGGTATGCAAATCAAGGCTAAGTCCTCGTCCCTCTACAGACAACTCCTGGGCATGGTCGGGCTCTTACACATGGCACCAGTCTAGTCACAAATTGGATGATGAGCGGGGCATATAACTCGTGAACATGTAGAACGTTCACCAACTATCCTCATCAAGAAGATCGCTGTTCACATTAACCCCTTAAATCTAATACATGTAAATATATGCTTTGTCCTAAGAGTAATACGAGAGGTGAGTGCTGAAACTCCTTTAGGACCTCAAGGGAAGGTTATGCATTTAAATAGATGAGAAGAATGAAATGAGAGTAATGTCGTCAGAGAGAAAGAGTGCAACCGTGAGAAGTGGGAGAGAGGGCAAGGGATGTTAGAATCTCAAAGGTTCTAGGCAACCTGGTCAAGGAACACGCAGCCAACCTCCAGGCAGTGTGCTGTATGACAACATGGGCCCAGCCCAGGCAGGCAACAATGGACTACCAACCCTATCGCGCCTAGCTATAAGGGCAAGGCTGCCAACCAGTCCATACGTCTGGCAACCACCCGGCCGGCAGCGCGTTGCTACCCTCTTGCTCTGAAGCCTAACTCACTCTCTCTCTCTGAAATCCCATTGTCCTATCTATCAACTTCTCTATTGATACTACATATTAAATGGAAGGTCTCGACATGGCTTAAAACAAAACCCACCACTGGTTAGCACATGACGAGACCTTTGCAGAGATACAAAGAACATAGTTATAAGTTGTCACACTCAATATACATAGCGGCTGACGGTAGCCAGATCACGGGCGGTACAGTGGAGTACCAAGGAGTACAATCAGGTTGCGTTGCCCAGCACTGGGGTGCGTCACAATATATATATATATATATAGAATAGTAAAACTAGCGTTGTGATGAACATCTTTAATTGGAACGCGTTTTGGCTTAAACACAAGCCATCATCAGCCTAAAAGCAAAGAAAAGCCTACATGAAGACACTTGAAAAAAGTATACTAGGAAGTATAATAATTTTGAACTCGTAGGGGATACCAATAACATGTTAATTAATTGTTAAAATAATACAAATCTTGTAGTAAATTCTAAGGAAAATTATATATATATAATATTTGTGTGTGAGTGTGCACTCAATTATATACGGACTGATACATAACACACACATCAACAAATTTATACTTGATACTTGATACTTATATTGACGCACCAATAAAACAAACCTAAAATTAACATAACGTACTAAAGTAACCAAAGGCGTGAAATGTGACGGGAGTACGGTAACACAAAATATAAGCCATATAGAATAAAACATCGATCTGAAATGTGACAAGGGGTATCACTATACAGTATATATGATTATAATAATTATGCAATATTATATAAATAATCAAGGGTAGAAATATGATCGTAGCAGCACTACACAATTATGGCTCCTACACAAATTGTCAGATGGAAGAACATTAATTAGTAACTTGATACTTTGATCCCCTGGCCTCATACTATGTGTGTGTGTGTGTGTGTGTGTGTGTGTGTGTGTGTGTGTGTGTGTGTGTGTGTGTACTTTTTCAACTATTGACTTTTTTATGATTTTTTTGCTTGTAGCCGTAATGATGATTTCATTATTTCCGTTTCTTCAATACATTTCCGTGCAGGTATACGGAATACGATAAATAATCATTATCATATCTACCTGATATACAGTACAAGGTTTCATCGTTTCTCATGTATTAATGAGATTTATTATACATAAAGATTATTTTGTTTCTGAAATTGAAATAAATCACTAAGGGTAACGCAAAACTGTGTGAGTAATGACCAGTCTAACATATCGCTTGTTAACTTAACTTTTCTGTCTTCTGGCTATTATCAGACGATTTTAGATCCATTATTTAGATAGAAGGGTATATGGACGTCAGAGGGTTAATTGAGAGAGTATTTACCCTTTTAATTCATACAAATCCTTCCTAAGCTGTATAAAATCATCTAATGATAACCAGAATAAATTGCCAAAATTCGTCATACACTCGCACACATATTATGTATTTATACGTACACTCCGATGCCATAGTATCTAGCCCACTCATAAGAATTCCTGGACCCCCTATGTATTTCTTTACGCAAATATAACAATACAAAAATCAATCCTTCATCTTCTCTCAATATTCTTGGTGTCTCTTTTTCTTCTGCTCTCAGTTGGAAACACCATATTACCAGTCTTGCTAAGGCAGCCTCCCAGAAGCTGGGTGTGCTCAACCGCCTTAGGGGGTTCTTTACCCCTGCACGGCTTCTTGCACTCTACAGGGGCATAGTGCGTCCTTTTATTGAATATTGTTCACATGTGTGGGGAGGTCCCTCTCACACCGCTCTCCTAGACAAAATTGAAAGGAAGGTCTTTCGTATCATTAGCTCCCGTCCACTCACCAACTCTCTGCAAACTCTCTCTCTTCGCCGCAATGTTGCCTCTCTCTCGCTATTCTATCGCTACTATAATAATCAGTGTTCCTCAGAGCTTTCCCAGTGTATAGCACCTCCTTTACGTAGGGCACGTGGTACCCGTCTTGCAACACAATCCCACCCCTACTCTGTGCAACTCTCCAACCCAAGAGTGAAACGTTACTCTCAGTCTTTCTTCTATTCAACAGCTGAGCTCTGGAACTCTCCCAGAATCAGTCTTTCCCTCTTCCTATGACTTACATTGCTCCAAACTCCGTGTGTCCAGGCATTTGGGCTCTTTCAACTATGGAGGAGGCACTCGCTATAGGCAGTTCTGCCTTTTGCCTCCCTCACTCACATAGAAAAACAAAACAAAACATGGATTGATTTTGTTTTTGTTATAAAACTCGTTTTTCGTTCCTGGGTTCGAATCCACGGACTGCCACATGTGTTTGTAAATTTCATTAATCGATTTTAGGAGTATAGTTGGTTGTTGGAAGGAACATAATAATTGATATTGGTTCAGGGGTAATTTATCGAGAGGACTTCCCTAGTGGTTAAGGCCCCATTAATTGCTCTTTCCATTCACATATGCATAGCCTACGTGAGTTGCAGTTGGGATGTGTGTACATGCTTAGATTGATATGCAGGATTCGAAGTTGCATAATAAATCGTAGGCAGTGTCCACCAACCTTTAACTGTCTTCGTGGTGCGATGCATAAGGTGTTGATTTTCGGTGTGAGCATCCTGGGTTCGAATCCACGGACTGCCACATGTGTTTGTAAATTTCATTAATCGATTTTAGGAGTATAGTTGGTTGTTGGAAGGAACATAATAATTCAATAAATAGTATACCTGTATATAGTTTTGTAGTTGATGTATGGAAAAATATATCAATAAATTCGTTTCCAAAGATGTACTTCCATAATTTGAAATAGGTGAAGTCCAAGAATATTTATGAGTGGGCTAGAAACTATGGCATACGAGTGTACCTTCATAACAATACCAATATGTTCATGTTATATTTCTTCCCAGTCACTTCCATTAATTAAATATTCAATCCACCATGTAATCTCGTTTGAAATATATATTAGTTAAATGTATCATCCCGAGCACCTCATAACTCGGTAACATCAAAGTGGCTAATAATTACGCTCACACATTACCCACAACATTATACACTACCCACAACATTATACACTACCCCCAACATTATACACTACCCTCAACATTACACACTACCCCCAACATTACACATTACCCACAACATTATACACTACCCACAACATTATACACTACCCACAACATTATACACTACCCACAACATTACACATTACCCACAACATTACACATTACCCACAACATTACACATTACCCACAACATTACACATTACCCACAACATTACACACTACCCACAACATTACACACTACCCACAACATTATACACTACCCACAACATTATACACTACCCACAACATTATACACTACCCACAACATTACACACTACCCACAACATTACACACTACCCACAACATTACACACTACCCACAACATTATACACTACTCACAACATTATACACTACTCACAACATTATACACTACCCACAACATTATACACTACCCACAACATTATACACTACCCACAACATTATACACTACCCACAACATTATACACTACCCACAACATTATACACTACCCTCAACATTACACACTACCCACAACATTACACATTACCCACAACATTATACACTACCCACAACATTATACATTACCCACAACATTATACACTACCCACAACATTATACACTACCCACAACATTATACACTACCCACAACATTATACACTACCCACAACATTATACACTACCCTCAACATTACACACTACCCTCAACATTATACACTACCCACAACATTATACACTACCCTCAACATTACACACTACCCACAACATTACACATTACCCACAACATTATACACTACCCACAACATTATACATTACCCATAACATTATACACTATCCACAACATTATACACTACCCACAACATTATACACTACCCACAACATTACACACTACCCACAACATTATACACTACCCACAACATTACACACTACCCACAACATTATACACTACCCACAACATTATACACTACCCACAACATTATACACTACCCACAACATTATACACTACCCACAACATTATACACTACCCACAACATTATACACTACCCACAACATTATACACTACCCACAACATTACACACTACCCACAACATTACACACTACCCACAACATTATACACTACCCACAACATTATACACTACCCACAACATTACACACTACCCACAACATTATACACTACCCACAACATTATACACTACCCACAACATTACACACTACCCACACCATTATACACTACCCACAACATTATACACTACTCACAACATTATACACTACCCACATTATACACTACCCACAACATTATACACTACCCACAACATTACACACTACCCACATTATACACTACCCACAACATTATACACTACCCACAACATTATACACTACCCACAACATTATACACTACCCACAACATTATACACTACCCACAACATTATATATACTACCCACACCATTACACACTACCCACACCATTACACACTACTCACAACATTATACACTACCCACAACATTACACACTACCCCCATTATACACTACCCACAACATTATACACTACCCACAACATTATACACTACCCACAACATTATACACTACCCACATTATACACTACCCACAACATTATACACTACCCACAACATTATACACTACCCACAACATTATACACTACCCCCAACATTAATACCTAAACCCCCCGACATTATACACTACCCACAACATTATACACTACCCACATTATACACTACCCACAACATTATACACTACCCACATTATACACTACCCACAACATTATACACTACCCACAACATTATACACTACCCACAACATTATACACTACCCACATTACACACTACCCACAACATTATACACTACCCACAACATTACACACTACCCACAACATTATACACTACCCACAACATTACACACTACCCACAACATTACACACTACCCACAACATTACACACTACCCACAACATTACACACTACCCACAACATTACACACTACCCACAACATTATACACTACCCACAACATTACACACTACCCACAACATTACACACTACCCAAAACATTATACACTACCCACAACATTACACACTGCCCACAACATTACACACTGCCCACCAAACAAATTACACACTACGACCAACATTATACACTACCCAACACATTACCCACTACCCAAACTTACCACTACCCACAACATTATATACTACCCACATTACACACTACCCACAACATTACACACTACCCACAACATGACACACTACCCACAACATTATATACTACCCACATTACACACTACCCACACTTATCCACCCTACACACACACATTACACACCTACCCACATTATACACTACCCACAACATTATAACACTAACCCTACCACCCACAAGAAAACCATTATACCCTACCCACACCATTTAGACACTACCCAAAGCAACATTATACAC
>CM064513.1:33372611-33597611 GCA_032716605.1 Paralithodes platypus
AGATTCGTTGTCAGTAGGTTCGCCGCGGGGGTCTGGAGCAGTCCTACGCTCGCTAGTCTCCTGCCACCACGGTCTCTCTCTCTCAGCAACATAACGTGCTGGAAATGCCAATCGACCTATGTCGAGCGCCGCCACATAGTCCAGCTTTATTAAATACGACTTATGTGGTGAGCCGCTTTTTAAGGGTTAAGGTTTTTACAGTTAAGGAGATCATTTATAAAAATTAGAAAGAGAATAGGGGATAGGACAGAGCCATGAGGAACACCGGCGTGTTAGTGTATAGAGTGAGGAAGTGAACAATGGACCGTCCACCACCGCGGCTATGGAACGGCCGGAAAAGGAAATTTAGAGGACAAAGGCACAGATGGAGGGATAGAAACCGAAGGCGGGGAGTTTAGAAAAATTAAAGATTTATGCCAGACTCTATCGAAAAAAAAAAAAAACAAAAAGGGGGGCTTTCCGATATGTCTAGTGCAATAGAAAAAGTCTCACCGAAGTCCCGAAAAGGAGGATGACCAAGAGTTAGTTAAAGATATGAAAAAGAGAACACCAGTAGAGAGAACCTTAAGTAAGCCATAATCAACAAAAATGGCGATTCGAGAGCAGCTTATGAGAAGAGAAATGCTTAAGAAATTTGGAAGCAAAGAATAGTTTCAAAAACTTTAGAAAGACAAGAGATAAGGAGCAATTGGACGATAGTTGGAGGGTTGAGAGGCGTGTCACCCTTCTTTGGGACAGGTGGAATGTGAGCAAACTTCCAGCATGAAGGGAAGACGTTAGAGGATAGACAGAGACGAAAGAGTTTGGCCTAGGCAGGGAGTCAGCACGGAAGCACCGTTTTTTGAGAACAACAGGTAGGGAACAACAGGAGGACTTGGTATATCCACTTGATCCTTTGCGATCCTAGATGGAACACTTGTGATTGTAATAGGAATTAATCAGCCATTGCGTTGTTCGGATATAACATATTAAAGGAGATAAGCCCTATGGCCAATCCCTGTGCTCCCTTTTACTTGCTTGCCCACAGACAGCTGAGTTTGACAGCTCACGGCTGCAACGTGCCACCACCTGCCCACCAGCCAATCAGCGGCCTCAATTATCGGAGCGCAAAGCTGGACTTCTTATTCCACCTCAAAAGTCACTCTCTTTCTACCGAGGAGTTCCTTCTGATTATCCACTCACAAATACCTTGGCTGCCAACCCTGTACTCCCCGTAAGCCGCCACAAGAGGCTTATAATCAGCTTCCTGGGGACTTATTTTGAACAGAAGAAGAAGGAGGGTGACGGAAAGCAAAGAAATTCAGAGCCGAGCGTGTCACGGCGCGTGCCAGCCAGCCAATCATAGCGCGTGAGAGCGGGAGGGTTGACTATATATAGGCTGCCGCGCACGGGTTACTGAGGTCATTCACCCCTCGGAGTTCACCGGCGTACCACACTGCAACCTACGGCTCTCTTCTCGCCTGGGCATAAAGGAGAACCAGGAACCCACTCTTTCCAGTTACATGCCCTCACCTAAAGTCACAACACAAGACCACCTCTGACCTCTCCTCACTTTCGCCCACTTGGAGGAGGCACCATCAGTATCCTGGCCGCCTGGCGGTTACGTCGCTAGTCTTGCACACATACAGTTAAAGCGCTTCAAGAGGGACGGCAGAAGGTGGACGGAAGTGAGGACGGCCAGAAGAGGCTACTGGCCAGCTCTGAGGTAGTAAAGCACAGTTCCCGGACACACACACCACCTGATCCAGCATACCAGAATATATTTGTTTAAGGGAACCATATTGGGCCCGCCATACGATTACAAAGAAAAGAAGAGAGATTGTGGGTGACTAACCTGGTTCTTTCTATAAAAATTGATGTGTCCTTCTACGACCCAAGACTAACGGAAAAATAATTTAAAACTCACCTGAATACATAAAAATTATGGATGTGTTATTAATAGTAGATATGGTTAGCAACGGCGCCATGCCGAAAGTGTTATTATATAGGATTTGATAGGAGAGATTAAAGATTAAAAGAGTAAAAGTAAAGGGGGAAGGGAAACAGAATACTTTCTGTTAATAAATGAGGGCAACCAGGAAGTTAAAGAGGGGAGAACAGTTGGGTTAGTTGCCTAATAGATTAGCTATAGCTAGGGAAGGACACTAGTCCATATGAATCATTCATTAAGTTGTGAAAAAAGGAAGAGGTGTAAGAAGGAACAATAGTCCAATGTGAATTACGTTATTATTAAGTCTAAAAGAGCTATTCTGTGTATGAGTTTGAGGACACGGTTCATCTTTTGTTAGAACGATTATTGATTAAGGTGAAAGGTATAAAATAGCGTCGTTGTAATAGGGCTACTTGAGGGTAAATTCGGAAGGTGTCATTGAGATAAAGATTGTAAACCCATATGGTGAAGTTAAAAACTGGGTGACGGAACCCAATAGTGTCATGGAGATAACTAGTGTAAACCTATATTGTGAAGGAACTGGGTGACGGAACCCAATAGTGTTATTGAGGTACAGATTGTAAACCTAGATTGTGAGGTAAACTGGGTGGCGGAACCAATGTATATGTGAGAGAGACCTCGTAATCTCATTCGGTAATTTGTACGATTTTATGGCATTGGGGAGATAGTTGTGTAGTAACAAACGGTTGTGTCAGAATGATGAGTAAAAATAAGATTCTATGTATTGAGGAGATAGATTTATATGTGTTATAGTCTGGGTATTGAGACAGGATTTCAGCAGGCTCAATAAACGTGGGAAAACCTAAAGAGTAGAGGAGGAAAGAATATAACTTTTGTTTTAGTTAGGCAAAGAGCAAATGGTTCATTAGGCCCTGGTCTCAAATAAAGACACAGCAGGGTTTTGATTTAATTATTTAGGATTAATCACTAATAACGGGTCGTCGGATCGAAGCAGACATGAGTCAATACCTGAATAACGGGGATTCAGTTAGGGAGTAACGGGAACTTTAGGGGTCCAAAGTGCAACCTAGCATGAATAGACGAAATATTCAATCTACGTCTTGAACTCATCTCGGCCCGAGCCAAGAACCTATTCTTAGAGTAGTTAGGAAGTCTGTTAACTAAAAATATACAAACTTTTAACCCTTGTCTAGCGGGGGGGGGGGGCGGGGGGGGGGGGGGGTTTGGGGCTTATGTGGGCATATTTTCCAGGGGGGGGGGGGGGGGCCTCCTGAATGATCAATCAACTATCTGCATGAAAACAAATTTATTCAATTTAAAACTAGGCGCTACAAGCTTCAAAATGAGGCCAGAACGAGCTACGTAGCACTAGTGGTTCTCATACAGTGATACCAGTAACATGGGAGTTTAGCGTTGGATAGCTGGCATATTTTTCCCAGCTATGCTCACTACTGGGCTACACTGCCGGCCTTCCTCTCGAGAACACAGGGAACAGGAGTTAAGGGGAGGGTTTTAGTTTGGTCCCTAGTTATCCATCACGATTAAGATTACACCCCCTTGAGCCCTCTTTCAAGATAAAATTTTTAAATTTTTCGGTTAGAAAAAAGTCCCGGCTGAAAGGCCAGTTAATGCTTAAATTACAGCCTCGCTATCGCTCGCCAGGATTAAAATGGACACCTAAATGACGCGAAAGATCTTAAAATTGACAGAAAATTTGGTTGAAAGTTCTTAAAATCACCAAACTAATGGGGCAAACGTCTTAAAATATCAAAAACAAAGGGGGTAGGCAAGAGGGGGGAAGGGGGCAAGAAAAAAAACCCTCAAGCGCCGGTAAAGCCAGGGCGTCGGCTTGTCTGGCCCGCTGCGCTCCCGGCCAATTTGCACTCGCTTTTAATCTTTTAACCGTAATCTAGCGGGGTGTTTTAGGGCTCATTTGGGCATATTCAGGCCCTCCTGAATGATCAATCAAGTATCTGCATCAATAAGAAATTTATTCAGCAAAACACTAGGCCACTAAAAAGCTTCAAATATGAGACCAGAACGAGATACGTAGCACTCGTGGTTCTCTTGCAGTGGTTGCCACAACACATGGGAGTTTAGCTTATAGCGGTATATTTTTCCCCGCTATGCTCACTACGGGCCCCCCCCCCCCCCAAAAAAAACCCCGCCCCAACACCAGAAAAAAAAAAAAAAGAGCAGGCGGGTCCCCCCCCCCCCCGCCCCGCGCCCTCCGCGCCCCAGCCCCAAAGGAAAAAATAACCCCCCCCCCCGCTCCGCCCCCCCCCTCCCCCAGAATACACTGCCGGACCCCCCTCTCGAAGAATTACAGGGAACATGAGTTAATGGGCGGCGGTAAGCTATGGGATTCGGCCTGTCTGGCCCGCTGCGCTCCCGGCCATGGAACTCGATTTTAACCCTTTAAAAGCCTTAATAAGGTTCCTAACGTGCTGCAAATTGTCGAATTATTCCCCATCGTTGTAGTAGCATAACAGAATTAAAATTAAAATACTACCACATATTATTACGGAAAATAAATGTCAGCTACAAATCAAAGTTTAAACAAGTCCTAACTAATTATATTACTGTACAGTATACAGGGTATGCAGTAACATATACAATTAAATTATTAGTATATACAGTGTTACGATTGAGGGTTTAAATATATCAGGCCTCTTATTCTTGGGACTAGTAAGGGCATTAATGTCTACACCGGAAAGCGGCTAGATCCAACCTCTGAGGTATATTCCCAGTTGAACAAAGAAGAACACAAATACTCTCCGAGTTCTATATGCAATAATAGGCTATCAAACTCTCAAGAAATGTGCGTCTACTATAGGCTTAATGTTATGTGAAAACAGCCTATTTCTACATATAACCGAAGGTGCGGGTTATGGGATGCAAAGTACAGGTGGTAAGAGAAGTTACAGCTTACGTTACTTTAATCAATAAATTGTCAGGCACTCCTTGCATGAAAGAAAGTGCACTAAAAGTCCTTCAACACCAAACAAAGGAATCTTCTTTAACTGTTAGATGCTATAAAGATGCGCGTATCGGAAATGGAACCCAAAAAGGCAGGCAGCGGAACAATGCTCGTGCAGGCTATGCACACAAAAAGGCAGAATCAGGAGAATAGAGAATGCCGTCGGAGCCAAGAATATCCTAAACACTTACAACAATAATAATGATCGCCACACACAATGCAGTATTCCTCTCAACAAAAAGAGCCCTATGTCGTTTGTGTCTCAATACATCAAACTAGGCTGCGAAATGCTTGTGTAATCATAAATGGGTATGCATAAAAAGAGTAATGGGTTATTACTAGACTTAATGTATACTATGACTGATAAAGTCTAGCTAAGGTCAATGATACGAGATACTGGTGCGCATGGCATGACGCATAGCCTAGTGTAAATCTCAAGTCTGTGCGTCAAATATTACATTATAAGGAAGGGTAGCTCTCATGAGAAACCTTAATACCGAAGTATCAAGCTTTCTCCGTGGATACCCTCAAAGAAAAAACAACCGAGCTTAGAACAGTGCAGGGAATGGTATAGGCAAAGGCCCTCATTTCGTGCAGGCTCTACTCTCAATGGCACACAGACTAGAATTTACTCAATAAAGCCAGCACTCATAGGAAACAAAATACCTTATAATATCAGACCCCTAGTCTAGCATTATCTAATCCAGCAGAAGAACACCAATAATTATAGGAAGCGGTACTAAACAATATGAATGCCAACCAATGCTTCGTGATCAACTTATCCTAACAACTAACAGACATGGGTTATATCAGACCTTAACGCCACAATCCTACTGGCCAGCATGAAGCTGATTTTGCAGAGTTAACCAGAGGGGGTATAATATGAATAAAAGGTGGTGAAAGGTATGGAAAAGGAGAGAGAATCGGCAGAGGACAAGATTCTCAGGTGCAGAGGCGGGGGACAGATATCAAAGAGATAAGAGGGATTACGTTCTATAAACCAGATCTGAGGGAGGAGAGGGGGCGAGGGACCTGTATATATACTAGCACTAGGTCGAGCCGCGTGGGAGAAAAAGCGGGTAACAAGTCCTCTAACCACTACCAAAGTCGCTAGCAAAAACATTATGGCACCCAAGCGATGTTAAAGAACTCCCTCAACCCACTACCCATGAGGCCAGCCAGCTATGACGTCATCGAGTGTAGCAAAACACTACGCGCCCCCTCTCACTCTGTTCTACTCTCTCTCTCTCTCTGATCCTATCATTATTAGTTAAGGATAAAACATTTATACTTTACAATTCAATATATAAAGCCTTGGACATGGCTGAAAAACAAAGAGGGCTTTTCTGGACTGCCCATGACACAAGCTTTCATTATGGAAATTAAAGCACCCCTTTAATCCATAAACTGTAGCCACATCCACTGTCCTGGCGATCCTAGCGAGGTCACTGTAGGGACAAGCCATGCGGTTCTAACGGATAGAGTGGTTAACAATCACAACAGTAGGCGTCGTCCCTGTTGGTAAGTTGCCAAGTGTCCAACACAGGGTTATTATGGTATTCCAGGGAAGCCTTAACGTTGTCCAGTATGCAAGTAATTGTTTGTGGTCAGTGATGACTATGGTCAAAGGGACGGGAAATGTATATATAAGTCAAACAGAAAAGGACTGGTGGAAAAGAATATAGGATGACAAAACAGTACCTTGAAGATAAAAACAGGAGTAACAGTATGACATGTCTAACTATTGTTAACATAAGAGATGGTGAGAACAATATAGTGTTATGAATACACTGGACATGACCTTAAGAAATTCACTACTATTAACTAAATTATTAAGTGTTCCTACTTTTCATTAAATAATTCTAAACTCAAGTGTGTGAGTTATCATGTGAATTCTTATATAAAATGCCACAGACTTTCTAGAAATATTGTTTGCTTAAGTTGTATATGCATCAAAACTCGGCCAAACACTTCTTCTCAGAACTGGATCCAACGGGAGAAGATTTGCCTAGGTATTTGAATAACACTTTTGGGTGGTTTAGGGGAAGGGGAACAATGGCTTAGTGTAAACTTAAAAACTTTATTTATATGATATGGTTTGTGAATCAATATTGTCCTTGGCGGTTAGTTCATAAGGCACTTACTGCATGTGTGCATTTAGGGCTGTTTGTTTTTGTTATGGTAATATTGTATCCAATGATATTGTTTGCATCATTTTTTTTTAAGCGAACTTTTGAAAACATTAATATACCTGAAAACTTGTTGTCTCATTCAAGTTCATTACACAACTATTTTTATCGATGTTCAATAGGTTCAAGGATATCCAACCGTATTTAGTAAACATTGATGTACTATGGGTGTAAGGTAAGACCATTGTTTTATGTGTCACGTAGTCACAGCGTGATATCTTAAATCCTATCAACTCGTCCTGCTGTGCTACTTTTAAGAAGGGTCAAAGATGACGATAAACCTTAGGTTTCTAATGTACAATGTTAATCATAATTATTATTCCGTTGTGTTGTTGTCATGTTTTACTACTTCCTCTTCTCGGCCACTACCTTTCTTCCAAGCAACCTGCTCTTCTTTTTCTCACTAACCTCTTCGGTTTTCTCGCTTTTTCTATCCATGTTTCAAAGCCAAAGGTTTATACACCACCTACACTAACAAAATATGCACTCACACACACACAAACATACATACCCTCATTGTCTCGGAATTAAATAGCACTGTAATGAATATTCCCATATTAAAAGTATTGCTATAAGGGGACAATGCCTAGTGAGTTAATGTTCAATCATAGTGAGTTAATTATGAGTCAATTGTTCAAGGTAGCGATCCTGAGAGTGAGGGTCCGAGTCTTGGGGGTTAAGACGGTGATTCACCATGGCTAAGCAGCGCAGGAGATGGGGCTGCTTTTAGCCATACGTGAGCATCTTGCGAAGGCAAGATGGCACTTGGTAAGCTCTAATTGCTTCACCATGTCTTCACTCACTATTTGAAACAAGACCTCACAGGCTTCTCCGGATGGAGCGGTTGAAGGTACAGGCTCTCAACCTGTGCGGCAGAGGGAGTAGTTGGAATATAGAAGAAAAAACAACAAAAAAACACACACACAACATCCAACTAATAAAGATCGTTTTGTTTTATGCAATTTTTACAAAGCATGTTTCTGACACTGATGTTTCAAAATATGTCGACTTATCTATATACAACACGTTTAGCGTGGCCTTCTCGCTCCAGAAAGACCATTAACCAAACCTACTCACAAGGACAGAACCGACAACATATGCAAAATACGAGCCTGTTGAACAAGCACCATTGTAGAAAACACAAACACAATTTCCTACTGTACATCATGGTCCTAGAAATAAAATCGAGACAGGGGCCATTATTACACCATTTTGTTTTGTTAACCCTCGTGACCCGGGCTACCTTTCCTAAGGGACGTTGTGAGATCAGGCGATATGGCCGGAAAAACGTTCTACGACTAGACTTACAGTATCTTGTTATTTGAACTGTTACCGCATTCTCACGCATCCCAAGAGTAGATGTGTTTTCGTACCTGTAGACTGGCATGAGTAGGAGAGCTCTCTAAGTCAACTGGTTCAGTTGTAATGACGATTTCCGTGGAGAGAGTTTCGAGGCAATGTGAGCAATTTGACACACTTTTTAAACACTAAATCTGTAGTAGCACACCACAAAACAACAAAGCTCCGAAGTCTGCCTGCTTGTGAGGTGCTGGCGTCGCCTCCGAACCAGCTGTGTTTACATTACGTCGGACGCGCGGGCTTTCAAAACAAGCTGAATAGGCTTTCAAGCTTACAACGGGGACACCCGGGGTCCTGCCATCTGCTTGCGGTTGTCCTTATAAATGCTGCCCGGGCCAGAAGGGTTAAAGCCTTCTGTACCGGCAACGTCATTTTTAAAATTATTCTAGCTAATTTACAGGATTGTTGTGCACTTTAAGATGGGTCTGTGGTATCAAATGGTAGTTGAGATTGTTTGAAGCCTGGTAATTTCTGGAGGCCCATTTTCGGCAGAATAATATCGTCTAATAGTAGCCAGAATAAAATTGACAAGGTTTCTCCGGTACCAGAATGGGTTAATCTCGGTATTTCTAGTAAACCTCTACATTCATGTTTAAGTACCGGCAATATATCATATATACAATTTCAGTTTTCTTTTGGCGGTATAACACTAATCGCAAGTCTATAATTATTTATTTACTATAAGTCACAATGTCAAAAGCATGAATACATCTAAATACAGCAGTCTGGCTGGCTCAGTTGATAGCTGGCCTGATTCCCATCTTGAAGGTCTCGCGTTCAATCGCCACTCAGATTGAAAAGTTTTTCTGGGATACAGACGGCGTTACATCCCCCAAGAGCAAGGGCGATGGATAAGGGGGTCTGGTAGACTAACGAAAGGCAAGCGCTTGTGAATCCTCGCAGGAGGAGATACGGGCGCTATGTAAGTTTACAGAAGATTATTATTATTTATATTATTATACATCCATGAAATTGCAAAGAGGCTGAAAGATGGAAGCAGTTATGGGTAGAAATTTGACGGAGAGAAAAGAGTGAATCCGAGAAGATGACATAAACAGATTGTGGTGATTGTACCGAGAGCGACTCAAAAGTTGGTTTCTCTCGTCTCGAGCTCGAAAGTGTGTGTGTGTGTGTGTGTGTGGGTTGGAATGACCATAATAAGCCAAATTTGAAAGAATGACGGCAAACTTAAACGCAGATTTTTTGGGACATGGAAGTACAGGAATGGTTTGGCGATCATTATGTGTAGTCAATTAATATTGCTTAGAACATAATACTATCGAGTCACTAAAGCTGCCATATTGTGTCCATTTTGATATTTACATAGTCCGTGCTGGTATTATGTCATCATTATCACCGGGTTGATTAAGATATGTCATATTGGTGTAGATATTTTCAAGACTATTTGATAGTTGAGGTGTTTATGGTGTTTATGATTTCTATTGAAGATTAATATTTTCCCTGGGGGTAGGCATCTCGCTACAGGCAGCTCTGCCTTATTGTTCCCTCACTCACATAGACAAAAACAATAAACACTAATTATGCTTCTGGATCACTAATGAATAGACCACTATGTGATGTATTATATAAATAATGACAGAACACCACTACTTATTTGGTTAATTTGTCTAAGTATCTCTTACTCAAAAGGGAGGATAAACTACCATAACTTATAAATATTGTCAACCTTTATTTATGTTTTCGTAAAAATGAGGATAATATAAGCTTGTTTTAATATGATGCTGCTCAAATAACAAATACTAATTAGTTGGGCGCTGCTGAAAGCCAGCCTTTCAAACTTGGCTACACTCGATGGTCGGAAGCACCTCGGCTTGTTTCTGGTCCACCACTTGCCTTTGCTTCTTATACCAAGAAGCATACAAATTCTAACAACCAAAGGTTTATGCAGAATTCCTAAATGTAGTGGTGGTTAAGCCACAATCACCACCATGACTACGGCATGAGGGTATCGGAGTAATTAACGGTAAACCTTTCAACATTCACGCCGGCTGTAAAACTCTTTACCAGTTCAATTGGAAGATGAATAAGTGTACAGCCGTTTATATTAGTATATTACCTCCCTGGGGGTAAGGCGGCCTCCACTATGGTGGAGGAAAAAAAAGAATATGCCCCACACGTCAGTGTCGTCCAAGTCGGACTAATAGTGGGAATGGGGGTGTAGATTGTAGGGCACCAATAGACAGGGCTATACCAGGAGAGGTGTGGGGCATTTGATAAGAAACCGCTGGAACTCCTGTTTCATTGGCTTGGCCTCTCTTACTGATTCCGATTGTGCCTCACTTACCACTGAGAGGCCGAAATCAAGGGACGTTCGGCAAAATGCCTGGACACACGGAGTTTGAAGCAATTTAAGTCATAGGAAGAGGGAAAGACTGATATCTGGGAGGAGTTCCAGAGCTCCGCAGTGAATAGAAGAAAGTCTGAGAATAACATTTCACTCTTGGGTTGGAGAGTTGCACAGAGTAGGGGGGGGATTGTGTTGCAAAGCGGGTATACGTACCCTGCGAGAGGGAGGTGGTATAAACTGAGAAAGCTCCGAGGAAACATGATTATTGTCGTAGCGATTAGAATAGCGAGAGAGATGCAACAATGCGGCGAAGAGAGAGCGATTTGCAGAGAGTTGGTGAGTGGAGGGGAGTTCATGATACCAAAGGCTTTCCTTTTCTACTTTATCTAGGAGGCGGTGTGAGAGGTCCTCCCCACAATGTGACAAGAGCAATAGAAGGCGCCCTGTGCCCCTGTACAGAACAAGAAGCTGCGCAGGGTAAACAAAACTTGAGGCGGTTGAGCACACCCAGCTTCTGGGAGGCTGCCTTAGCGAGATGGTAATATGGTCTTATATATATATACCTATTGTTACGGCTGGATCGGCAATACATATTCGGGATTCTTGATCGTAGGACAGAAATGGCTTAAGTGACAACGACACGCTCGATTCCAGTCCCAAATACTATATGCTCCAGACAACAAAAGCACCAACGCCCTACAGAGTTATCGTCTACGGTAACGAGGTACCTTAACTCGGCGAAAGTGTACAATAGGGGTAGGCTATGAGGCTAAACTCCCTCAGACATTGATAGGTTACGTTATTACTAAAGAAATGCAATACTCAAGAAACTACGTAATATTAAGCCTCTAATAATGTAGAATAGAAGCAGGCTAAAGGTATGACAGTGAAATGCTAAATGACAAATGTACACGCCTACTTGAAAGCGCGTGCACTACAATAACTGTCCCCTACTAACATGCACTAGCATGTAGCATACAAGATGTTCATGATCCAGTAGATACCTAATAATACACATGGGAGTAACATAAATAGTAGTCACTTATTATAATAATGAATCTATACTTGGAATAACTAAAAGGTTGCAGGCATCAGTACTGCGCCGGTAGCCTACTACCGCATAGGCTACTTCGCTTCTCTCACTCTGTCTCCCCTCCGAGTCCATATGCGCCCTACGCAACAGAACTCCGGACACAGCAGCAAAACGACAGTGCAGTTAATTGATACATGAAAGTATTAATAGTGTTGTCTTGTGTGTGAGTAATGTGTATTGTAAAGGGTTACATACATATACTTAAAGAGAGCTGCAATGCATAGTAAAATAAAGATATATCCCACTCATCATCCCCATGTGTTCTAGCTAGCAGGCCAAGTCACAGGAACAACGAGTCCCAGCACCGAAAGCGAGAACCCAGGAAAGACTGTAGAGAACACAAGGACAGATAAATTACGTTACTCTACTATACCGGCACTACGAGCGAGCTGTAGTCTCGGGTACTACACTCGCTCCTGGCTCGGTATGCAAATCAAGGCTAAGTCCTCGTCCCTCTCCAGACAACTCCTGGGCATGGTCGGGCTCTTACACATGGCACCAGTCTAGTCACAAATGGGATGATGAGCGGGGCATATAACTCGTGAACATGTAGAACGTTCACCAACTATCCTCATCAAGAAGATCGCTGTTCACATTAACCCCTTAAATCTAATACATGTAAATATATGCTTGTCCTAAGAGTAATACGAGAGGTGAGTGCTGAAACTCCTTTAGGACCTCAAGGGAAGGTTATGCATTTAAATAGAGAGAAGAATGAAATGAGAGTAATGTCGTCAGAGAGAAAGCGTGCAACCGTGAGAAGTTGGGAGAGAGGGCAAGGGATGTTAGAATCTCAAAGGTTCTAGGCAACCTGGTCATGGAACACGCAGCCAGCCTCCAGGCAGTGTGCTGTACGACAACATGGGCCCAGCCCAGGCAGCGTAGGCAGGCAACAATGGACTACCAACCCTGTCGCGCCTAGCTATAAGCGCAGGGCTGCCAACCAGTCCATACGTCTGGCAACCCACCCGGCCGGCAGCGTGGCGCGTTGCTACCCTCTTGCTCTGAAGCCTAACTCACTCTCTCTCTCTGAACTCCCATTGTCTTATCTATCAACTTCTCTATTGATACTACATATTAAATGGAAGGTCTCGACATGGCTTAAAACAAAACCCACCACTGGTTAGCACATGACGAGACCTTTGCAGAGATACAAAGAACATAGTTATAAGTTGTCACACTCAATATACATTGCGGCTGATGGTAGCCAGATCACGGGCGGTACAGTCGAGTACCAAGGAGTACAATCAGGTTGCGTTGCAAAGCACTGGGGTGCGTCACAGCCCCCCCAAGATTTTAGATAATCGACCTTAGAAGCATTATCAAAATCTGACAGGCAACCAACCGACCTGCTACCCTTAGCTGCCACTAATTGCAAAAGGTGCACAACAACTGAAGTGTGAATTATACATAAAACACTATATCGCATGCATCATGCTACAACAATAAAGACTTACAAAACTAAAACAAAAACAAAAGTTTTCTCGTTTATTTTATTGTTTTATAATCTTTTTGGACGGCGTTATGATAGCCTAATTTTACTCCTGCTCAACCCACACACCGTGCACGACTATCTTGGATCATCAACCCTTGATAGACAATCTGCTATCACGTTCTCACTCCCGGCAATATGCTGAATGTTGAGATTATACTCTTGGAGCATTAGGGACCACCTGGTCAACCGCATATTCCGATTGTGAAACTGATTTAGGAATTTCAAGGGATGATGGTCCGTATAAATCGTCACTACCGGGCCGTAGGCTGGAACATAAATTCGAAATGTTTGAGCGACAAAACGATAGCCAGAAGCTCCTTCTCTATAGTCGAGTAATTCCTTTGTGCCGAATTAAACTTGCGAGAAAAGAAGCTCACTGGGTGTTCCAAGCCCTCGGAATCAGTCTGCAGTAACACTGCCCCGGCACTCACACCGCTGGCATCAGTCGCCAGCTGAAAAATCCTGGAGAAGTCTGGGGCCCTCAAAATCGGATGTGTACACAGCAGGTGCTTGACTAGGTCGAAAGCCCTCTGACACTCCGCAGCCCAACAGAACTTCACTGACTTCGACAGTAGATCAGTTAACGGTGCTAAGACAGTAGAGTATCCCCGGATGAAGCGCCTATAATAGCCTATCATACCTAGGAACCGCATGACCTGGCGCTTAGTGGTGGGCCTGGGAAACATATTGATAGCCTGTATCTTGCTCAGGGGGGGGGCACACCCGGCCTAACCCGACCACAAAGCCAAGATACTGCACAGTAGCCTTTACAAACTCGCACTTCCTCAGGTTCACCACCAGCCCAGCATCGTGCAACTTCCCAAACAGGGTCTCTAAGTGCCTTAGGTGATTTTCAAAATCGTCATCATACACTATCACGTCATCAAGGTAGACCGTGGCAGTTAGGGATTTCGTCACAAATATCGTTCATCAGGTTCTGAAACGTGGCAGGTGCGTTCTTAAGCCCATAAGGCATTACGTTGCATTGGTAGGTCTTGCCATCTACCACAAAACCACAAACTTGCTTAGCTCGGTCCGACAGGGGTACTTGCCAGTAGCCTTTTACAAGATCAATTTTAGTAAGGTACTTTGCATTCCCTATCTTGTCCACGCTGTCGTCAACTCGAGGCAAAGGGTAAGGGTTGGTAGTGGTCAAGCCATTTAAGCCTACGAAAATCTATGCAGAACCGCACCTTGCCGTCAGGTTTTGGCTGCAACGTGACGGGTGATGTCCACTTCACATAACCTTCAGTGATCATCCCTCTCTCAACCATGTACTTTAACTCCTCCCGTAAAGCTGGCAACTTTACCGGGGGCACACGGTAGTGCACTGACTTGAAGGGCACATTATCACCGACGTCCACGTCGTGCGTTACCTGAGTAGTGAGACCTGGGTGTTCGGCGAAAACAGAGGGGTATGACCTGAACAGGCCTAGGACAGCAGCACCCTGGTGCTCAGGCAGGTGACTTACAGCTTGCCTAGCCTCTTGTTCAGTATTCCCCGCCCACTGTTCCGCGGAAATGACACAGTCCCAGCTATCCTCCTCAGCAGCATGACTGTCCCCACCTCCTTCTCCACCCTGGCCGCTGCAGGCCAGCACAGGGACAGTGAGAGGCTCTGAGGGGCGTCTCACATACT
Source organism: Paralithodes platypus (assembly GCA_032716605.1). Lineage (NCBI taxonomy): Eukaryota > Metazoa > Arthropoda > Malacostraca > Decapoda > Lithodidae > Paralithodes > Paralithodes platypus. The sequence continues at coordinate 33,387,587 of CM064513.1, forward strand.
CTTTCATGAGGTTAACATGACATAACTGATGTTTTTCCTACGGTCAGGTGTTGCAACGAGATAATCAAGGTCGGACAGTTTCTTAGCCACCACATACGGCCCAATGAACTTGGCAGAAAGGGGGTGTCCAGGCAAAGGCAACAACCCTTAGGCAACATTACCTCCTGACCCACCGAAAACTCCCGAAGCTTCACCTTGGCGTCATACTGGTGCTTCATGACCGCCTGTGCATTAACCAAGTTATTACCTGCCGCTGCCATGCAACCTATAAGTCTCTCCCGGCTCTCAAGGACATATTTAAGTACAGACCCCGGCTTCTCTTCGCCCTCCCAGATCTCTTTCACCATACTTAAAGGTCCTCTCACATTATGGCCAAAGACTAGTTGATTTGGACTGAACCCCAGGCTCTCTCCTGGGACTTCACGTGCAGCGAACAGAACATACGGCAGACCCAAATCCCAATCAGTGTCATGTTCTGCACAGTAACAGCGTAGCATACTCTTCAGGGTCGAGTGCCACCGCTCCAAGACTCCCTGACTCTCGGGATGGTAGGCTGACGACACTACAGAACATATACCGTGCAACTGAAGGGTTTGCTTGAACAATTTGGATGTAAAATTGCTCCCCTGGTCTGACTGCACCTCACGTGGAAATCCATAATGGGAACAGAACAACAATAAGTTTTAACAACTGCCTTTGCCGAGCCGTTTCTCATGGGGTATGCGTCCGGGTATCTCGTAGCCACATCCATGATTGTCAACAGGAATTTATTGCCACTACTAGTAGGCGGGAAAGGGCCAACCAAATCTACTACAACTTTGCTGAACGGAGGCCCGGTGACAGGTATGGGAAACAAAGGTGCCTTCGGGATTGTCTGGTTAGGCTTCCCCGTTGTCTGGCAGGTCGCACACCCAGCCACCCATGCACAGACATCAGCCTTGACCCCAGGCCACCAGAAAAACCTGCCCAATGCCGCCAATGTTTTTGTTACCCCCAAATGACCCGCCACCGGCACATCATGCGCCAGACACAATAAGGACTCTCTATACTTATTTGGAACAACCACCTGGTCTACTACCCTCGCACCGCCCTCCCACTTCGATTTGGGGTCTAGAAATCTGCGGTACAATATCCTGTTGAGCCTAAAGAAATCTCCCGGCTTCGCATCCCCATCTTCCTCCAACTCTATGCCACCATTGCTATAACGAGCTAGGCTAGCGTCTTGCAGCTGCTGCTCACTAATGTCCCCGGGCGTCAATGCATCAAGATGGTTTTGTAATAAGACATTACCCCGGCTAGTAGGCTCTACTGCCTTAGTGGCTCTCGCTACAGCTCTTGCCTCACGCGAAGTCTTACCCAACTCTGCCTTGTTACACACCATATCTGGGCCAGAGTCAACTCCCGTGTTTATTATAGGTCCAAGTACCGAATCACCGAGAAGTGCAGCAGAATCAATGATGTCCCTTTTCTTGCCCTTAGCAACCTTCTCCTGATCCTTCCTCCACTGTCCCCGAGGTTGAGTGCTAGGCTGTGCAGGAGCCGCAGAGCGAGATCGGGTTACCACACAGGCCATCTCATCCTGTTGGCACCTCCCAACCCATTCCCGATTCTCACCATCCACGTCGGCCGCCCTCTCGGCAACGACTAAGGGTGGAGTCCCGGAAGTGGGCACCTCAAAGTCGTTGCCGAGAAGAAGGTCGACGCCCTCAACTGGCAAACACTCAACGATCCCTACATCCAGCTCCCTGCACACCTCTCCCACTCTCAACTCCAACCTCACAAGTGGGTATGACCTCGTAGCATTTATACCCTGCACCACAACAACTCTGGCCGCATTTATCGGTTTCCCTGTGAAGTTCCTCAACAAAGTTTGCGAAGCCCCCGTATCCCTCAGCAAGTCAATCCAAAGTGTCCCGGACAGGTGTCGAGCCTTCCGTACGCTTCTTTACCGCGTGTGCCTCAGCTGCTGACAACCTACCCCGGGCAGTTGCTGCAGCCTTCAGAGACACACCGATACTGTGAACCAATGACACCGGCTTAGCGGGAGTGTTACTAGGGCACTCACGTGAATAATGGCCTAGCTTCTGACATTTGTAACATTTCACATCCCCAATGGGCTTCTTCCCTTGTGCGGGCGAAGAAGGGGCCTGACCTTTAGTAAACGGGAGAGGCTTGTGTTTGTAGGTGTTATTAGGTGCAATGCTTTTAGTGTGGTTATGTGTGTCATAGGATTTGTTATTATCGAAAACTCTGGTGGGTGGGGTATAGCGCCCCTTCTGCCCTGACTCAGCCCTCTGAGCGGCACCGCAACCACGAATCAATGATAATCTGAGGTCTGCCATCTTGGCAGCCTCCTCTACTGTCTTGGGACATTTTTCCTTAATGTTCAGCGTTAGATCGGTTCCAGTACATTTGTAAAACTGTTCCAGATAGAAAAGTTGCTTAATTTCCTCAGCCGACTCTGCGTGCTCGGACCGAAACCAGTTATTACATGCATCTGTTAAGTCCCGTGCGTGCTCCATAAAACTGACGTCGCTCTTCTTATTCACGCCACGGAACTTCAATCTATAAGTTTCGGGTTGCAGTTCGTAGGCCCGGAGCACAGCCTCCTTCACCAGTCCATACACGACACTCTCGTCCAGTGACAGTGCATCGTAGGCTTTCAACCCCTTACCCACTAGACGTGATGAAACTAATGCTGCCCATTTAACCTCCGGCCAGTCATACTCACGACACTTCTTTTCGAAACGAGCAAAAAACTCAGTCACTGCTGTCTCATCAAATGCGGGTACTAACTTAATTAAATGCGAAAGTGAGTCTGTAACCCGGTGCCCACCACCGAGATGACGCCCCGTGGTCTCTACTCTAGACTTCTCGACATCCATTTCAGCCTGGTACCTGGTTGCATCCTGATTGGCTTGGATTCTAGCAACCTCTATGCGTTCTATACTAGCCTGTTGTATCTGAGTCTCCTGCAGCTTAATCCGTTCTATACTAGCCTGTTGACTCTCTTGCAACTTAAGCTTAGCTAGTTCTAGCTGAAATAACATCTCAGGAGACAGGCCTGGGGGGGGAGAGCACAAAATGGGGGATCCACACCGAGACGTGTTTTCGGGTAAGCCAGCTTGCCATTGAGAACCCTCCTGCTGCATCGTGCTAAGACTCGCTGGCTGAGGGCCCAGCTCAGGGGTAGAGTGGAATGGAGGCTTGGAGGGAACCCCCCAAGACCCCACTCCACCCACCGCCCCATCGCCATCACCCAACAAACATGTCACCAAATTCTTCTTGGGCCAACTGTCAGGACAGTCCCGCCCCAAAACCGTGGCTAAACAGCGAAGACCGTAACAATCAATAGCCTGCAGGCGCTGTTCGGTCAAAGGTGTCTGCAAAAATGCCCGGGCATCCCTCTCTCCACTTATAACACTCCCCTCCCTAAATATCTGCTGTACTTGCTGGTCACTAGGCTGTACCGTGTTATCCTCCCCCGTAAATGATGAGTCATTAGACATAGTGCTGGTTATACAATTGCTGTTCATAAAAAAAAAAAGTGCTTATTACTAATTGCAGTCTCGACTCACAAAATGTTAAAGATGCTTGAATGACTCTACTCTAGACACCTAACGAAACAATCTGCAAGTCCACCAATACAATAATGACACAATAAAAATTCCTCCAATATGCAAGAAAATTCTAGCCAGCTCTACTAGGTAGCATAGAATAGTTCTCCAAAAAACATGTGATAGGATACTACTGAATCTTGTGCAAGGTCGCCATTTTGTTACGGCTGGATCGGCAATACATATTCGGGATTCTTGATCGTAGGACAGAAATGGCTTAAGTGACAACGACACGCTCGATTCCAGTCCCAAATACTATATGCTCCAGACAACAAAAGCACCAACGCCCTACAGAGTTATCGTCTACGGTAACGAGGTACCTTAACTCGGCGAAAGTGTACAACAGGGGTAGGCTATGAGGCTAAACTCCCTCAGACATTGATAGGTTACGTTATTACTAAAGAAATGCAATACTCAAGAAACTACGTTAATATTAAGCCTCTAATAATGTAGAATAGAAGCAGGCTAAAGGTATGACAGTGAAATGCTAAATGACAAATGTACACGCCTACTTGAAAGCGCGTGCACTACAATAACTGTCCCCTACTAACATGCACTAGCATGTAGCATACAAGATGTTCATGATCCAGTAGATACCTAATAATACACATGGGAGGAACATAAATAGTAGTCACTTATTATAATAATGAATCTATACTTGGAATAACTAAAAGGTTGCAGGCAACAGTACTGCGCCGGTAGCCTACTACCGCATAGGCTACTTCGCTTCTCTCACTCTGTCTCCCCTCCGAGTCCGTATGCGCCCTACGCAACAGAACTCCGGACACAGCAGCAAAACGACAGCGTAGTTAATTGATACATGAAAGTATTAATAGTGTTGTCTTGTGTGTGAGTAATGTGTATTGTAAAGGGTTACATACATATACTTAAAGAGAGCTGCAATGCATAGTAAAATAAAGATATATCCCACTCATCATCCCCATGTGTTCTAGCTAGCAGGCCAAGTCACAGGAACAACGAGTCCCAGCACCGAAAGCGAGAACCCAGGAAAAGACTGTAGAGAACACAAGGACAGATAAATTACGTTACTCTACTATACCGGCACTACGAGCGAGCTGTAGTCTCGGGTACTACACTCGCTCCTGGCTCGGTATGCAAATCAAGGCTAAGTCCTCGTCCCTCCCAGACAACTCCTGGGCATGGTCGGGCTCTTACACATGGCACCAGTCTAGTCACAAATGGGATGATGAGCGGGGCATATAACTCGTGAACATGTAGAACGTTCACCAACTATCCTCATCAAGAAGATCGCTGTTCACATTAACCCCTTAAATCTAATACATGTAAATATATGCTTGTCCTAAGAGTAATACGAGAGGTGAGTGCTGAAACTCCTTTAGGACCTCAAGGGAAGATTATGCATTTAAATAGAGAGAAGAATGAAATGAGAGTAATGTCGTCAGAGAGAAAGAGTGCAACAGTGAGAAGTTGGGAGAGAGGGCAAGGGATGTTAGAATCTCAAAGGTTCTAGGCAACCTGGTCATGGAACACGCAGCCAGCCTCCAGGCAGTGTGCTGTACGACAACATGGGCCCAGCCCAGGCAGCGTAGGCAGGCAACAATGGACTACCAACCCTGTCGCGCCTAGCTATAAGCGCAGGGCTGCCAACCAGTCCATACGTCTGGCAACCCACCCGGCCGGCAGCGTGGCGCGTTGCTACCCTCTTGCTCTGAAGCCTAACTCACTCTCTCTCTCTGAACTCCCATTGTCTTATCTATCAACTTCTCTATTGATACTACATATTAAATGGAAGGTCTCGACATGGCTTAAAACAAAACCCACCACTGGTTAGCACATGACGAGACCTTTGCAGAGATACAAAGAACATAGTTATAAGTTGTCACACTCAATATACATTGCGGCTGATGGTAGCCAGATCACGGGCGGTACAGTCGAGTACCAAGGAGTACAATCAGGTTGCGTTGCAAAGCACTGGGGTGCGTCACAAAATGTACATAAAAGCACAGGACTAGACAAAATTCCTGCCAAATTTCTACGAGATGGAGCCATTGTTATAGCAGGCCCCCTAACCCACATCATCAACTTGTCAATTAACACCAACACTGTACCTGCTGAACTGAAGGAAGCTATTGTAACCCCTCTATTCAAGAAAGGAAATAAACTAGAAGTTGGCAACTACAGACCAGTTAGCATATTATGTATTGTATCTAAAATCCTTGAAAGAGCGGTATACACCCAAATTGAACACTACCTCAAACAAAATGATCTATTCTATAAGTTTCAATCAGGATTCAGATGCATGTTCTCGACAAACTCCTGTCTCATCCACTTAACGGATCACATTCGTAAAGAAATGTCTAAAGGTAATTACACCGGTATGGTTCTTCTTGATCTACAAAAAGCGTTTGACACAGTAGACCATGATATCCTATGTAATAAACTACAAGCAATGGGCATGTGAACTGGTTTAAATCTTATCTTAGTGGTAGAACCCAAAGAGTCAAAATTGATGATAATATATCTGATCCTATGCCAATTAACTGTGGGGTCCCACAGGGAAGCATCCTTGGTCCCTTACTCTTTCTCTGTTTGTGAACGACATGGAACTAAGCATCTCATGTAAATTATTACTGTATGCAGACGACAGCGTGCTTCTGGTTTTAGGAAAAGACCCAATAAGTATTGCCGCTTCACTTTCCAAAGAACTAGAATCATGTAGTGAATGGCTAGTGGACAATAGACTATCTCTTCACCTGGGCAAGACGGAAGCCATCTTATGTGGAACAAAACGCAAACTGAAAGACATTGTGGGCTTCTCGGTCAACTGTAATGATATTCCTATAACAACAATGTCACAAGTTAAATATCTCGGACTAAAACTGGACGCGAGTTTGTCAGGTGAAACAATTTTGGAATCTATCCTGAGTAAGTGTAGAGCACGTATAAAATACCTGTATAGACAGGTGGGATTCTTGCCCGCGGCGACCAAAAAGACCCTCTGCCAAGCGCTTGTTCAATGTCATTTTGACTATTCTGTGTCATCCTGGTACTCTGCATCATCTAAATCAGCACAACACAAACTTCAGGTCACTCAAAATAAAATGGTTAGGTTCATGCTGAACCTAGGACCCAGATCACATGTTGGCCAGGAACAACTTCAGTCACTAGGTATGCTCAATGTCTCTGACAGGGCCAAACAAATCAGGCTCACTAATGCCTTCAAAATTGTCTATGACAGAGCTCCAGAGTATCTAAAGAATGATTTTGTTAAAGCAAATGAGAGGAGTGGACATAATACAAGAAACAGGATGTTTAATTTTAAGGTCCCGAGAATCCAAGGACAGGGTAAGCAAACATTCTTCTTCACTGCATCAAAGACTGGAACGACCTACCCCAGTCAGTCCGTGAAAAGAGAACACTGTATTCCTTCAGACGTAGCCTGAAGGAACACCTGAACCGGACAGCTGCGAGAAGGGAGCACCAAGCTTATGTCTACTACTAAATACGACATAAGAGATAGACAAACCAAACTGAAATGATTACTGATTACGGATTACTGATATTTACTATAGGATGTAAGGTATCTTAAAATAACCCCCTAGAAATACTTTCTCTAAAGTATCTATTTCTTTATCCTCCCCATTTCCCCAGCTAACCTAATCCCACAAGGACCCCAATGGAAATACGCCTAACGGCCTTATTGGGCTATCCTTAGTTGGAATTATGCAAGGCTGGTACATGTCATATTTGTAACATACTATGTGGTACCAACTCTGTAAATTGCTAACTGAATAAATATTATTATTATTATTGATATCTGACCCCCCTCTCCTGACCAGGGTATAGTGAGGATGACCTTGGGGTGGTGACTGGGATGACCTTCCAGGGTGATGGTCGACCCTCCACCTCCACCTACCTGCGCTATGTTCACCCCGTGTCATCACTCGACCGACTCTCCGTATGTTTCCGACTCTACCTCCTCCAGGTAATAATATTACATACATATGTACAATTGTTTTATGTCCTTTTCCATTGAATTTAACCTCTACTGTACCGGCGACGTCTTTCAAATAATATTCTAGCTATATTTAGACGATCTTGTGCAGTTTAAGAATGATCTGGAGTAGTAAAAAAAGTTGATTTAGATAGTTCTAGGCCTTATAATTGCTAGAGATCCTTCCTAAACTGAATACAATTAATTAGTAGTAGCCAGAAAAAAAATGTCAGCGGTACAGAAGGGGTTAAATGGCTTAGTCAGGGTTGCCTTTCAGCAGTTGGAATAGTACAATAGAATTCTGCTATAACACAGCACCATAATGTCATCACTGTGGCTGATGTTGGCATAGTGTTAGCAGTGCTTGAACAAGTCCCCCTACAACACCTTCCTTTCTGCAGTATCAGCACCAAACCAGCTTCAACAGTACTACAACAAATAAGTGCCATAACAAAACTTTACCGTATAGGATAGGTGCCTAGTATGACACTCAGTAAGATACGTGGGGCATATTCATTTTCTTCTAGTATATGTGAAGGACTCCCTTACCCCCAGGGAAGGGTGGTTGCAGAAAATCAGTATCAAGATATTTAAATGTTAGTTATAGTAAAACTTGGTATTTCGTCACTCTATATCTTGTTTAACTTTGCTTTATAAGGAATCGATATACTGTATACATTAACCTGTTAAAGATTATGACGCATTTTGACAGTTTGTTCTGGCTATCATTAAACGATTGTATGAAGTTTAGGAAGAATCTGGGGGAATTAGAAGGGGTAAAGACTATCTCCATGAATCCTCTGACTTCTATGTACCCTTCCTAATCTGAATAAAATCGTCTAATAATAGCCAGAAAACAGAAGAGAAATGCATAATTGGATCTTGAAAGGGTTAACCATTTGTTATGTCGATTGATTGGTTTGGGATCCTGTAATGGGGTGTGCAAAAGAAAATAGCCTCGCAAAGGGATCACTGTCTTTATATTTTCCAATCTTTTCAGGCACGACATGAGATCATGATCATCTCCTACGCCAGGGAGAGTCATGATAACGAGCTGTATGTAGGTAAGCCAGAGAGAGAGAGAGAGAGAACGAGAGAGAGAGAGAGCAAGAGCGAAAGCGAGAGAGAGATGAATGGACAGAAGAATGACTGCTATGCATAACCTGCTAGGCCTACCTGATGAAAACAAGGGATGCGGCCTAACTATCAAATCGGCTGGCAATCATTCTTCTATTCAACAGCTGAGCTCTGGAACTATCTCCCGGGGCTGTTCGGCCAGGCAGCTTAGGGAACAACAACAACAACAACTATCTCCCTTAATCCATCTTTCCCTCATCCTATGACTTAAATTGTTTCAAACTCCGTGTGTCCAGACATTTTGTCTCGAACGTTCCTTGATTTTGGCCCTGTCACTCTTTTAACTCTGGGGGAGGCACTCGCCACAGGCAGTTTTGCCTTTTGTCTTCCTCATCCACTTAATAACAAAAATAGTAGAAGAGGCAGCAAGAAGAAGGAATTCATAATGCACCGTAATATACTAAGGAATGTATGTCAGAGAAATAAATTTAAAATCGAAATGTATGGAAGGAAATATGCTTACAGTACTGAAATGTTTGTGGGCATACAGTAATACATGTAACGATCGCTATTCTGAAAGTCTAACATGGCTTACTTATGAAAGGGAAAGAGGTGTTTGAGGTTAAATGGATAGAATCTACTTGTTATACTTTTACTATTATATTTTATGTGAGTAGCAATATAATTAATGCTGACTGAGATTCACTAGACTGCTATACCCACCAAAGGCGGCTTTCTAGGGCCTTTCCTAGCTAATGCTCAGAGGATTGGGTTCTAGTCATGTGGTGATGGGCTGGTCTATCAGAGTGAGAGCTGAGCGATCTCTGCCATACCCATAGCTTACTCTAACTGTTCCTTTTACTTATATATTTTCTAGATCTCAAGTGACGGCGTCTCGTCCGTGGATTGACCTCCCTACTGCCAACCTAGAGGTTGGGAAATTGGGAGTCAAAGTGTCACATTTTTCCTTTGCCCCTCAACTTTCCCTTCATAATTGCTGAGGGACACAGGGCCTTGGGTGGGGCTTTGGTTTCCCGGGCGTTTCCGCTCCCTCCTCAGCTCCCCGTCTTTGAGTGGCTTGGTCACCCTGGCTTTATTAGTGGTAAGCAGGGAGGGTTTTGCGGAGGCGCTCATTTATGGCCTTGGCCTTGCTCGGGACCTTGGGGCTGTTCGGCCAGACAGCCTGGGGAACAGCAACAACAACAAGAACCCACCACCAACCAACTTTAAGGGGAACTTTTATTTATTTGTTTATATAATTGTCATATTTTGTTTAGCTTCCTCCCTAGACCTCCATCAAGCTTTGAGAAGACCCCCTTGGAGGTAAATTTGTAAATTGCAGGCTTGCTATAAAAAATCGACACATGAATGGCACGGATGCTAATATATTTGCCAAACTAAAGGGGCGATGTATTACAATGTCAAAACTAATGGAGCTAAGTATTAGGGAGAAGGGGGTACAACCCCCCCCCCTTCCCCTTAAGAATTGGACAATATTTTATGACAAAACCATAGGGGCTGTGAGGGGTCAGTACTCAATTGCAGGGTATATTTAAGGGGAGAGAGTTGATCTTTATGACCCCCTTCTCCTTCATGTTTACCCCCACTAGTTTTCAGATTTTATAATGTTCAGCCCATTAGTTTGGTGATTTCAAGATCTTTCGCCCTATTTTTTGTTGCCAATATTTAGACCTTTCATGCAATTTAGGTGTCGATATTTGTCGTAGCGAGCGATGGCAAGCCTGTAATTTAAGAGGAACCGGCCCTACCGAAAAATGTACAAATTTATCTTGAAGGGGGGTCTAGGAAGTGTTTTTTTAAGCTTGGTGGAGGTCTAGCGAGGAAACTATAAAATAAATATATAAATACAAAAATATACCAAAAAATATCCACTACCCCGTTAAAAGAATGAAGTAGCACAATATCCCCCAAAATATCCACTACCCCGTTAAAAGAATGAAGTAGCACAATATCCCCAAAAATATCCACTACCCCGTTAAAAGAATGAAGTAGCACAATATCCCCCAAAAAACAATGGTGAGATGAGCGAACCTAACCTATCTTCCACAGGGTTCGACTACAAGAAGCAGGAGTTGATGTTGACGTGCTGCGGTAACAAGTGGTTCCTGGACGTGAAGGTGGAGGTCCGACTGAGGCACTGGTCCTCCTTCTGTCTGGCCATAAACCTCCGAGCCCGCAGGACGGAAGTGGTGCAGGATGGCATGATACAGGTCGGTTGGTTTACTTCAGGGCTGTTGTTGTTGTTCCCCAGACTCTCTGGCCGATCAGTCCCGAGTCCGGTAGACCGAAGCCGCTCCAGATGCTCGGGCCCCCGAGGGGCCAGGGTTAGATGAGATCTGTCTCTGAGAGGGCAGTGGGGGAGGCGATCATCAGTCCACAGGTTTTGCACCCCTGCGCCAATGCTCCCACTGTCCGCATCCCCCCTTGCAGTGCCACTCAATCGGGTGATCTCGCCAGCACCTAGAAGGAAAAGTAGTACAGGAAAAGAGACTGACAGACGGCTAAGGTAGGGTAGAGGATGCCAAACCTCACACTGGATAGGATCATCCCTCACCCGACTTCAGGGGTGTTCTTGGGCAGCATTATGTGAGAAAGACTCTGAATAGAATATTTCAAACATTATATAATATACACTGACTACGGATGACAAAAAAGCACTATGCATTTATCCGGAAACGTTTCTGGGATCTTCCGCACAGTAATGCAAACTAGACTGGAGGTAGATTCATTTAGGTTGCAGAATTATTATGAGAGTTTAATTCAAGCTTCCAAACCAGCGCTGATGATAAAAGTTAAGGGAAATGTTCTTGTGTGATACCGGCTTAAGTCTAATTTAACCACTGAGCTGAAAATAAATATAATGCTGAAACGTTTCTAATCAAATTATTAAATGTACCGGTATCTAAGCAGAATTATTTATTATAGTTATTTAATGCACATGGCTATTACCATGGATTATAATATTAATTTTGCAAACAATTCCCTAATTATTATACTATTAAACATCTAATTGGAGATTGAAGACTTCTTTCTGCAGTGAAGCAGTTCTCTAAGATTTGCTTTTCTTTTTCCATGGGCATTGTGTTCTACAAACATCTAGCCATGGAAATATATTGCTTTAAATTATCGCTTCAATTTCTTCAAGACTTGTTTTAAGGGGAGATTGGTCGTTTTTCTGGTCCGCCTTCTTTTTCATGTTTAGCCCCATTAGTTTTGATATTTTTATACGTTCGCCCTATTATTTTGGCGATATTGAGACCTTTCGCCCTATTGCTTTGTCAGTATTAAGACTTTACGGGTCATTTAGGTGTGAAATTTATCCCGGCGAGCGATATCGAGCCTGTAATTTAAGAGGAACAGGCCTTCGGCCGGGAAATTTTTCTATAAAAAAATGTACAAGTTTATCTTGAAGGAGGGTCTTGGGTGGGTGTTTTTTTTTATTTTGATGGAGGAAACTAATGAAAATAATAAAAATATACATATGAGCAAATAAATACGCCCATCCCTCCTTAAAACTCGAGGGTACAGATATAGACCTGGGAAACACTGACTAATGAACATCACAGAAGGTTGACTCAGTTTCTATCTACAGTAGGTCATGTGGGTACCATTCAGTGCAAGCATAGAAGTTTAAGAAGGTTCTGTGGTAGTGAAAAAGGTTAAGTGAGATAGTTCGAAGCCTGATAATTGCTGAAACTGAATATTATAACGTCTCTCTTTAGAACCAAGATAATTTTTTTCAACCATGATTTTCTAGTAATCTCCTACAATGCAACTTCTGGGACTAAACATAAAACAGATAACATAACTGTGATGGTTTCATTTTAAAATACTTGAATCTGAGCTTTTGTGAATATTTAATATATTTCTAAGTTGTCTAAAACTGGCCAAAACAACAAAGTACATGACTAGAAATTAGTGTTTGTAATTAATAAACTTTAATGAAATGGCTCCAAGTTTAATTCATGTCTTATTCATATAATATTTTTCAGATGGGCGTGGTGGACTCTGCTAACCCCACAGGTCTGCTGGGTGTGGCTGGCGGCGGGTCACTCTACATCGGTCAAGAGCAGGACACACTGGCGGGCGGCTTCAATGAGTTCCAGAGTCTTCGAGGCACCTTACTGGATTTGAGGATATATGACGCCTTCCTGCCCACTCATTACATGAGAACCTACACATCTTGTGAGCCAGTCAGTGCTCAACCTAAACCCATCATTGACTTCTCTAATATCTCTGAAGATTTTGAGGTGAACAACGTTGAACTGGAAGAAGTGGAATTGGCTCCACTGTGCCACCAGGACAAGGCCTTCGACCTCATCTTCCCAGAGATGCGCTTGTTCCATGAGGGGGAGCTGCTATGCCGTATTCTAGGTGGAGCCCTCAAGTTACCTCTTAGCCGTGAAGAGAATGCCAACCTCTTCATACAAGCAGCTCCCTATGCCGCTGGCTGTGGGGATGGTATTGGTGACACACTATGGCTGGGATTGCGAGCAAACATTTCAGACCAGTACTGGCACGGTCTGGCTACGACCACACCGCTCAATTTCTCAAACTTTGCACTTAGCCGTGGGTTGCCTATTGAAGAACCTGAGGTATGTGCCACCTTCAAAGGCAGTCGAGACATTGTCGCCTCTTCTTATGGCGCATGGGTACCCAGAACATGCAATGTAGAACGCTGTATTGCTTGTCATTTCAATGAATTGCCTTTTGTTCGGATTCGTGGACTGTGTGCCAAGTCAGAATTTGACCGCCAGTATTTTTTGGTAGATGTTAACAGAACTGTGGGATTTAGTGGAGTGTACTACTCCCTCATCACTAAACATCCTCCTGAAAAGAACACTTCTCAGGTCGGAGACTTTGGATTCTGGCGCATTACCCGCTATGACAAACTATATGTGTCAGCCACGTTACCAATGATGTCCCCAACTCATTACCCTACTGGTCTTAACACCTGGACTGTTGCCAATGACGTTTGTGGATCTACACACGTAAAATTACGCATGACTTCTTGTAAAGACCAAGAATTTTCTTGCAATGATGGTACTTGTATTCACTTACAACAACGCTGCAACATGGAAGTCAACTGTCCTGATGGGTCAGACGAGGTGAGCTGCAACTTCCTGGTGTTGCCCGATGGCTACAACACCATGATGCCGCCACCCCGAGCAGACCCCACCAGTCCCATCAATGTTTCACTTCAGATACAGATGCTCTCTGTCAGAGCTTTTGATCTTACTGGCTTTAACTTTGTGTGTGAGATAGAGGTGCGTATTTCCTGGAATGACATGCGTGTAACCTTTCACCACCTCAATGATGCTGAATTCCTGAATACCATCCACCTAACTGACCAGCAGAAGCCGTGGATGCCTGAGGTGGAGTTCTTCGGTGACGCCTTCACTACGAGTGATGTGCAGGTGCGGCGCTCCCTCCTCGTAGCACAAAGAGCGACACGCCCGCTTCCGGACAATGACGAGAATCTAGTGGAAGGTAAGATTGGACTGCATTGTAGTGCATAATAAGAGTGTTGGGAGGTAAACAGGTTGAAAGAAGGGACTTTAGATAAAGTAAAATTTTGAGAATCTGGCTAGGTAGAGTACAGAAATACTGTAGTAGTACCTAGCAAAATGTATATTAAATTAAATCCAGACATTTAAAGGAAAATAATAGCAGAGATTAGAATAAGATAACAGTGAAATTATGGCACTGTCTATATCATTTAAACAAAGTAAATGTCAAAATGAAAAACGGATCAGAGATAAATAGTATTGATTCCAATGGAGGTCTGGTACCTGGGAATCTTTTGCTGGGAACCCCAAATAGGCCTGGGTCTCTGGGTATTCTTCTGGGCGACCTAGATGTGTGTCAGTTATTGTTTTGTTTTGTTTTTATGCTGTGTTGTGTTGTCCCTGTTCGGGCTTTGTCTCGAATCGGCCACCCCCAGCTATGGGGATGTGCCTGAGTATATACATACCTTACATACAATAATTGCTGCTTTAAAATGGAAAACATGCAAGTTTAATACTGAGAACTTACACTAAATGTACGAAATGTATCAGTGACTAGACTAAAAGTAGCCTATTTTAGGTGGCAAATTTCTTCATCAAAATTTAATCCAAAAACTGTCAGACCAGACTTGCCAAAAGAAGTTGCCAGAATAGGGAATCTTAAGCATTGATTTATCATCATCGTCACTATAATCATCAACACCACCATCATCATCATAAATGCCATCACAATCATCACTAACATCGCTTATAAACCTCAAACTTTATCAATTGGCAAACTTTATCGTGTTACCTGTATAGGAGTCCCCACCTCCTATCAGTTGAGCTCATTGTGTTCATCAGCATCATAAACATCATCATCACCACCATCACTACAAGAAGCACATTCGTCATCTATATCATCATTATTACATAAATACTAAACCTCATACCTTATTGTCTTACCTGTAGATGATCGAAAAACTCACTGTCATAACAACCTCATTGTTATCCTCCTCCTCCTCCTCCTCATTGTCATCATCAAAGCCACCACCATCGTCACTTTATCATCAATATCAACATTAAGGGGGGATGGTTCAGTTTTTGGTTGATGTTTTCTTAGATTAATTATGTTTTCTAGTTTCCTCCCTAGACCTCCATCAAACTTTAAAAAAACATCCATTAGATCCCCCTTCTAGATTAATTTGTACATTTTTCGTTAGAAAAATGTCCCGGCCGAAGGCCAGTTATTCCAAAATTACAGGCTCACTATCGTTCGCCAGGAAAAAAATCGACGCCTAAATAGCACAAAAGGTCTAAATATGCATAAGGAAATGGGGTGGAAGCTCTTAAAATCGACCAACTAATGAGGCAAACATATCAAAATCTGAAAATTAAAGGGGCTAAGCATGAGGGAGAAAGGTGTCCAGAAAACCCCCAGACCATCTCCCCTTAATACCAATAAATAATAGTAATAAACCTAATACAAGTTATCTTAAGGGAGCCTACCTCGCTTTTTTTTCTCTTTCTCTCCCTCTCTCTTTGGCTTGTATCTATCCGGCCCCATTCACCCTACTGTTTTAAGACGTTTACCCTCTTCCAGGTGTCAATATTTTCCTGGCGAGCGGTAGCGAGCCAGCATATATATATTTTTGTTTTGACAGCAATCTAATTTTGTACATTTTTCGATAGAAAAATGTCTCCGGCAAAGCCGGATTTCTCCATACAATGCTGGCTCGCTATCGCTCGCCAGGAAGAAATGGACACCTGGATGGAGATAAACGTCTTAAAACAGTTTGCTGAATGAGGCCGAATGGATACAAGCCAGGGAAAGAGAGAAAAGGAGAGAAAGCTAAAAACAAATGCCGGTGACCCCCCTTTAAATGATCGTGTTACCTGTAGATGAGGTGTTCGCCGGCCGCCACAACCCCTTCGCCCTCGTCAAGAAACTCACCGTCACCACCTCCTGTCAGTTCGACCTCATCACCTTCCCCTTCGATACACAGATATGCAAGCTGGTAGGTACGGTTTGGATCCTGGCGAGCGATAGTATGCCGGTGATTTTAAGACGTTTCGCCGCAAACAGATGTCAATTTTAATAACATTTCCCCCATTAGTTATTGATTTCCTGTCGAGCAATAGCGAGCCAGTTCACAACCCTCTACTTACATGTAGAGGGTCCTTCTAAATATGCAGGGTCGCTCTCGCTCGCTAGGATTTTTTTTACATCTGAATGCATGAGCCAAACGTTATGAATTTGACACCTGAATGTCAAGCAAATACATACCTCTTGTGACCTTGACCTCACCACACTTCATGAATTATGGGTACGAAAAGGGTATATAAAGTGTCCACAATAATATACCCTTCTCAGTCAGGTATATTGGCAGTAATATACCAGTTTAATATAAGGTTATAAATGTATAGCACTATCAATATACCCAATTATATTATTTACCTTTATTATACCTTGCTATTATTCACAGTCAACTCGTTTAATCCACAGCCTCAGATTTTTTTCCCCCCAGATTGCTGTAGGAAAGCGTATCACTTATATATTTCTTGATTCATCCCTTTTCCATTTGATATACTGTATAGAAAATTTAATTTATGCATTAACTTTTAAGCTTTTAGTAAACTGTAATACTATTCTGAGACTAAACGAGTTGACTAAACAATTGCCAAGACATGAGCCTGTACTCTAAAAAATATAGGTACAAAAAGGGAATGATTTTGTTATATAGAGTCATTGGGTATATTGATGGTGATTGATCTTGCTATCCTTGTATTAGATACGTTTATTACCATCAACATACCTATATATGGGTAGATTATTATGGACATTTTAATCACTCTTTTCATATCCATAATATTTTAGAGTATGGGAGAAATGCTGTGGAGAGGTCGCTGTATTTAACATCTTCTGTACCGCCGAGTTCCTATTTATTGTACTCTGGCTACTATTAATTGATTGTATTCAGTTTAGGAAGGATCTCCAGCAATTCTAAGGTTATCGAACTATCTCAATCAACCCTTTTAACTACCAAAGATCCTTCCTAAGCTGTATTAAATAGTCTAAATATAGATAGAATAAAATATAACAGACGTCGCTGGTACAGAAAGGGTTAAGCACCATAGCAACTTAATGCATAGTGTTATTGAAAATATATGAGCTTATCCTGTTCAAGTTTATTTTTGTGATGTGGTGTGTGTGTGTGTATGTGTGTGAGTGTGTGTGTGTGTCATGTACGATAGTAGTTTGATATTTAACCCCTTCAGTACCGGTGACGACCTTCCCGATATAATCTGGCAACTATTCGACGATGTTATTCAGCTTAGGAAGGACCTCTAACCATAAAAAGGCTACAGACTAACTCGTTTAACCCTTTGAGCTACCACATAACCATCCTAAGCTGCACAACATCGTCTAACAGTGTCCAGGATATGATGAGAAGGATGTTGCCGGTACAAAAGGGGGTAAATAAGCTACAACATGTCCTTTATTATTATTATTATTATTTGTGTTGAAGGGCGTGGTACTGCTGGGCCTGACGAAGCAGTACATCAGCCTGGTGCCGGAGGGGAAGGGCATCACCTACCTGGGCAAGAGGAAGCTGCTGGAGTACTACCTGGCTGATGAAGTCATGGTGCCCTTGAACCAGGTATGTGTAGGGGGGTGACTGTACCATTTGGGAAGAGTCAGCCAGGATATAGGTGTGGAAATGTACTGCCTATTCGCAATGGCCCCTTTTAAGTTACATATAGGTGTGGAAATGTACTGTCTATTCGCCCTGGCCCTTTTTGAGTTACATATACAGATAGGTGTGGACATTTACTGCCTATTCGCCCTAGCCCTTTTTGAGTTACAGATAGGTGTGGACATTTACTGCTTATTCGCCCTAGCCCTTTTTGAGTTACAGATAGGTGTGGACATTTACTGCTTATTCGCCCTAGCCCTTTTTGAGTTACAGATGTTAGGGTTAATGATTTCTGCCCTACCTACTTGGAACAGGGTATAACGGCTATAGTCTATTCACTGTAAGTAGGCGATAAATCATGACCTCTAACCTCTGTAACTCAACAACGACTAGAGTAATCGAGCTAATATTTCTACCATTTGGGACGAGTCAGTTAAGGAATAGGTGTGGATATTTACAGCCAATTTACTCAAGCCCTTTTTGAGTTACAGAGGATAGAGGTTATGATTTCTCGCCTACTTACAGCGAATAGACTATAGCCGCTATACCCTGTTCCAAGTAGGTAGGTCAGAAATCGTTAACCCTAACATCTGTAACTCAAAAAGGGCTAGGGCAAATAAGCAGTAAATTTCCAAACTTATATCTAGGCTGACTCTTCCCAAATGGTAGAAGTATTAGCTCGGTTACTCTTGTCGTTTGTGAATCTATCTATCTATCTATCTATTGCCTGACGCCATGATCCCTGAAGGGGTGGCCACGAACGAACCGTCCCCAAGCACCTCTGTCCCCAGTCAGTCGACGCCCCTCCTCCCAACCAGCACTGCCTTCATTGATATACTTCCTCACTCCATCCTTCCACCTCTCCTTCGGTCTACCTCTCCCTCTCTGTCCTTCCACCTCGCTCTCGTACACCCTCTTAGTCGTTTGTGAATAATAAAGATTAATACATACATACATAAATAAAATTTTAAGATTGAGTGCTCCACACATACGTGCAGTTTCAGTCTCTTGTCCTAATGGCGGCGTTCCAGGCAACCCTGTTAAGGGCTGCTTCACTTGTCAAGTTTTTGGATTCGAGATCGGCACGTATAGTCCGATCCCAGGTCTTCCTCGGTCCACCCCTTGGTGCAGTTCCCTCCACAATCACAGACCTCCATCTTTTCACCCAATTTTGTTCATACATTCTCTCCACATACCCATACCATCCCAGTCTACTTGTACGCATCTCGCTAATACTCGGTATACCTGAGCATCTCCTCAGCTCATCATTAGTTATTCTATTCTGCAGTTTGGCCCCACACATCCATCTCACCATTCTCATCTCATTACGTTTCATCCTGTTGACATCCTCTACTTTAACGGCCCATGTTTGATGATATTCTGCACCTTGTGTTTGTAAGTGTCTTTGTGTTGTGTGGCATTGATTTATTTTTATTCACCTTCCAGTACAAGCTCCAACTCCCTGGGGAATGTTGTTGCTGAATAGTTGTGTAACGGTGTAATTATGAGTGTATTTATGTGTATGTCATCATCAAATCTGACGCCCCGCTTCCAGTGAGCGCCCCAAAAGGGATGGCCATGGCAGCAACTGCCTCCAGGCTCCCAGACATGCTCCGACTGACACACTGCACAGTGCAATTTCCACCGAGGGTATTTTTCTGTACCCTCTTCTCCCCCATGTTTAGCCTCATCAATTTTGAGTTTCTAAGATGTTCCTCCAGTGCTTAGGCGATTATATGACATTTTGCCCCATTTCTTAGTAGAAATTAAAATCCTTTGTGACATTTACAGTAGGTGTCGATTTTTTCCTGGTGAGCAAAAGTGAGCATGCAATTATGGTGGAAAAGGCTCGACGGGGAGTCTTGGGGGTATTTTTTAAGCTTGATAGAGGTCTAGGGAGCAAACTAAAAAAAGAAGTAATATTAATAAATAAATATATGATAATAATGATACAAAAATAAATCCCCCCTCAACTCCCCAGGGTAACTACAGTGGGCAGGCGGTGGAGCTGACCTTCCAGAACCTGTCCACCTTCTACATCACCTCCACTTACGTCCCCACCTTTATCATCGTGGTCATCGGCTACCTGGTCTTTTACTTCCCTGTGGAGGACTTCAACGAGCGCATCATGGTGGCTCTTACGGCACTCTTGGTTGAGGCAGCTTTCTTCACTCAGGTATTGTGGGAGGGTATGGGTTGGCTGTAAGGTCAAAAAAGGTATAACAGCTTAGAATTATAATTTATAGGGTTGTTGAATAGCTATAAGAACAAATAAGGTCTATATAACCTCGACCTATGTCCCCATATTCATCGTCGTGGTCATTGGCTACCTGGTCATCTACTTCCCTGTGGAGGACTTCAACGAGCGTATCATGGTGCCGGTGGCTCTTACGGCACTCTTGGTTGAGGATGTTTTCTTCACTCAGGTACCGCTTACAATATTCAAAATATTGGTATGAAACAGGGACGATGCAAAAATATAAGCCTCACACCAGAGGGTTAAAAGAGGTTTAAATCCAACTATTTACTATATCATGTTTCTATAACGCTTTCAGCATTATGACGATTTTCTTCATTATAATCTGGCTATTATTTGACGATTCTATGCAGTTTATGAAGGAATTATATAAATTAAAGGTGTAAACACTATTTTTATTAGCACTGACCTTCAAAATTTCTTCCTAAACTGAATTAAATTGTCTAATGATAACCAAAATTAAAGGAAGAAACGCGTCCTCGAATACTGAAAGAGTTAATACAATAAATTAAATATGACATAATGGGTGTTACCATAAAAGCTACATTTACAATAGATATTGACCCTGTTACTAATGTCTGAAAAGTATGACAAATAAAAATACTTCGGTTTAACCCTTTCAGTGTATGAGAACGCTATTTTAAACATATTTTGTTTCAGATTAGACAATCTATTTTGGGATGGTTTTATCAGCTAAAGTCTATATATTGACATTTCTTGATTATAATGCTAACCCTAAACCTTATCATGAGTCCAATCAATTTAGCATTACCTGATCTTATAGTTAACCCAGATCCTTATATATTTATTAACTGGCTAGCATGGTCTACGACTCTACTGGTTGGCGTTGTTCTGTGGGTCCTATACATTGTTCATCCATAACATAACAATCTGGAGAACGAGGTAACTGAAAGGGTGTGTATTTGAAACTAAGTGTACTGTAAGTGTAGTGCATATTAATTTGTGAGCGCATAATCGTAATGTGCGATTCGGGATAATATATATAAGTTACCCAAATATTACCCATTTTCTTCAATCGGCATTAAGTGAAAATGTATATTTTTTATGGCTAACTTAATAAGAATGTTCAAGTCGTCAGTTTTATTTATATATTTTGTGCATAAACTCCAAGTTTATTATTGAATCTATCTATATATCTATTGCCGGACGCTGTGATCCCTGAAGGGGTGGCCACGAACGAAACTCCCCCATGCACCTCTGTCCCCAGTTAGTCGATGTCCCTCCTCCTATCCAGCACCGCTTTCCCGCATATACTTCTTAACTCCATCCTTCGACCTCTCCCTCTCTGTCTCTCCACCTCACTCTCGTACATTCTCTTAGTAATTCTCTAGCTTCCCATACATTCCACATGGCCGAAGTCCGAACCATCTCAAGCAATACTATACCTATGAGTGTTATTACTATTATTATTACCTTGGTAACCTTGGTACCTTGGTAACGCTAGCGTTATTGTATATTATAATTATTATGTTGAATATTACAAGCGATGCTTTTTCCATTACCATAAGTCGGAATACTTTGATCTCGAGTATAAATATCGTTATTTTATATGCTGTAATTGTTGCACTGTGTTTCAGATGAGTAACACCATCCCACAGACGGCTTACCTGAAGCTGGTGGATGTATGGTTCGTGTATTGCATCATCAGTCTATTCTTGGTCGTCGTCACCGTGGCTTTTATTAACTGGTGCAAGGTTAGTGTGCATATGTATATCTGTTACTCTGTGTCTATTACTCTCTCTGTCTATTATTCTCTCTCTCTCTCTTGCTCTCTCTGTGTCTCTCTCTCTATTGCACTCTCTGAGTCTTTTACTCTCTCTCCATATCGTCTTATATATATTGTTGATTTCACTAATTGAGTTTAGAAGTAGAGTTGGTTGGTGAAAAGATATGAATTAAGACTGTCACAAAAATACTGATTCTTCTCTATTACTCTCTGTGCCTCTACTGCTCTCTATGTCTCTATTACTCTCTCTCTCTCTCTCTATTGTCCTGTTAAGTTTATCACAAATACTGATTCTCATTAATCCAAATTGTCAGTGAGTCTTCTTGGCCCTCTACAGAAACCAATCCACATAATTTCATCATATCTCAGTCTTTCTCTTCATATTGTCATTTACCCGAAAAAATAGGATAATATTTGATACCCTTATGTGAGTTGTAGGTTATGGCTCGTGGACAAGGCTGAGTTAACGAGAGTTTTACTGGACCCCCTTCTCCCTCATGCTTAGCCCCATTTGTTTTTTAGATTTTAAGACATTCGCCCCATTAGTTTGGCGATTCTAAGACCTTTTGTGACATTTATGTGTCGATTTTTTCCTGTCGAGCGATAGCGAACCTGCATTTTAGGAGGACCCGGCCTTTGGCCGGTTAATTTTTCTACCGAAAAATGCACTAATGTATCTCGAAGGGGGGTCTTGGGGGTATTTTTTTAAGCTTGATGGAGGCCTAGGGAGGAAATATAAACAAATATATGAATATGTAAATAAAGGAATATATACAGTAAATATATAAAGCAATAAATAAAAATCTCCCCTTAAGTGAGTGCAAAAGGAACTGCCTCGTGTGAATCAGAAAGCCTGTTGCAGATTCCCGTTTTCTTAGGTTGCTATTTTGTAGTTTCAAGGTCTTCAAGTATTTTTATGGATTCTTCCTGTTCTTGTCCCTGAACAGAAGCGCGCCCCAGCCAGTTTGTTCCAAGTGCAGCAACATTCGAGGCTGCAATAGTAACTCCACCTAATATGTTTCTCATGGTTACTCCTCATAATTTCCACCACTCCAGCTTGCGTGGATTACTCCTCATAATTTTTCATAATTTCTCATAATTTCATAATTTCGCATAATTTCTCATAATTTCTCATAATCTCATAATTTCTCATAATTTCATAATCTCATAATTTCTCATGGTTACTGGGCCGTCTTTCTGGACCACTTTCTCCCTCGTGTTTAGCTCCATTAGTTTTGATATTTTAAGACGTTTGGCACATTAGTTTAGCGATTTTAACACCTTTTGCCCCATTTCGTTGTCAATTTTAAGACCTTTCGTGCCATATACCTGTCAATTTTTTCCTGGCGAGCGATAGCGAGCCTGAAATTTTAAGAGAAACCGGCCTTAGGCTGGGGCATTTTTCTTTCGAAAAAATTACAAATTTATCTTGCATGGGGTCTAGGGGGTGTTTTTTAAGCTTGATAGAGGTTTAGTGAGGAAACTAAAAAATATATGAATAACTGAATAAATAGGTCAAAAAACAGCCCATCTCCCCTTAATAGCCTCAAAGTATATCATGTGCTATTCCATTAGTTACTTATGATTGTCCTTGTTCCTGCCCCCCTCCCCCCCCTCCTAGAAATGTGCCCCAACTTGTGTCCTCTGTGGGGGGCGTACTCATCCAAATGAACTTCACTTCTGCTATTCTCAATTTAACTTCATATTTTCAACTGAATAATAAATTCCATGAATCAGTACCTTATACTATTTCATATACTATTATGTCTTCTTAATTGACTTGGTCGATAACTTTAATGTGTTTCTGCTCCTTTATATACGCATTTGTTGTGCGTCCCAACCTTCATACTCGGAGTAGGGGAAATGTTCTACAAGTTTTTGTTGTGTTTTAGTTTAGCTCGTAATGCTCATTACCAAAAGCATAAATAGCATCACAATATTAAAACAAAATCCGAACTTAAGTTTAAGCTCTTTCCATCAATTTACTTTTATTATTCTGCTTCTTCAGGCCCCTACACATAAGTGTTCCCCTGCCTGTGTGCTCGTACAGGAGTATGTACTTGAGGCATCACAAGGAATGCCCTATTTACATTACTTCATTATGTACTTTATGCTCATTTACACATTATTCTAGATTATCCTTCTCACTCATACTTTTCCATATTCTCCTTGTTTACCGTGTACAGAAGTGTGCCCCCGCCTGTGTGCTCCGTGTGGGTGTATACTCCAGGCGTCACAAGGAACAACTCCACCAACGACGCTCTACCCTGGCTGCCTCCCTCAACCTCCTGTGTCGCCTCGTATGTCCCATCCTTACTATCCTCTTCCTCATCTTTTACCTCGTCATGGCTGCACTTATAGAGATACCAAAGCTGGACGTTCAATTGTCAAATTGATGAGTCTGAGTCATGGAGTAGTAGTCATAGCGGAATGAACAATGTGGCGACTTCAACTGTCCCGTTTTCACTGTTTTCATACTTGCCTTCTAGCTGATCATGGTTGCACACATTGAGATAACCAAGCTGGACATTCAGTTGTCAAAATGACAAGTTGGAGGTGAATAATAATAGTCGTAGTAGACACATAATATGACGCTTATGATGTTAAAACTGTTGGATCACTTTGTCTGTCATGTCTTTACTGTCCTCCTACTCGTATTCTACCTTGTCATGGGCTTAAGTCATCCAAATGCCCGAGTTAGACATAGAGCTGATGCAGTAATGAATAAGACAGGATAATTATAATCATGAGTTGGAAGTTTAATTGATGCAAAAACTAATAAGAGGAGAGAAGTATAAGTTATTTACCTACTCTGAACTTTCCTTTGGTGCAGTGATGAAGAGAGGAAAGCTTTAATCGCGATACTTAAGTTGGAAGCTTAGTAGACACAGTGACAAATGAATAGTAAAATGTATTGTCAGAACACCTAAATTGATCTTTAGGTGTCAGGTCAGGTCAGATCAGGTGAAGGCATTGAGAAATTAACCTTTACAACGGCACCTCATATCTACTTTTCGAAGACCTAAATTGATCTTCAGGTGTCAGGTCAGGTCAGGTCAGGTGTAGATATTGGGGGATAAGCCTTTACAACGGCACCTTGTATTCTACTTTTCGAAGAGTGTATCAGTGATGAACAAGTGACGAACATTATCATCGAGACATCCAAACTGGAAATATTAATTGGTGCACTGATGAACGAGATCGCAAAACCACCTTGATACATAAGTGCACTGTAAAGTTTATCTATAAAAATAACAATAAATTATGGCGTTCGAAAACCATATTTACTATTACGGTTTCTTAACGGTAGTATACCTTTAAATTATGGTAATAAGACAGTAACAAACTAAAAATAATACCCTTTCAAAACGGTTGATGCATATGCTTTTTATGCTAGCTATATTTAAGTTAATATAATACATTTTAGGAAGGGTCTGTGGTAGTTCAAAAGGTTAATTGAGATAGTTTATAAGTCTTAATTGCTAGAAGGTCTTCATAAACTAATTAAAATCGTGTAATAGTAGCCAGAATAAAGTGAAATTGACTAAACCCAGAGTGAAAGGGTTAATGGTTAGATATGCTTGTGACCCTTATCCCATTGAACACCAGCTGATTTATAATAAATGTACAACGTGGGACCAGCATGTTGTCATTTTTGTTTTCCTGAAAACACATGGGATGGGTTAGATAGCTCGCTAACACTCGCCAGGAAACTAAATGGTACGAAAGGTCTTTAAAATTAACAAACAGAGCGAAAGTCTTAAAATTACTAATCTAATGAGGCAATCCTTTTAACATATCCAAACTAATGGCGATAAGCATGAGGGAGAAGCGGGTCCAGAAAAAAATTCCTTGAGTGAAAATCTCGCCTTAAATAGGAAGCCTATCCCTCCTAAATGTTATATATAGTCGGGTTCCGTACGAGTCCTATATATAGTCGGGTTCCGTACGAGTCTATAGGCTGGTGGTATGTTCCCTGTGAATGTAGATGGTGTATCGCCGTGTATGGCATCCTCAGAGATCAATAGGCCACTATGGGGGCGACGAGTGGCCGGCTACCACCATTTATTGGTTGCCATCCAGACTTCATTGACCTTCGCACATCGAATTCACAGAATAAAGTGTATATCTGGAGGGAAGAAATATTGAATACATAATAATAACTCGATTACTGTACATATTAGATATAATTAAGTTACCCACTGTGTACTTAACCCTCTGAGCATACCGGGACGCTTTTTGCACTTTATATTGGCTAACAGTAAGCTATTTATTCAGCTTCAGAAGGCTCTGTGAGAATAATAAAGGTTAAGTGATAATAGATGGATAGCTTGTCTGAAATATCCATTTGACCTATGTTTGGAAGAGATAATTATACAGTATGCGTTTCAAAGCTACGTATATACAGTATCCAGTGAGAATATTTATGACACAGTTTGGTCTGGTTGCATCCACTAAGCTATTGTGTGCAGCATAAAGTACAGTACACACCCATTGTATATTGCACTTTATAGACGGTAACGTAACTGGTACCCGTAATCACTGTGTGGTCATCGTTTTTCAAAGTAATTTTAGCACTTATTTAAGGTTTCTTGTACATACAGTATTTGTATGCATACTATAGATCTGTTCTAAGTAAATATCATCATATCATTAAATGTTTTTTAAACCTGTTTAAGTTAATACTCCTGGTATGTGTGCCCTTTCTGTTATACCGTAGGTTGTGTGTGGCTGTGTACTATTGCACAGTTTTATTTTGAACCATTATAAATAACATAACTTAATTTTACATTTGATTATTACTAGTACTAGATGACTTTATACAGCTAGAGCACGACTTCTACTAGGTTAATGTCGGCGATGTAAGTTTGTTGCAAGCGGCTCTAATCATCCAAAGAGTAACTCGATCTCATTGGGGTGCTTTCACCAGTGCATTTCATTTGGTCGAATAAGTACTTCAGTTGGGCGCAAACAAAAATAATTTGGACGACAAATTAAGCTCCATTTTAACGAACTCAACACTATACTTGGACAAAATTCATACCGGCTTCCTGTGAGTCTTAGACACTTTTAATCACCTTAGTCATGACAAGCCACTTGACGAAAATTAAACTATGTTTCACCAACTACACTTACGGAGCATTTAAAAAGCGTAGTATAACATCTTTAAGGTTAGCTTAGGTTAGGCCATATTTGACCATTTGTAATTTGTCATACTATGTTTCTCAGTCATTAGTAGTATATGCTATTTAAGGTAGGTCTTGTCGGGTTATGCTCATGATTCACTGATATATCTTGTATCTTGTATCTTGTATTTGTTGATTTCATTAATTGAGTTTAGAAATAAGAGTTGGTTGGTGGAAGAAATATGAATTAAGAGAGATTCCAAAAAATTTCAACTGGTACTAGAGTCCCTCGCACGAGACCGTTTTTTTGTTTTTAAATCATAGCCAGTCTCGTCTGAGGGAGTACAAAGTACAAAGGAGTACAAAGGAAATCAAGCAACAACAGATCTAGTGACCCTTCTATGTTGCTTGTCCTCCAAAACACTGAGGATCAAGTGTCCAAACAGTGGTTTAGAGTGGGTAAGGGAACATTGGAAAGGGAATTACTGCCCTGGAACTAATGTCCGTGGCAGGATTAGGAAGTTAGTAGGGGACAGATGGGTTAGTAACTGAGGGGGGGATAAAATAAAGTTATTCATTTACAAACGCAGTCAGTCGCGGGTTTGATGCGAGATATTTGTCTAGGCGGAGTTTAAATGAATCAACGGTGATGCAGTCTATAACGTTTCGGGGAAGCCCATTCCACAAGTTGACAACTCGATTGAAGAAGAAATTCTTAGATTCGTGTGAGTTAAAAGATTTACCAATAATTTTGCAACCGTTTCCCCGCGTGTAATTAGATTGGTACTCTAGCATAGGGGAGGTGTGGCAGAGTGGTTTTGCCACTGGACTGGTAATCTAATGGACCCGGGTTCGATTCCCAATATGTCAATGGGAAGATATTATTGGGATGGAATTTGTGCTATACCTAGTTTCAGTGAATTACCACAGCACACCGAAATGCCAAAACAAAAATACCCTCATTGTTCCCTGATTAAATAGCACTGTATGAATATTCCCATATTCAAAATAGGCTACAGGGGGGAAATGCCTAGTGAGTTAATTGCTCAATAGGTGGCGTTCTGAGAGTAAGGGTCCGAGTCTGGGGAATGAGACTGTGAAGTGCAGAGGCGGAGCAGCTTCAGAGATGGGGTTGCTTCAAGCCAGGGTGCTTCGCATGTCTCACTCCCTGGACTGGAAGAAGACCTCACAGGCCTCACCGTGTACAGCGGTTGAGTGTGCAGGCTCTCAGCCTATGCCCGAGAGGGAGTAGTTGGAATATAGAAGAAAAAAAAAGTAGAAACAAATGTGGATGCTTTCTAATAAAATAGATACTAGCTGTGTTCAAGAAAATCCTACAGCACCTTTTTTTTTTTGTGTTTTTTTTTCAATGTGATTGAGGGAGGCAAAAGGCATAACTGCCTATAGCGAGTGCCTCCCCCATAGTTGAAAGAGTGACAGGGCCAAAATCAAGGGACGTTCGAGCCAAAATGCCTGGACACACGGAGTTTGAAGCAATTTAAGTCATAGGAAGAGGGAAAGACTGATTCTGGGAGAGAGTTCCAGAGCTCAGATGTTGAGTAGAAGAAAGTTTGAGAGTAACGTTTCACTCTTGGGTTGGAGAGTTGCACAGAGTAGGGGTGGGATTGAGTTGCAAGACGGGTACCACGTGCCCTACGTAAAGGAGGTGGTATGCACTGGGATAGCTCTGAGGAACACTGATTATTATAGTAGCGATAGAATAGCGAGAGAGATGCAACATTGCGGCGGAGAGAGAGAGATTGCAGAGAGTTGGTGAGTGGACGGGAGTTAATGATACGAAAGGCCTTCCTTTCAACTTTGTCTAGGAGAGCGGTGTGAGAGGAACCTCCCCACACATGTGAACAATACTCAATACAAGGGCGCACTATGCCCCTGTACAGAGCAAGAAGCTGTGCAGGGGAAAAGAACCCCCTAAGGCGGTTGAGCACACCCAGCTTCTGGGAGGCTGCCTTAGCAAGACTGGTAATATGGTCCTTCCAAATGAGAGCAGAAGAAAAAGAGACACCAAGAATATTGAGAGAAGATGAAGGGTTGATTTTTGTATTGTTGAAGAATAAGGGATAGTCCGCTGGGAGATCCTGACGGGTAGATAGATGGAGAAATTGGGTTTTGGAAGCATTAAAGTTAACAAGGTTTTCTCTGCCCCAATTGGAAATAGTATTTAGATCAGAATTTAAGAGTTCTATGGCTTCATTACGTTTGTCGTTGAGGGATTGCTGGCTGGGGCGTTCTGAAAAACTAATGGAGTAGTGTAAGGTTGAGTCGTCTGCGTATGAATGGATGGGAATTAAGGTACAGTTAAGGAGATCATTTATAAAAATTAGAAAGAGAATAGGAGATAGGACAGAGCCCTGAGGAACACCGGAGTTTATAGGGTGAGGAAGTGAACAATGGCCGTCCACAACCGCAGCTATGGAACGGCCGGAAAGGAAATTAGAGACAAAGGCACAGATGGAGGGATAGAAACCGAAGGAGGGTAGTTTAGAAATTAAAGATTTATGCCAGACTCTATCGAAGGCTTTCGATATGTCTAGTGCAATAGAAAAAGTCTCACCGAAGTCCCGAAAGGAGGATGACCAAGAGTTAGTAAGATATGAAAGAAGATCACCAGTAGAGCGACCCTTAAGGAAGCCATACTGGCGATCTGAGAGCAGATTATGAGAAGAGAAATGCTTAAGAAATTTGGAAGCAAGAATAGTTTCAAAAACTTTAGAAAGACTAGAGATAAGAGCAATTGGACGATAGTTGGAGGGTTGAGAGCGGTCACCCTTCTTTGGGACAGGTTGAATGTGAACAAACTTCCAGCATGAAGGGAAGACGTTAGAGGATAGACAGAGACGAAAGAGTTTGCCTAGGCAGGGAGTCAGCACGGAAGCACAGTTTTTGAGAACAACAGGAGGAACACGGACACGGACCTACCTCAGATATCATACACTAATAATGACTGATGCACCTAGTATGGAAAATGACCAAACTCCACAGATGGTCTAGTAATGGGAGGAGTGTTCGAGGCGTGAAAACACCCCATCAACCCTTCCTAACTGAATATAATCCTTTAATATTAAGGGGGTATTGCTCGGTTTTTCTGGACCCTCTTCTCCCTCATGTTAAGCATAATAGTTTAGATATTTTAAGACTTTCGTTCCGTTAGTTTGGCAATTTTGAGACCTCTCGCCTCATTTATTTGTCAATATGAAGACCTTTCATGACATTGAGGTGTCGATTTTTTCCTGGCGAGCGATAGCGAGCCTGTAATTTTAGAAGGTACCGGCCTCTGACCGGAACATTTTCCTACCGAAAAATGTACAAATGTATCTTGAAAAGTGGGTCTAGGGGGTATTTATTTTACGCTTGATGGAGGTCTAGCTATAACACTAAAACAATAAAGTAATACGTATATACATTGATCAAAAACCAAGCACTACCCCCTTAACCAAAATAGAATGAAAAGTATGTGACATGGTATACTGCAAGGGTTTATAGAGTATGTGACATGGTATTCTGTAAGGGTTTATAGAGTATGTGACATGGTATTCTGCAAGGGTTTATAGAGTATGTGACATGGTATACTGCAAGGGTTTATAGAGTATGTGACATGGTATTCTGCAAGGGTTTATAGAGTATGTGACATGGTATTCTGCAAGGGTTTATAGAGTATGTGACATGGTATACTGCAAGGGTTTATAGAGTATGTGACATGGTATACTGCAAGGGTTTATAGAGTATGTGACATGGTATACTGCAAGGGTTTATAGAGTATGTGACATGGTATACTGCAAGGGTTTATAGAGTATGTGACATGGTATACTGCAAGGGTTTATAGAGTATGTGACATGGTATACTGCAAGGGTTTATAGAGTATGTGACATGGTATACTGCAAGGGTTTATAGAGTATGTGACATTGTATACTGCAAGGGTTTACTGAGTATGTGACATGGTATACTGCAAGGGTTTATAGAGTAGACCAGAGATTTGTTGCTGATTGGTGACCATGATGGCATACAGGATAACGCAGGTGTGTTGGTGGTGCAGGACTTGTGAGGCTTCCCAGTGGACAGAACAGAACAGGTGTGATGCTGACATAGACAGTCCAGGTGTCAGATGAAACTAACTAAAGCACACGTTTAAAGGCCCACTCACATAAAATTGCGTACATTAGTTTAATTCATAAATCGAATAAAGGCTTACAGAGCTTGAAGCAGTTTTAGTCATAAGATGAGAGAAATACAGATCGTTTATTCCCTTACTCTATTCGATTATGTTCTAAAAAGGTTTACCCCATGATATGTGTGCATTAAAGATTATAAATACCATTATTATTCGATATGTAATTAATTAAATATTTCATGATATTTTAACGATACCTATTATGCTATACTGTATATGCCATATTTTTATATATTCTAGAATGAGGAAATGTTCAAGTATGCAGCTTTAGGTGCCTCTGAGATAACTCTCAAAAGGTTCAGTCTTATGGATTGTATATAATGAAGCTAAATAAAACATTTTAATTTATAAAGAGGTTCTCTCCAAGCGGACTTAAATTGTCTAGTGTTACTCATAAAATGAGAACTAATATATCTTCTTGAAGGGGTCAGCAGGAGAATCAGAGCTCAGGTGTCCGAGTGAGACTAGAACGGGCAGATGGGTTTCCGGTCGTGGAGGAAGAGACGGGTACTACAACAGGTGTGGAGCGGGGGCAAGGCAGTGCAGGTGTGATAAAGAGGCACAGTAGGTGTATATAGTAACAGGATAAATCAGAGGTCATGTGTCCGAGTAAGACGTGGTGAGACAGGTGTGTTTCCGCTCATGAAAGAAGAGGCCTTGTACAGTTGGCCACATGAATTTGCACCCACTCCGTTATTTTATGTATGGACGTAAAACAGAGTGATTGACTTATAATAATGATTTTGCTATAAAACATTGAATTAATCATATTACTGTTAATCACCTACTGCATAAGAAAATGTACTTCGAATGCAATCATGCTTACTTTTTTTATATACATAAAATCCAGGTTACTTCAGCTCTTCTGTGTTCGTTGTACTTTATTTTGCCTAAGGGAGTGGAGGGAGGGAAGAGGGCCTTCTGTTTGGCTGTCTCTAATATAATTAGGTCCTGTCCATTTGAGATCGAAAGATCTATGTGGTTATTGTATTTATATAAATCTAGATAAATCTCTCTCTGCTAGTGTAGATTCTAAGGCTATACTACTGTACCTGAACAATCTTCCATCGAAAGGTGTATTAGTTCTTTAGTGGAGCAGTTTAAAAAGAGATAATCTATTGAGGTCTTTTAAAAACTGCTGTAACTATTTCTTAAAACTCCCTGGCCTTCCCTCCTTCCTGTACCGCCTCACTAACTTATCTACCTATAAAAAAACTAACTATATTACCAAGCTTTATTCCACTCTCATACAAAACACTTTATTTCTCCAATACCAAACTACCTATGTTAAAAAAACTTCAAGTACCTTCTATATCAAACTTTATTCACTCCAAGCTTTATCTCACGCACTACCTATAACAAACTAACCCCCCTTTGTTGTACTACCTATAACAAACTAACCCCCCTTTGTTGTACTACCTATAACAAACTCACCCCCCACTACCTATAACAAACTAACCCCCCTTTATTGTACTACCTATAACAAACTAACCCCCTCTTTGTTGCACTACCTATAACAAACTAACCCTCCTTTGTTGTACTACCTATAACAAACTAACCCCCCTTTGTTGTACTACCTATAACAAACTAACCCCCCTTTGTTGTACTACCTATAACAAACTAACCCCCCTTTGCTGTACTACCTATAACAAACTAACCCCCCTTTATTGTACTACCTATAACAAACTAACCCCCTCTTTGTACTACCTATAACAAACTAACCCCCCTTTGCTGTACTACCTATAACAAACTAACCCCCTTTGTTGTACTACTTATAACAAACTAACCCCCCCTTTATTGTACTACCTATAACAAACTAACCCCCCTTTGTTGTACTACCTATAACAAACTAACCCCCTCTTTGCTGTACTACCTATAACAAAGTAACCCCCCCTTTTTTGTACTACCTATAACAAACTAACCCCCCCCTTTGTTGTACTACTTATAACAAACTAACCCCCCCTTTATTGCACTACCTATAACAAACTCTATGCATTACCTGGGCCTCCTACCTGTCACACATTATTTCACCCATGAAGTCCACCGGCCAGGATGGAGTTACGGCCTCTTCCGGATGAGAACCCCCCCTCTTCCCTTCCCTTCTTGCCACCTCTGTATACCCCCCTTTACCCTCCCCCCTCCCTTTCCCTTCTTGCCACCTCTGTATACCCCCCTTAAACCTCCCCCCTCCCTTTCCCTTCTTGCCACCTCTGTATACCCCCTTAAAAAAAAAAAAAAAAAATTGCATTTCCATCTTCTCTGCATACTTTTTATAATAATTCTTTCCATTATTGTCTTCCTCTTTAAGGGGGGCAGTGGTTGTTTTTTGGTATATTTATTTAATTATTTATTTTAAAGTAACCTCGCTAAACCTCCATCAAGCTTTAAAATTACATCTCCCAGACCCACTTTCAAGATAGTTTTGTACATTTTTCGGTAGAACAAATGTCCTTAAATTTCAGGCTCGTTATCACTCGCCAGGAAAAAAATCGACACCTAATTGGCACGAAAGGTCTTAACATTTATATAAATGGGGCGAAGGTTCTTAAAAACGTCAAACTAAGGGGCGAACGTCATAAGATTTCAAATGCAATGGGGCTAAACATGAGGGAGGAAACGCAACTACCTCCCCCTTAAGGGGAGGTTTTTAGTTTGGTCCCTAGATATCCTTCAAGCTTAAGATTGCACCCCCTTGAGCCCCTTTCAAGATAAATTTGTAAATTTGTCGGTAGAGAAATGTCCCTGCTGAAAGCCGGTTCCTCTTAAATTACAGGCTCGCTAGCGCTCGCCAGGAAGAAATCGACACCTAAATGGGACGAAAGGTCTTAAAAGTGACATAAATGGGTTGAAAGTTCTTAAAATCGCCAAACTAATGGGGCAAACGTCTTAAAACCTCAAAAACAATTGGGCTAAACATGAGGGAGAAAGGGGTTCAGAAAAAATCCTCCAGGTGGAAATCTCCCCTTAACCCTTTCAATGTACCAGATGTTTTTTCTATTTACTGTATAATTTATCTTCTCTATACACTTCTCTTAATATGTCTTCCATTATTTACTGTATAATTTATCTTCTCTATACACTTCTCTTAATATGTCTTCCATTATTTACTGTATAATTTATCTTCTCTATACACTTCTCTTAATATGTCTTCCATTATTTTGTTCTTCTTTAACCCTTTCAATGTACTATAAGCCATGTTTTTCATTTGATTTAGGCTGTGAGTTGAGGATTTATTTCAGTTTAGGTAGGGCATCTGGTTCTTCATGGGGTTAGTGGGGATATATCGTACTCCCTCTGACTACAAGAGAGTCTTCCAACACTGTGTACAATCGGCTAGTGTTTGCTGGAATAAAAGTTAAAGAGGTGCCATGTTACTGAAAAGGTTAACTTGTTCCTCTTTGGCTATTATTAGACGATTTTATGCAGTTTAGGAAGAACTTGTGTGAGTTACAGAGTTATTTGAGATAGTTTATGCCACTTTGCTTCCTAGAGATTATCGATACAATCGTCTAATGATAACCGGATTAAACTATAAGAATGCATTGATCATTTAGGTGCTATGTGAAAAGAAAATAATATATAGGTATCTTGCATTCGATAGTTATATTAACTCTTTCAAGATCCAGTACGCATTTCGTTTCTGCTTTCCAGCCTTTATTAGACAATTATATTCAGTTTAGGAAGGGTATATGGAAGTCAGAGGGTTAACTGCGATATTCTTACCCTTATAATTTCTACAGCGCCTTCTTAAACTGTATAAAATCGTCTAATGATAGCCAGAATAAACTGCCAAAATGCGTCACAATCTTGTGAATATTTAAGCAGTAGTTATTCCTAGACAGCACTCCACTGATACCTTGACAATCCAGGATACACATACATTTATCGAACTAACAAAGCAATCAATAATGTTATTTGTTCTTGATGGAGAAGTCGATATGTTGTTCTCATTAATTGGTTTAAAAAGTTTGTTTCATTTTTTTTTTTTTTTTTTTTTTCGTATTGCCGGGAATAATTTGATTGTGTTACAATTACTTGCCCATTGATGACGTCACAAATATGTTGTTAGATAAAGTAAATATATACAGGTAATTATGCTGCATGCTATTATACAGTAATAGCTAATGCACAAGATAAATATTATAAATTGTTATATTTGAATATAATAGAATTCACAGTGTTACTTTGTCAAACTACCTTATATAAAACTGACGATACTGAAATCAATAAGACGACCGTAAATTATTGTTCATGCGAATCACAGAGAGACCTTACACCGATAAGTCAAGAAGCAACCATGTAAGATAACAAGGATCATAATACCTGGGCCATTACCTGTCACCTCAATGTTTACCTTACACGTCAACACCCCGGCCAATCAGAACACAGATCTAACCTCCTCTTGCCTCTTCCGGACATTCTGATTGGTCTAGAGTGGACACCCTATAAGAAGTCCAGCCATCAGAGTAAATGTGGAACAACAAGAGCAATTCCAATAATACTTATGTTATAATCTGGAACTTATTAACTAAGTTTAGGCCTAAAAAGAACTCATTCATCTAAAATATTCTACCTTCAGTTCAGTTTTCGATATCAATACAAATGAGCCCCGAAACTTAATATACAAAAACAAATAATAATAATCAAATAAAAAACAATATGATATATATATATATATATATATATATATATATATATATATATATATATATATATATATATATATATATAATGTTGATAATAAGAGTAATCAGTTGCCGATACATAATAGTTGAAACACCACTCGTGTGACTCCAGCACATATGAAGCTTCTGGTCGGGTCGGTCAGGTAATAAAGAATATTTGTTCAAGCACTGACTCGTGAAAATGAAGATGACTTATAGATAATGTCAAAAGATAAAGATACTTCCCACGACCGTAGGTGGGGGCGTGGTTAGGAGGGGGGGGCTTGGAGGATTTTTTTTTTTTTGTGGGGGGGGGGGGGGGGGGGGGGGTATTAAAGCGGACTTACATGTCCGGTTTTATTTATCATGTGCAGTCGACTTTTATGAGGCAATATAACACGAGCTTTTTTTTCTATATTTCTTTGGCAATTCTGGTCAGGCATCTTTGAACAGGAACACCATGTGAGGAGGGGCACTTTATTGACTCTACGCGAAACGTTGTCAATAAAGTGATCCTCCTCATAGGGTCAATAAAGTGATCCTCCTCATAGGGTCAATAAAGTGATCCTCCTCATAGGGTCAATAAAGTGATCCTCCTCATAGGGTCAATAAAGTGATCCTCCTCATAGGGTCTTTAGATTCATTCGGTCAACTTTATAGTTTGATCAGTATCTTTAGAATTCGATTGTTATAATATATTTCGGCTGCTTAATATATTACTATTATTATTTTAGTATTTGTGTCTCTCTGTCATTGGTGGAGCTAGGGAATCAACTACATAAATATTATCATGTTACTCGGGATTTCAATTTCATATCCCATCGAGTTTGAGCATTATAACTAACCTTCAGTCTACAGTAATTGCCGATAGCTGTGTACAAATATCCGGAAATATTGCTAGGACAAAAAAAATGCCGTTTATTGTGCCCGTGTGACATCTTTACCCTATTTATATTTTCGGTGATCTTATTCATTGCCATCTGCTACTAGAATCAAGAAATAATATAATTTCTGTTCTGTTTGCCGGCTATTATTTGACAATTGTATTCAGAATAGGAAGGGTATATGGAAGTCAGAGGGTTAATTGAGATAGTCTTTACCCTTATAGTTCCCGCAGATCCTTCCTAAACTGTATATAATCGTTTAATGATAGCCAGAATACACTGTCACAATCTTCAAAGGGTTAAGACAACGGAAGGATAATAGAGTTGCTCTGCCTCGTCCAAACTGAAGAACTTTAAGCCGAGGAGAATCAGAGAGCCACGATCTTCACAAAGACACATTGTTTAAAGAAATTGAGTAACTTGTTGGAAAGAACACTTGGTATCATCCAAAGTAACTTGTTGGAAAGAACACTTGGTATCATCCAAAGTAACTTGTTGGAAAGAACACTTGGTATCATCCAAAGTAACTTGTTGGAAAGAACACTTGGTATCATCCAAAGTAACTTGTTGGAAAGAACACTTGGTATCATCCAAAGTAACTTGTTGGAAAGAACACTTGGTATCATCCAAAGTAACTTGTTGGAAAGAACACTTGGTATCATCCAAAGTAACTTGTTGGAAAGAACACTTGGTATCATCCAAAGTAACTTGTTGGAAAGAACACTTGGTATCATCCAAAGTAACTTGTTGGAAAGAACACTTGGTATCATCCAAAGTAACTTGTTGGAAAGAACACTTGGTATCATCCAAAGTATTTAAGGGGGTAGTTTTTTGTTATCTATCTATTTATTAATTAATTTTATAGTTTCCTCGCTAGGCCTCCATCAAGCTTAAAAAATCCCCCTATAGATCCTCCTTCAAGATAAACTTGTAAATTTTTCGGTAGAAAATTTCCCGGCCGAAGGACGCTTCCTCCTAGGATTACAGGCTCGCTATCACTCGCCAGGAAAAAATCGACACCTAAATGGCACGAAAGGTCTTTATATTGACACAATAATGGGGCGCAAGGTCTTAAAATCGACAAACTAATGGAACGAACGTCTTAAAATCTCAAAGCTAATGCGACTAAACATGAGGGAGAAGGAGCAACTACCTCAACCACTCAACAGGTTCATCAACGCGAAGGGTTTCACTAAATGTACAGTCACTTATTAATATTCGCGGACCCCCTATATATTTCTTTATGCAATTATAACTATCTGGATTGTTTTTTGGTTGGAACTTGCTTTTTAATGAACAGTATATATTGTTTTGTAGTTGATGTATAGACAATTATAGTCATAGATTCATTTCCAGAGCTATACTTCCATAGTTAGAAATAGGGGAGGTCCACGAATGTGTATGAGTGACTGTACTATGTAAATGCGATAAGTTTTTTTTAAGGCCTCCCCACACACTCAGTTCAACATACCAAGTCAAACTTTAAAGAGGCCACTTTGTAGGTAAATTGAGCGTGGGTGGGGATACTTTGATGGTTTGTGCAGTCTGTGAGGCCTGGGTAAACGATCAAGCTGGCCTGCGTGGTACTAATTCTTGACAGGCCGAACTGAGCTGGTGTGTCAGACTTTGCAGAATGGTCCATAGTTAAACAGTGAGTATCAAATAAACTCAGCTTAAACTCTTGCTAAGGTATCGGGGGTTATTCTGATGTATTGTTGTATCAAGTATTAAGGATTTGGAGTGTTTTTGCAATTTCCGTGCTTTAGGGAAAACAAACATCCTTTCAAGCTAAATATGTAAAGTTTTCGGTAGAAAAGGCTTGGCTTTGACAATATTGAAGGCTCGCTATTGCTTGCCAAACAAAAAATTATCCATGAATGGGGAAACATAGCGTCTTGTAGTCTCCAGAAAGAAGGGACGAAATATTTATTAATCGCCAAACAAATAAAAGGTAAACAGCGGGCCCATACACTGGTTAATAAAAGGTAAACAGCGGGCCCATACACTGGTTAATAAAAGGTAAAGAGCGGGCCCATACACTGGTTAATGTACAGTACAGTATATCGGAGGCTAACATTGTCCATTATAGTCTTAACAGCTGGCCCATACACTGGTTGTTGTACAGTACAGTATATCGGAGGCTAACATTGTCCATTATAGTCTTAACAGCGGGCCCATACACTGGTTGTTGTACAGTACAGTATATCGGAGGCTAACATGGTCCATTATAGTCTTAACAGCGGGCCCATACACTGGTTAATGTACAGTACAGTATATCGGAGGCTAACATTGTCCATTATAGTCTTAACAGCGGGCCCATACACTGGTTGTTGTACAGTACAGTATATCGGAGGCTAACATGGTCCATTATAGTCTTAACAGCGGGCCCATACACTGGTTAATGTACAGTACAGTATATCGGAGGCTAACATTGTCCATTATAGTCTTAACAGCGGGCCCATACACTGGTTGTTGTACAGTACAGTATATCGGAGGCTAACATGGTCCATTATAGTCTTAACAGCGGGCCCATACACTGGTTAATGTACAGTACAGTATATCGGAGGCTAACATTGTCCATTATAGTCTTAACAGCGGGCCCATACACTGGTTGTTGTACAGTACAGTATATCGGAGGCTAACATGGTCCATTATAGTCTTAACAGCGGGCCCATACACTGGTTAATGTACAGTACAGTATATCGGAGGCTAACATTGTCCATTATAGTCTTAACAGCGGGCCCATACACTGGTTGTTGTACAGTACAGTATATCGGAGGCTAACATGGTCCATTATAGTCTTAACAGCGGGCCCATACACTGGTTAATGTACAGTACAGTATATCGGAGGCTAACATTGTCCATTATAGTCTTAACAGCGGGCCCATACACTGGTTGTTGTACAGTACAGTATATCGGAGGCTAACATGGTCCATTATAGTCTTAACAGCGGGCCCATACACTGGTTAATGTACAGTACAGTATATCGGAGGCTAACATTGTCCATTATAGTCTTAACAGCGGCCCATACACTGGTTGTTGTACAGTACAGTATATCGGAGGCTAACATGGTCCATTATAGTCTTAACAGCGGGCCCATACACTGGTTAATGTACAGTACAGTATATCGGAGGCTAACATTGTCCATTATAGTCTTAACAGCGGGCCCATACACTGGTTGTTGTACAGTACAGTATATCGGAGGCTAACATGGTCCATTATAGTCTTAACAGCGGGCCCATACACTGGTTAATGTACAGTACAGTATATCGGAGGCTAACATTGTCCATTATAGTCTTAACAGCGGGCCCATACACTGGTTGTTGTACAGTACAGTATATCGGAGGCTAACATGGTCCATTATAGTCTTAACAGCGGGCCCATACACTGGTTAATGTACAGTACAGTATATCGGAGGCTAACATTGTCCATTATAGTCTTAACAGCGGGCCCATACACTGGTTAATGTACAGTACAGTATATCGGAGGCTAACATTGTCCATTATAGGCTTAACAGCGGGCCCATACACTGGTTGTTGTACAGTACAGTATATCGGAGGCTAACATTGTCCATTATAGTTTTAAGGAAACTATAGCCTGTTTTCTTTAATAGCGAGAAATTAACTCATCCCCATCTTAAACGAGGATTTTAGTTTGCTCCGTAGACCTCTATCAAGCTTAAACAAAAAACCCAAGATCCCCTTCATGATAAATTTGTAAATTTTTCGGTGGAAAATGTACTGGCCGAAGGCCAGTTCCTCTTAAATTATAGGCACGCTATCTCTCGCCAGGAAAAAATCGACACTTAAATGGGACGAAATATCTTGATATTGACGAAGAAATGGGACGAAAGCTCTTAAAATAGACAAACTAATGGGGCGAACGTCCAAAGATAACAAAAAAACAAAGGGGCTAAACATGAGGGAGCAAGGGGTCCAGAATACAACTCCTGAAGTGTAAATCTGGCCTTAATGACTGCCTTTGGGGGAGACCTACTACCTCTTCATTAGCGGTGTCGGGTAGGAAACGCGGCTTCTTCACCTCCTTCGGGCAGGCCTAGGGCGAGCGGGAACCAAGATGTTTTTATTGCTACATAATTCAGGCAGTTTAATATTATACACTCTAGGTCTATCCGATAAACTATTAACCCTTACTGTACCGGTGACGTCCTGTTAACTTTATTCTAGCTGCTATTAGACGATTGTATTCAGTTTCAAGTGGGCTTCGAGCTATTAACAGGCTTCAAACTTGACCCTTTTTACTACCACAGATCCTTCTTAAACAGCAAAAAGTCCTCTAAATATAGCTATAATAAAACT
Source organism: Paralithodes platypus (assembly GCA_032716605.1). Lineage (NCBI taxonomy): Eukaryota > Metazoa > Arthropoda > Malacostraca > Decapoda > Lithodidae > Paralithodes > Paralithodes platypus. The sequence goes on from CM064513.1 coordinate 33,428,648, forward strand.
AGAAAGACGTGGCCGGTACAGAAGAGGTTAAACCTTACCATGGTGACAACTTTCTCGTGTATGGACGACCTAACCAGGAGTATGTTGTTCCCTTTTGAAACCCGGGAGTTTTTGCAATGAACTTACTCTAAACAATATCAATTCTCGTAGCATTTTTATCTACAGTGATTGATTCCATATACAAAAACCGTGCGAATCCCTGTTTTTTATATCCATTTATTTGTCAACGAAATGGTTATATAAACTTAGACTAGGTTAGTTTCGGTTGAACCATGTTAAGGGGACAGTGGTTGTTTGTTTGGTCTATTAATTCATTTATTCATATATTTGTTTAGTTTCCTCCCTAGACCTCCATCAAGCTTAGAAAAACACCCCCTAGACCCCCCTTCAAGATAGATTTATAAATTTTTCGGTAGAAAAATGTCCCGGCCAAAGGCCGATTCCTCCTAGAATTACAGGCTCGCTATCGCTTGCCAGGAAAAAATCGACAGCTAAATGGCACGAAGGGTCCTAATATTGACAAAGAAATGGGGTGAAAGGTCATAAAATCTCCAAACTAATGGAACCAACGTCTTAAAATCTCAAAACTAGTGGGACTAAACATTAGGGAGAAGGGGGTCCAGAAAACCGAGCGTCTCCCCTTATGTTGACTAATAACAAGGCGCCTCATCTTGGTTGGATAACATGTACCGACTCTTCGCGGGTGGACAGAGGCCGACCGAGGAAGATGCAGCAAGGTAAGGGCCTAATAGAGTGGACAGGAAGTGTATAATAAAGGACCCGTATATGGCAACATCCGTGACACAGGTGGGCCAGCTAATGTTGGCATTGTGGTGGTTTGGTTTAATATGTAGATATAATATATAATATATATATATACCAGCATGGGCCAGTTTTCTGGACCACTTTCTCCCTACTGTTTAGCCCCACTAGTTTTGAGATTATAAGACGTTCGACCCATTAGTTTGGCGATTTTAACACGTTTCGCCCCATTTCGTTGTCAATTTTAAGACCTTTCGTGCCATTTAGGTGTCGATTATTTCCTGGCGAGCGATAGCGAGCCTGCAATTTTGAGAGGAACCGGCCTTCGGTCGGGACATTTTTCTACCGAAAAATGTAAACATTTACCTTGAAGAAGGCTCTACTCTAGGGAGTGTTTTTCTAAGCTTGATGGAGATCTAGGGAGGAAACTAAAAACATATATGAATATATTAATTAATATACCAAACAAACGGTCAGTCTCCCCTTAAGACCATGATATATATTCAACAATGTACAGTATGTAAGTTATGGTGATTAGGTCTACTGATATGTCTATCTATCTATTGCCTGACGCCGTGATCCCCGAAGGGGTGGCCAACTACTGATATGTAATACTGATAATCTTCGTTCGGTACGGGCTATATATATACTGTAGGTAACACTCATAACGCAACTGTACAGGTGTGTCTAGTTATCTTGTTCACAGTCTCTCTCTCTCTCTCCCTCTCCCCCCACCCCCTCTCTCTCTCTCTCTCTTCCATCCTGCTGGCTTAATTGATTCTTTCTTTTCTTATACCACATTCCTCAGTTCTCCTGCTCTCACGACCTTCATAGATACCTTATGTTTTGTATTTCCTCCACTTCTATTATTATCACCTTGTCTTCCCTCCTTCTTGCCTCGCCTTGCCTTCCTGCATTATTGTTTCTCTGTTATGCATCCATTTGTTCGCCCTTTCCTGTTCTACTCTCTTTGCATTCCTGTCTTTCTTTGCTTGTCATATTGGTTTTCTTTCTGCCTAACCTCTTAAGGGGACATGGGCCGGTTTTCTAGACCACTTTCTCCCTCATGTTTAGCCCCATTAGTTTTCAGATGTTAAGATGTTTGCCCCATTAGTTAGTCGATTTTAAGACCTTTCGCCCCATTTCTACGTCAATATTTAGACCTTTTGTGCTATTTAGGTGTCGATTTTTTCCCTGGCGAACGATAGTGAGCCTGTAATGTTGGAAGAACCGGCCTTCGGCCGGAAAATTTTTCTACCGAAAAATGTACAAATTAATCTAGAAGGGGGATCTAATGGATGTGTTTTTTAAATTTGATGGAGGTCTAGGGAGGAAACTAGAAAAATAATGAATACATGCAAAAATCGCCCAAAAAGTGAACCATCCCCCCTTAACAGCATTTCTGAACCCCATTGTTTTTTCTGTTTCCCTGTGACTCTCTGTACCCCTTGTCTCATCCTCCCTTCCTCACATTACCTTCATCCTAACATCGCCCATACCTCCTACCCCCCACGCTCTGTTTATCTCTGTCTCCCCCTTACTCCCTGTCTCTGTTTCCCTCTGTCTCTCCCTTGCTCCCTGTCTCTGTTTCTCTCTGTCTCTCCCTTGCTCCCTGTCTCTGTTTCTCTCTGTCTCCCCCTTGCTCCCTGTCTCTGTTTCTCTCTGTCTTCCCCTTGCTCCCTGTCTCTGTTTCTCTCTGTCTCCCCCTTGCTCCCTGTCTCTGTTTCTCTCTGTCTCTCCCTTGCTCCCTGTCTCTGTTTCTCCCTGTCTCTGTTTCTCTGTCTCCCCCCTTGCTCCCTGTCTCTGTTTCTCTGTCTCCCCCTTGCTCCCTGTCTCTGTTTCTCTCTGTGTCTCCCTTGCTCCCTGTCTCTCTCTGTCTCTCCCATGCTCCCTGTCTCTGTTTCTCTCTGTCTCTCCCTTGCTCCCTGTCTCTGTTTCTCTCTGATTCTCGTTCTCCCCTGCCTCCTTATCTCTGCCGATCTCTACCTATTTATCTTTCCCCTTCCCTGCATGTTCCTTTTCTCTGACTTTACCCCTACCACTCCCCATAATATAATGTCCCCTGCCCCTCTCACCTTCCTGTTCACCTCTGAAGTCCTGTTCATACCTCTCCTCCCTATTCCCCTGCATAGTGTTCTCCCTATCCCCCTGCATTTCTCTCTCCCTGTCCCCCTGCATATCTCTTTCCCTCTCCCCCCTTCATATTCTACCCCCTACCTCCTGTCTCTCTCCTCTGCTCCCCCCCCCCCCAACGCCCGTACCCCCCTGCTGCGCCCCAGGTAGTGAGGGGGCGCCCCGAGGAATGTGTCTATTAGTGACCTGTCAGAGAGACTGGGGCGGGAGAGAGAAACATTTACCCGCCTAAAGAGAAGAGTCACATGATTATTTTTAGCCGGACATATTTTCGATAAATACTAGTCTGATGGTTTCAGGATTCCAATTTTATTAGAATCCAGTCGCCACAGATAATCTATATTCAGTCTAACTGACTATGCCATTGTAGAAGTACCCCCGAAAGAAGCACCATTATGAGACAATATTTATTTGATCACTGGAGTGAAGATAACTAATCCAGAAGCATGCGTGTATAAAGGAGCAACTGTTGTATTCGTATTTACAAGGCTGTTCGGGATGCATTCAAAGTTGTTATAACTTCTTTTCTGGCACACTTTCTACTAATATGCTACAGTTGTTAACACAGTATATGAACTTAATAGGAAATATTAACAAAATAAGATAGCATATACAATATTTTTGTTGTGTCGCCATTCGAAAACCTGAACAAAAGAGAATGCGAAAAGTTGGAATTAGATTACTGTATAGCCAAGTATGTGTAGTTCTTGGAATAGGAAGAGTCCGAAATGGGGATATTCCAGAGATGCATAGAGTTGGAAGGTCTGTTTATCGAAGAGTAGAAGACGGAATTTCCAGGTAACTATAATGGCCTCGTAAACAGTCGTGAAAGGGGTGCGTGAAAATGTGTTTGAAGGTAGAACATTCTGTGGAAGGCCATGAAAATGATGGCATAAGTTTTCTCAGTTGCGTCAATTTGTGAAATGAGAATGTATAAAGTAAACAACTGGGAAATTATAGAAATTAAGGGAGAACATTTGTAAAGAAAAATAGCTGAAGGTTTCATTCATATTTAACTGGACTAATAGACTAATCATTTAAGCATCCAAACTGACAACTATAGTGTAGGTGCTATAATCCGGATCCTAAACAGAGTGATACGGTGTAAGACCAACAATATACCAGATCTTCATAGTTTAATGCATAAATGCGCGTAATTTCGGTGTGAGTAGCCTAGGTTCGAGTCCTTGGAGTGCCACATGTATGTTTATGTTTTCTACACCAACCAACTTCACATCTAAACTCACTTAATTAAGTCAACAAATACATGTGGCACTCCGAGGACTCGAACCCAGGATACTTACATCGAAATTCCGCGCACTATTCATTACGCTATTGATTGAGTTTAGAAGTAAAGTTGGTTGGTGAAAAAATATGAATATGCAGATTATTACATGATTTTTGTGTATAATCCTGACAAGTATCGCCATCCTAAGTAAAGGAGACAACTGAATGATATTCGTAACTAGTTCTTGCTATATTAAGTCACCGGCAACACATAATTTCGTTATGATATATATATATATATATATATATATATATATATATATATATATATATATATATACAGTATATACGTATGTAAATACGTACGTTCGTGTGTCTGTGTGCCAAAGGTATAAATGTTCAATGATAATTATTATGCTGCTTTGACACACATCATATACGATATAAATCTAATAATGCATTAAGAACTGGACTGATAATGGTAGCATTAACCCTTTCCCTGGTGTACAAGTAATCCTCATATACCAAGAATGCTGCTCTGTGGTTAGATGATGTGCGTCCCTTGTCCACCACCACCAACACTAATACCAGTTCCGTGTTCCCTCTCTCCCGCTGTACTGGGCAGGCTACAGGTAACTTAATGGATATCCTATTGTTCATCAGACAACACTATCAGTCTTTTGTTTAGCTCCGGCCTCATGCGAACACACACACACACACACATTAACTTTATATCGGGCTCACATCGACGACCACTGAGCCTCCGTGGTATATATATATATATATATATATATATATATATATATATATATATATATATAATATATATACTGTATATGAAGAAATTGCACTGAACGCGACATTACTTTTTTATATAATTATATTCTACGTTTATAGAATATAATGATGTAAGAATAATGTTGTGTTCTTTAGCATTTCTTTCATAATACTATATCTACTTGTTTCAGTACTTCCATTTAACTATCATAGTGAGGTTGGATATTGTGTAACACTCAGTGCATGTTCCTCTATATCGACAAGGTATGTGTGCGAAGAGTGTGTGCTAAACCGATTAACCTTCTTGATGGTACAGTGGTAGAACACTCTTCCTGTTTTGGGGTCCCGAGTTCGATTCTCGGCAGTTGCAATCATTCATTATTTATTAACCCTACACTGTACTTTGTGTGAGTGGTTAGATGTTAAGGACGTTATGGTATATATATATATATATATAGGGTGGTTGGGGGCCGGGGGAGTGCTGGCGCGACCTTGATGACCCTTGTCTCTGGGTATTCTCCTGGGTGACCTAGATGTGTGTGAATTTTGTGTTTTGTCTGTGTTTGTTCGCTGTTTTGTCTTGTGTTTTGTGTTCTCCTGTTCTTGCTCTGTCTTGAGTCGGCCACCCCCAAGAAAAAAAAACAAAAAATAAAATAAAAAATAAAATAGAGGATTTTTTTTTTTTTTTTTTTTTGAAAAGTGGGGATTGGGCCTGAGCATATAGAATAAAATATATAATATACATAATATATATATACTGTATATACAGTATATATATATATATATATATATATATTACTGTTATAGTAGCCATTAGTAAGAATCAAATAGGGGTTTTAATGGGATAAGTATTAACCTTATCTCTATTGTACCTTTCTCACTGTATTCAAATTCAAATTCAAAATGTATTGCCATAATATAGTACATTGATCTTAAGATTAAACACACAAAGATAACACGGCATAGTCTGCCGAGCCGGAGCTCTTTAGCAGACATGGAAATGTTTTAACTTTATCCTGATTCGAGCCAAGCAATACAGTTCACACTACAAACGTTACACACGTTTACACTCTGACACTACACAAGTGATTAGAAAAGAACAAAAAATCAAAAATTTACACTTTACAGTTCTTGCAATCTAATCACGTACCCCTTAATTTTTTGCATAAATATGTTATAGATACATGAGGTGCTAATATCTTATATCGTTTGGTAATTGATTCCATATTTGAGGTCCAGCACACACAATAGAATTACGAAATAGGGTGGTTCTAACTGGAGGAAAACCAAGTTAATGGTATTTCCTCTCGTATCATGAGCATGTTTCAGAAAGATAAATAATTTATAATGGTATCACACGATATATTTCTATATATGGACATGATTAGGAAAGTATTTATATATGAAGTTGAATTTTAACAGTTTAAGAGATGAGAATATTATGTCGGTTGAGTCACATTTTTAAAAATTATTTAGTTCTTAAAATTGTCTTTTGAGCTCTAAATACATAGACAAGGCTATCATTAAACGATTTTACTCACTTTTGAAATGTTATCTTGGTATCAAAGGGGTAATATATCTTAGCAAACCCTCTGACACCCACAGCCCTTTCCTAAACTGACTAAACTCGACTAATGGTGGCTAGAATCACAGTCCAGGTAGTAGTTAAGCTAGAAGGTTAGCAAAAAAAAGCGTTATCGTCTCTATGTCAGTTTTTTACAACCATCCTTAATGAACACGAACATACAGTATACCAATTAAATAAGACAACATATATAAGATGCGCGTACTGTAATGTATAACAAATGTAAACACAATTAACATTATACAATAGAACACACTAATTTAAGAAACATGTTTCTTGTGTGTATCTGAAACTATTCTAATGTATTGGATGAAGTGCCATTATGTCGTCGTACCAGTGGTGTTTATATATTACTTCGTTTTACACACGAATCATAGAGTTATCTTTAGAAATCTATCACTATAGATTTATCGTTTTAAATATATCACTATAAATGTATTTTCTGAAATATATCACTATAAAAGTATTGTATCAAATTAAAGTAACTTTTTATAAATAATATATCATAATCAATAATATATCGGCTGTATATTAGTTAGCTATTTTAGGAATAGAAAGCGATTACTTAATAATTAAGGGGGGTCACCGTTTTTGTTTTATCTTTCTCTCCTTTTCTCTCTTTCCCTGGCTTGTATCCATTCGGCCCCATTCAGCCAACTGTTTTAAGACGTGTATCCCCATCCAGGTGTCGATATCTTCCTGGCGAGTGATAGCTAGCCAGCATTGTATGGAGAAATCCGGCTTCGCCAGAGACATATTTCTATCGAAAAATGTACAAATTTAGCTTGCTGTAAAAACAAAAAAATATATATGCTGGCTCGCTACCGCTCGCCAGGAAAATATTGACACCTGGATGGGGGTAAACGTCTTAAAACAGTAGGCTGAATGAATACAAGGCAAAGGAAGGGAGAGAAAGAGAAAACAAGCGAGGTGGGTTCCCTTAAAGCGGTGTCACACGGGTAGTTGTCCGGCGTGTTACTAGCCTCGGATTATGGCTTGTATGGGGGTCACCGGCTTTTTGTTATCTTTCTCTCTATTTCTCTCTTTCCCTGGCTTGTATCCATTCGGCCCCATTCAGCCAACTGTTATAAGACGTTTATCCCCATTGAGGTGTCGATCGCTCGCCAGCATTGTATGGAGAAATCCAGCTTTGCCAGAGACATTTTCCGATCGAAAAATGTATAAATTTAGCTTGCTGTCAAAACAAATATATATATATATATATATATATATATGCTGGCTAGCTACCGCTCGCCATGAAAATATTGACACCTGGATGGGAGTACACGTCTTAAAACAGTAGGCTGAATGGGGCCGAATGGATACAAGCCAAAGAGAGAGGGAGAGAAAGAGTAAAATAGCGATGTGGGCTCCCTTAAATAAAACTACCGAGGTCATTCACATTGCTCAATACATTCACTCTAGTGTTAGATTAGTGCATGACATTGATGATGATCATACATAAATCAGAAACATGAGTAAATATAACGAAAATGGGATTCAAATTGTTACTCAGAATCGGTTACAGGGTAGGAATACATAAATATATAAATACACTGGCAAAGAAACTACCCGTTTGACGCGATATAAGTGCTTCGAAACCTTCACTTCAAAGTTCACTTACCGCTTCGAACCACCGAATCAGTAAACCTGCTTCCGCGTCTCCTCAGTTACCTTTCAGCTGTGAGTGAGTGAGGAAGGCCTGCGTGGTGGTGGTTCAGAGGAATACAGTAAGTTACTGATTTTTATTTTGGTTAACCCTTACAGTACCGACGACGAAATTTTGGGGCAAGAGTTGTGTTACCGAGCGTATCATCTACCTCTGACCGGGTATATCCTAGTGTTTACTATACCCCTTTGAAAGGACATTAGCCTAACCTATCCTAGTATTATGGGTCCACACCCCTGCTGTTTGACATCAACTTACTTGTTTACGCGACGTACGCCCGGTAACACAACCCATTACATTTTTGGTTTTTATTTTAGCTGCATTTAGACTTATTTTATGAAGATTAGGAATAGGATAGTCTGCTGTCTTTTAATGGGTTGACATCCTTCCTAAGCTGAATATAACCGTCTAATAGTTGCCAGAATATAATGAAAAGGGAGGTCATCGGTACTGAATGGGTTAAGTTCTTTATGTTGAGTGTGTAATGTTATCTATGTTGTGTTATTAATGTGCTACAATGTTATCTTTACTATGTTAACTATGTTTACTATGTTCTACAAGTGTTTTGTATGCTATGTTATGTATTTTGTTATGCATCTTAATATTTCTTATACATGCAATGTATGATATGTGATGTCTTTTGTCGTATTTTGTTATGTGTTGCGTATATTATGTACTGTACGTTGCGGCCAGTTCCGCGCAGGACACTCAATAGGTGGAAGCACAAATAGTATTTATAAATTGTCTGGTAACAAACACTGATGAAGGCTGGGTAGGAGGTAAGGGTTGGGGGAGGATTGGGATGGGTGAATGAAGTTGGGTAGGGTGGGAAACAAGTGGTGGGGAGGGAGGGGGAGAGACCAACTTATAACTACCTTACTGAGAAAAAAAAAAAATGTATTAAATAAATATGTGTAATTACGATTGCATACCATTAGATAACAGTTATACAATGTGAATGATATTGCTAGTAGTCTATAACGAAAAGTAGAAATACAAAGGAATAAACAGGACTTACAAACTGCAACAGACCTACTGTATTGGTCCTTACGGGACAGTTTGAATATCTACACTGCTAAGCTACTAACTACTTGGTAAAACAAATAGTAAGGATAGTAAAGCAGAAGGCTCCTCACCACTCCCTCCAGCTAACTCTGGCGTGGGAAATGTTTTGCTTCAATAGAATTAAATCGCTTTCCTATAATTTTACAACTTTGTAAGATTATAGTTGATTGTGAAGTAATCACAAACATTTAGGTTGCTGAATCCCTTAAAAATCTTGAAAACCTTTATTAGATCACCTCCCAATCTGCGTTTGGTTAACCTAAACAAATTTAGTCTTTTAGATGCTTCTCGTATGTTTTTTTGTTTTTCGCAATCTAGGTATCATTTTTGTGCCTGCGTTGCGGAGGAGGCGGCGTAATAGGAGGAAGAGAAGAGGAGGGGGAGGAGGAAAAGGAAAGCAAGGGAGAAGGAGGAAGAAAAGAAGGAAAGGAGGGGGAGGAAATAGGAGAAATGAAGATCGTGAAATGAGATTTACGTAATTTTTAATATACACTGGCCACACAGATATTTCGATCCCAGTGAGATGGCCAGGACTTAATCCTAAAATAGAAATAGTAACCCTGAGAATAAGGAAAAGTGAATGGGCAGGATAGCAAAGATTAAGGCTTTCTCCCACCCTCCGATCCCTCTGGCAATCTGGCGTAGACTACATGGTATCAGTTGAAAGTGAATATTTTTGCCGGGGCTTGGAAATCGCTTAAATAAATCTATAGAATAGTTAGAAATGGAGAGAATGAGAGGGATGAGAGTGGAAAGTTGGGAGGGCTGAAGAGTGTGAAGGGCGGAGGGTGGGGAGGAACCAAGGAAGATGGGGAGACGTAAGGATACATGTGTCCTCACGCCTAGTTGTCAGATGTATGATAACCTGCGCTTGCCTTAATAGTTAATACCTATCAATAATATTTACAAACATTCAATCCAGGTAAATATACTTATGATTTTACGTTAACAAGTGTATTCCCTCTCCGCAATCAAGCTGCAGACAAAGCATTTCCCGTCTATTGAATTATAATTAGTTAAGGAAGGTTGGGTGTTGAGACTAATGTGACGCTTAGGACCACATGGTGCACTACGGGTCATAACATGTGTTTTATGTATTGATATTGGCTTCTGTAGGCATGGTGGTCTTGCTTGGTAGTATTACGGCACACTCTTTACATAGCTCGGTTATTTACGCTCTTTTAAAATATTAATTACTGCTCGATTGACGCCCATATTGGTGTTATACGCGGCGTTTTGTGTATATAAGAGAAATATACGTTTGTGGTGTGTGGTGATTAATTAAAGCCGATAACTGGAAATTAGTAAGAGGGTTGAGCAATAAATGTTAATGTATTATTGACCTTCGGCTTCTCATCACGCCCCTACACTTCCTTTCCTTTCTCGCCGTGAGGGTGGAAAGACGCGTTGAGTTTTAATGCTTGTGTTCGTATACTTTGCGTGCGCGAGTGCTTCTACTATCGCTGAAATAAGGACAGGCGGACGGACGGAACAGCGGTGGCATTTAAGGTTGGTTGCATTAGCGTTGTATTGAAGGATATTAGGCTACCCGAGGATTTTAGACATGTGAGCCAGTCCCCGAAATGATCCTCCTGTCACACACACGCCATGACCCTTGTTTCATCACCACTCACAGTACGTTTCATTATTATTGAAGTTATGACGACTTTGTACAGTGGATTTTTTTTAAAGATACACTATTATGGTTGCATACTTCTGCTTATTTACGGATGATGCATGAAACATGCATCCACGTGTTATTATTTGTATCGATATATCTATATATATATATATACAGTATATCAAATATATCAAGTACACGTGTGCTAATAAATGTTTATATACGGAGAGAGAAAGAGTTTGTGTGAGTGAGAGACTGGGAAGAAAGGAGGAGAGTACAATGGAAATCAAGCAACAACATATCTAGTGACCCCTCTAGGTGGCTTGTCCTCCAAAACACTGAGGATCAAGTGTCCAGAGTTGTTTAAAGTGAGTAAGGTAACATTGGAAAGGGAACTACTGCCCTGGAACTCATGCCCGTGGCAGGATTAGGAAGTTAGTAGGGGACAGATGGGTTAGTAACATAACACAGTTATAAGTGATATTTCGTATATCTGGGAAAAAAGAGAGTACCGTCTTAGTAATATATATATATATATATACGCAATAATCCTTAATGAATCAGAGGGGGGAATAAAATAGTTATTCAGTCGCGGGTTTGATGCAAGATATTTGTCTAGGCGAAGTTTAAAAGAATCAACGGTGCTACAGTCTATAACGTCTCGGGGAAGCCCATTCCACAAGTTGACAACTCGATTGAAGAAGAAATTCTTGGATTCGTGTGAGTTAAAAGATATACCAATATTTTTGCAACCGTTTCCCCGCGTGCAATTAGCTTGGTCGATAGCGAAGTACTTACTACAGTTCATATTGTCGATGTCTTTGATGATTTTGAACACTTGAATTAAGTCATCTCTTAATCTGCGCTGGGTTAAAGGAAATAGATTTAATTCTCTAAGACGCTCCTCGTATGGTTTGTTCTTTAGGCTAGGTATAATTTTGGTAACTCTACGTTGAACTCGTTCTAATGTGTTTTTAATGTGTTTCCAAACACATATCTGACGCAGTACTATAGTAGATTTCGTTTAATCCTGAAACCCTTCTATTATAAATAATCTTTGTATACAGATATGTCTAAAGTACTACAAGTAATTATTGACTGTTGTAAAACAAGTTTACAATATATATTCTCATTATTGAAATTGTTATATCTAAGAAACATCTTATATAGTAACCGTACATCTCTGTTTTAATTTGGCGTGTGTGTGTGTTTTCTTTGTGTGGGGGGAAGAGGAGGAGGGGGGGGGGGGGGGTCCCTGCACACCTACACCTACTTACAAGTATGACGTTCTACATTTAAACTAGTCATCTTTATTCAGAGGACATCTGGAGATTTTACACTACAGTCTGTGTATTTCCAGCTGATGGTAAAGTGAATCCCTTACTAACTGATTTATCGTTACTTAGTGGAAGAATATGAAGCTACTATGTCTCTGCATCATATTAATACCAAGTTTATAATTATAATGAGCACCATATTTCACTACAAAATATTCAAAATTACGGATAAATCTTGATGGGAACTTTTCAATTTAGCGTCAGTATAAAATAGACCTACTATAGTGGACATTTACAGTTGACTGGTCTCTCGTTAACTTCCCAAACGGTTTAAGGGGGGATGGGCGTATTTATTTGCTCATTTATATATCTGTTTACTATTGTTTTTATTTTTTATTTTTCAATTAGGCTACAGGCTGGCTATCGCTCGCCAGGAAAATATTGACACCTAAATGACACGAAAAGTCTTAATATTGACAAAGAAATGGGGCGAAAGGTCTTAAGATCGCCAAACTAATGGGCCGAACGTCTTAAAGTCTGAACACTACTGGGGCTAAACTCGAGGAAGAAGGGGGACCACAAAAGCGCCCCATCTCCCCTTAATTGCCTATTCCTTATGGTCCCAAGCACCCGTATCACCTCCTCCTACAAGAGAGCGTGGCACCATACTGACTAGACTAGATGGCTATACCCTGTTCCAAATAAGTAGTCCACAACTCTTGAACAGTCGCCCTAATAAGTGATGGCTCGGCACCAAGTATATTTTGTTCAATAATTAGTATCCGCACTATCTAAGCTTCATTTCTTCATATCGAGTGACATACAAACATGTTCCTACACCTACTCATCCTACTGAACATCTGACAGACATTAATACAGCACAGAGCAAGCCAAACGTAATGACAGCTGGGACATGACTTATTAGCACGACCGAACACTAACCTCTATAACTTACAAACGACTAGAGCAATTGAGCTAATAGATCTATCATTTGGGAGGGGTTAGCCAGGGAATAGGTGCGCAAATTTACAGCTCATTTGCTCTAGCCCTTCTTGAGTTATAGAGGTTAGGGTTCAGGATGTGTAGTCTACCAATTTGTAACAGGGTATAGTCATTGGTTGGCTTCCCCGGTGCCACTCAATCTCAGACACTTGCATTCAGTTAACATCTCAACATGCTTGGTTGATCACTTGGGAAGGATTGGAATTAGTTGTATATGATTTAATGCTAGTGAAGGTGGTTAGTACGTCGAAGGAAAGCTATAGGGTGCGTGTTGAAATGTTTTGTGAATTAAGACTTCAATCGCATATTTGATAGAATGTCAGTACTAAAAGAAAATTGCCTTCATTTTGCTTTCAGTTTGCATGTTAATTGATTACACACACACACACACACATACACATACACATACACATGTGTGAGATAATTTAGAACTCTAAGCACGCAAAATCGCATATGTTATCAGATAAGGAAGCCTTATTGTTGACATCTCACATATAGGCCTATTTTAGTTTTCTCGCTAGACCTCCATCAAGCTTAAAAATATACCCCATAGATCCCCTTTCGAAATAAATGTGTAAATTTTTCGGTAGAAAAATGTCCCGGCCAAAGGCTGATTGCTTCTAAAAAATTACATGCTCGCTCTCGCTCGCCAGGAAAAAACTCGACACCTAAAGGGCACGAAAGGTCTTAATATTGACAAAGAAATGGGGCAAAAGTTCTCAAAATCGCCAAACTAACGGAACGGACGTCTTAAAATCTCAAACCAAATATGCTATACATGAGGGAGAAAGGGGGTCCAGAAAAAGCGACTACCCCTCCCCTTAACCCTGCCTTGTAAACCACCACGACATACGCACCCATAACTCCAAGGAATATGTAGTGTACTTGTAATATAACACATAATTGACCACTGACCCCTGTATGACCATAAACTACTTCCATAAGCCTATCCCTGTTACTGTATTTGTCTGATCAAGGTCTTTTGGGATTACCCCCCCTATTTTCTCCATTGGTTTGTTGATTTTAATAAGTATGCAGCATTTAGTTGGCGTTTAAATAACGTTTCGCTACATTCAGGTATCATTTTCCCTTGCGAGCGATAGCGAGCCTACAACTTGGAGAAAGCGGCCTCCGGCCTATAATTGTTTTTGTCTACCGATTTTTTTTTTTAAATTTAACTTGAAGGGGGATTCGGAGGAGCGGATCTATTTAGCTTGAAGGGGGATCCGGAGGAGCGGATCTATTTAGCTTGAAGGGGGATCCAGGAGCGGTTCTATTTAATTTGAAGGGGGATCTTGGGGCGGTTCTATTTAGCTTGAAGGGGGATCTGGGGGCAGTTCTATTTAGCTTGAAGGGGGATCTGGGGTGGTTCTATTTAGCTTGAAGGGGGTCTGAAGGGGTGGTTCTATTTAGCTTGAAGGAGGATCTGGGAGCGGTTCTATTTAACTTGAAGGGGGATCTGGGGTGGTTCTATTTAGCTTGAAGGGGGATCTGGGGCGGTTCTATTTAGCTTGAAGGGGGATCTGAGGGGCGGTTCTATTTAGCTTGAAGGGGGATCTGAGGGGCGGTTCTATTTAGCTTGAAGGGGATCTGGGGTGGTTCTATTTAGATTGAAGGGGGATCTTGGGCGGTTCTATTTAGCTTAAAGGGGGATCTGTTGGGGGCGGTTCTATTTAGCTTGAAGGGGGATCTGGGAGCGGTTCTATTTAACTTGAAGGGGGATCTGGGGGTGGTTCTATTTAGCTTGAAGGGGGATCTGGGGCGGTTCTATTTAGCTTGAAGGGGGATCTGGGGAGCGGTTCTATTTAACTTGAAGGGAGATCTGGGCAGTTCTATTTAGCTTGAAGGGGGATCTGAAGGGGTGGTTTTATTTAGCTTGAAGGGGGATCTGGGAGCGGTTCTATTAACTTGGAGGGGGATCTAGTGGTGGTTCTATTTAGCTTGAAGGGGGATCTGGGGGGTCGGTTCTATTTAGCTTGAAGGGGGATCTGGGGGGTTCTATTTAGCGTGAAGGGGGATCGAGGGGGTGGTTCTATTTAGTTTTACGTGAGATCTGGGGGGGGGTTCTATTTAGCTTGAAGGGGATCTAGGAGGCAGTTCTATTTAGCTTGAAAGGGGATGTGGGGGCAGTTCTATTAGCTTGAAGGGGGATCTGGTGGCGGTACTATTTAGCTTGAAGGGGGATCTGGTGGCGGTACTATTTAGCTTGAATGGGGATCTGGGGGTGGTTCTATTTAGCTTGAATGGGGATCTGGGGGCGGTTCTATTTAGCTTGAGGGGGGATCTGGGGCGGTTCTATTTAGCTTTAAGGGGGATCTGGGGCGGTTCTATTTAGCTTGAATGGGGATCTGGGGCGGTTCTATTGAGCTTTAAGGGGGATCTGGGGCGGTTCTATTTAGATTGAATGGGGATCTGGGGCGGTTCTATTTAGCTTTAAGGGGGATCTGGGGCGGTTCTATTTAGCTTGAATGGGGATCTGCGGCGGTTCTATTTAGCTTTAAGGGGGATCTGGGGCGGTTCTATTTAGCTTGAATGGGGATCTGGGGGCGGTTCTATTTAGCTTGAATGGGGATCTGGGGCGGTTCTATTTAGCTTTAAGGGGGATCTGGCGCGGTTCTATTTAGCTTGAAGGGGGATCTGGTGGTGGTTCTATTTAGCTTGAAGGGGGATCTGGTGGCGGTACTATTTAGCTTGAATGGGTATCTGGGGGTGGTTCTATTTAGCTTTAAGGGGGATCTGGGGCGGTTCTATTTAGCTTTAAGGGGGATCTGGGGCGGTTCTATTTAGCTTGAATGGGGATCTGGGGCGGTTCTATTTAGCTTTAAGGGGGATCTGGGGCGGTTCTATTTAGCTTGAATGGGGATCTGGGGCGGTTCTATTTAGCTTTAAGGGGGATCTGGGGCGGTTCTATTTAGCTTGAATGGGGATCTGGGGCGGTTATATTTAGCTTTAAGGGGGATCTGTGGCGGTTCTATTTAGCTTGAATGGGGATCTGGGGGCGGTTCTATTTAGCTTGAATGGGGATCTGGGGCGGTTCTATTTAGCTTTAAGGGGGATCTGGGGCGGTTCTATTTAGCTTGAAGGCGGATCTGGTGGCGGTTCTATTTAGCTTGAAGGGGGATCTGGTGGCGGTACTATTTAGCTTGAATGGGTATCTGGGGGTGGTTCTATTTAGCTTTAAGGGGGATCTGGGGCGGTTCTATTTAGCTGGAAGGGGGATCTGGGGACCGGTTCTATTTAGTTTGAAGGGGGATATGGGGGCAGTTCTATTTAGTTTGAAGAGGGATCTGGTGGCGGTACTATTTAGCTTGAAGGGGGATATGGAGGGCAGTTCTATTTAGTTTGAAGAGGGATCTGGTGGCGGTACTATTTAGCTTGAAGGGGGATATGGAGGGCAGTTCTATTTAGTTTGAAGAGGGATCTGGTGGCGATACTATTTAGCTTGAAGGAGGGTCTGGGGGTGATTCTATTTAGCTTGAAGGGGGATCTGGGGGTAGTTCTATTTAGCTTGAAGGGGGATCTGGGGGCGGTACCATTTAGGTTGGAGGGGGTTCTAGCGGGTCGATTCTATTTAGCTTGAAGGGGGTTTTAAGGGGCCGTTCATTTTAGCTTGAAGCAGGTTCTAGGGGGTAGCTCTAATTAGCTTGAACGGGGTTTTAGTGTGCTGGACTATTTAGCTTGAGTGGGAGTCTGTGGAAGCGTAATAGTCAGTTTGAAGGGGGTTCTAGGGTGCGGTTCTATTTAGCTTGAAGGGTTGAGGGGGTAGAGGGGGGTGGGGGGGGGGACATAATTGTTATCTTGAAGGGGGTACAGCAATAAACTACTTCCGTAAGCCTATCCCCAGTTAAGCCCAGTTGTTGAGGCCACTCCCTCCACCATATTTCTAAATTGAACCAACGAAAAGCGACAATAATAATAAGTCCCGGGCAGGCATACTTAGAGGCGTAATGTGATAGGTCCCCGGGGCATGACGTCACTTACAGGGATGCCAACCCTACTGGTGTCATCTGGTGTTCGAAATTCGCCATATATCCTTAAACACACATATATCTGTCTTATTATACTTTCTAACTCTCCCTGTAGTTGTTATTGAATTCTTAAGTGATCTACCATATCTAAAACACTGAAACGATTTATTTTGAGATGCTAATATGTGTGGGGTATGCTGGTAGCCCTGGTGTATGTAAACATTGCACATTTACGTAGGGACATTGCGCTCTCTCTCTCTCTTTCTCTCTCTCTCTCTCTCTAATGGAATGAAATTAATTAGAAAAAAGGTATCTTTAGATTTGAAACAAAATGTATTCACATAGGCTACAATGTGGTTAAAGACTGGAATAGTTTACCAAGGGAAGTGGTCGAGAGTAATTCAATTGATACGTTTAAGAAAAGACTGGACAATCATCTGATGAAGATTGGATTAATATGAATTAATCAGTAGGCATGTGTAATTTCCTTTTCAAACTAGTGTCTTCCTATACTATATAAAAACTTTCCTTGTGGGCATTTCCTGACCCATAAGGTTACACTTCATCTTATTTTCCAGTACGGCTTTTTAGCCCAAGGGTGCGGAGGGTGGGTGGGAGAGAGCTTTCTACTTTACTATTAAATTATTTTACTATAAACTGTCCCTGTCTAGTAGTATTAAGGCCGGATCACCTAGTTAGGACTGCAAGGTCTGTGTGGTCTGAGTATCTGTGTATCTCTCTCTCTCTCGTGCAACCAGATACTTGTAGCTGGTATAATGTTGCCTAGACTGTGTAAGAAGGACTGACAATGATAACGACCAGCATCATTTTACAGTTAATAGTACTCGCTAGAATACAAAAACCACACGACAAAAGTATAGGGTACATTATTTAGACTTTAGCTAAATTTATATTATGTAGTTGCATATTTAAGGCCCCCGGACACCTACTAAATGACTTGCGGATTCCACAGTAATATAGTTATTGTATACATGTCGAATATACTACTCTAACAGCCGACTATGTTTTATTATCTCCGCCAAAGAAGTTGGAAGGAGGTTATGTTTTCTCCTCCGTTTGTTTGTTTTTTGTGTTTGTAGGCAAGATATCTCACACAGTTATAAACCGATTATCACGAAATTTTGGTATGCGCCAAGGAAGAAGTGATTCAATTTAGGCGGCGATCCGGAGTTTTTCACGAAATTTGGTGGGTAGATTTGATATGCGCCAAGTAAATAGTGATTCAATTCCTACCCTTACACTTTAGTTCATTATTGACCACTAGATGTCCTAGGGGTCACTTGCTAGGTCGACCTACGGACATTTCTAAAGTTACCTGGCAACTCCTACTTCGTTTAAGCAGATTTTCCTATACAAAGCGGTGTGTTTTTCTTTTAACGTGAGGAAGGATCTGTGGTAGCTAAAAGGGTTGATTGAGATAGTTCGAAGCTTTATAATGGCTAGAGATCCTGCCTTAGTTCGAAGCTTTATAATGGCTAGAGATCCTTCCTAAACTGAATAAAATCGATTAGTAGTAGCCAGAACATAATCAAAAGGAATGTCGACGGTACAGCACGGGTTAATTAAAGGTAGAGCTAAGTTCCCACACATGACCAAGCTGGTATTGAACCCTGGGCACACGGATCGACCACACCACATAATAGCTGATCCCGTTTGAATATAGATGAACCTAAAGACCGTCTCGTAGATTATAAAAAGTACTTATGCCGGGTAGATCAGATGAAGTATTGAGGGATAAGCCTTTACAACGTCTTCTATACCGGCGACGTCTTTATCATTGTATTCCTGCTACTATTAGACGATTGTATTCAGTTTAAGAAGGGCCTCAACGATTAACAGGCTTCGAACTGCCTCACTTGACCCTATTTACTACCACAGATCCTTCTTAAACTGCATTAAATCGTCTAAATATAGCTAGAATATAATAAATATGACGTCGCCAGTACAGAAGAGGTTAACAAACAAGTGCGGTAGCGTAAGTAAGTCATGTCTCAGGTGTTATTACGTTTGGCTCGCTCTGTGCTGTGTTAATGTCTGTCAGATGTTGAATTGGGTGGGTAAGTGTAGGAACATGTTTGTATATCTCACTCGAAAGGAAGAAATCATGTTTAGATATTACCGATACCAATTATTGATCAAAATATACTTGGTGCCGAGATCATGATGTATTTGGTCGACTGTACAGGGAGTATTTCTAACACTGTCTACACCTTATTTTTATGGCAGGTTGGGCTGGATTCTGCTTCTTTAAGGTAACTTTAACCGGTCTCACACGAATGCTTTTCATCATTCATGTTTACCACTTTATATTTAAAGTTTTATGTGATTCATTAATTTATATATTTTGAATAATCGATTTGGGTGGATGGGACTCGTTAGCCTTGGTCGACAATCCATCTATGGGAGACAACCTTATAAAAATTCGAATTTTCACGAAACTTGGTAGGCAAATGGGATATGCGCCAAAGAAATTATTCAAATTAGGAGGCAATCTGGAGAATTTTACTAAATTTAGTGGGCAGATAGGATATGCAGCAAGGAATAAGTGATTCAATTTAGGAGATATGGATCATATCCTGAAACCCAGTCCCAGAAGAAAATTTAGGTATGATATTAATGGTAAAGAACCACCCGTAGGAGGAGGTATACGCTATACCGAGTGACCCTCTAGTTAAGAAAGGTAATTCCTTCTCAACACACTATAATGCGCATCAGAATTTAGTGCACAGTATTTTATTGAATTCTAACACAAAACTATTATTACATACGGGTTATAATTTGTACTAGCTTCTTGCATTTTTGTAATATTATTCACATTCAGATTGTGCAGTAATTGAATTATAAATTATAATATTACAACCAAACCACGGAGCCGGTGAGATGGCTTTATCAACCATTAGCATGCAGGGCCTGGTTAATATGAAGATCAACCCTTGTGTAAATCATTAGGACAAACTCCCTACCTGCCTATAAAACACCACCCGGATAATGATACAGGCTAACAAGTCCAAACGGCCACACTACTAAACGGCCACACTACTAAACGGCCACACTACCAAACGGCCACAGCCAGAACGGCCATAATCTCTGTCTATACATTTTAACCCATTCCTTACCGGTGGCATCCTTTTCATTATATTCTGGCTAATATTATACTATTATATTCAGCTTAAAAAGGATGTCTACCCGTTAAAGGCTACAGACTATCTCGATTAATCCTTTTAGCTACCATACATTCTTCTTAAGCTTCATGAAATCGTCTAGATGCAGCTGAAATAGAGCAAAAAGACGTCACTGGTACTGCAGGGGTTAACCTGGGAGTTGAATATTTGTTACTTCCGCCAAAGAAGTTGTTTTCGCCTCTTGTTTGTTTGTCTGTAAACAAGATATCTCGAAAAGTTACTCACCGATTTTAACGAAATTTGGTTGGCAGATAAGATATGCGCCAAGGAAGAAGTGATTCAGTTTAGGAGGCGATCCGGATCATATCCTGGAATCCAGAACCAGAAGAACATTTAGGTTTATGTGTAGTTTAGCCTATGGACAGGATCAGTACGAGTCGATGCTCCTGGTATGTTGAGAAGAACACTGATTCCACCTACAATGCCGTATATCTGTAAGGGGGGATGGTTTCTGGACCCCCTTCTCCCTTGTGTTAAGCCCCATGAGTTTGGCGATTTGGCCCATTAGTTTGGCGATTTGAACACCTTTCGCCCCATTTCGTCGTCAATTTTTAGACCTTTCGTTCCATTTAGGTGTCTATTACTTCCTGGCGAACGAAACGTACACATTTATCTTGAAGGGGGTATTAATTTGTTTTTATTTAAGCTTGATGGGGGTCTAGGGAGGAAACTAAAAACAAAGAGAATATATAAACATAAACAAATAAATTACACCCATCCCTCCTTAATGTGTTGGTTAGAGAAGACATCTTTACTGGAAGGCGTAAACTATCAGGTCCATCAATAGTTACACTGTCCCGCACCAGGTCAAGGGGGGGCAGGGGGGGAGAGAGAACATAGAGTGGGCTGCCATTTAGGGGGTAGTGGTTATTGTTTGTTCTATTTATTTATCCATTCATGTAAGTTTTAGTTTCCTCGCTAGACCTCCATCAAGCTTAATATAAAACAAAACTAAACAAATGTATACATTTTTCGGTAGAAAAAATATCCTGACCGAAGGCCGATTCCTCGTAAAATTACAAAAATAAACAAAACAAAAACTGCCAGCGAAATGACCAGTAAGGTTGTATCTCGTTAGCTTGGCCTGTTCTCCTAAATACCGTTCTTCGTTAAGCAGTGCACCGCATAAACAAGTACGTTCTCCATCCTCGTTAGCAGTTGCAGCCGGATTGTGAACGGATTGATAACACGAACGGGTTGACTGTGCAAGTGTGTGAGTGACGGCAGAGGGAGCCACAGATGTATTGGTGTTCGGAAGATCCATACCAATTGCTCTAGGAACCGAATGCCCTGGGAAGAGGCTGGATCTTTCTTAAATATGTGTGTTCATCTCATTTAATCGGCACCTCTGTCTCATAAATTCATAATACATATTTTTTAGCATGGAATATATAAATAATTAAAGGTTCTTATTGTCTTAATTTTTTTGCAAGGAGGGGGAGAAAAATGCAATGATTTTCCGAAAATATTAAAGTAAATTGGTTTAATCAGAGAAGTGAATATGCAAGAGATGCATTTGTGTTTTAAAGATACATTCATAATGGTTTTCACTAGGGCGGAGGAGAAAGATGTATTGATGTTATAGAGACTACTGTGTATTTAGTTTTATGTATTTATGTTATAAGTATACACCTTTCAATGGGTGAGATTTGGGAGGAGAGATGTAATGGAGTTATATATATTATAGACATACATATTTGCTCAGGGCAGTGTTTTAAAGCTGCATACATATTGATTTCTAACAGTATCCCTTAGGTATCACGATTTCTCTAATGGTCTTTAAATGTGACCCAACTGTTAATGGAATGGCAGAAAGAGAGATGGATTACAAAGATAAAGGAATAGTCTTCAAGTTAAGGGGAGATTTCCACTTGAGGGATTTTTTTCTTTACCCCTTTCTCCCTCATGTTTAGCCCCATTGCTTTTGAGATTTTAAGACGTTTGCCCCATTAGTTTGGTGATTTTTAAGAATATCTGCCCCATTCTGTCAATTTTAAGTCCTTTCGTGCCATTTAGGTGTCTATTTTATCCTGGCGAGCGATAGCGAGCCTTGTAATTTAAGAGTAATCGGCCGGGACATTTTTCTACCGAAAAATTTACAAATTTATCTTGAAAGGTGGTCAAGGGGGTGACATTTTAAGATGGCTGGAGGAGTAGGAAACAAACTAGAAACCTCCCCTTAAGCTTACTTGTCTACCCCATGATTATACTAGAGGTTAGGCTTGATGGAGGTCTAGGGAGGAAACTTAAAATACAATAAATACATAAATGAGCAAATAAATACGACCATCCCCCCTTAATGAACAAATAAATACGACCATCCCCCCTTAATGAACAAATAAATACGACCATCCCCCCTTAATGAACAAATAAATACGCCCATCCCCCTTAATGAACAAATAAATACGACCATCCCCTCTTAATGAACAAATAAATACGCCCATCCCCCCTTAATGAACAAATAAATACGCCCATCCCCCCTTAATGAACAAATAAATACGCCCATCCACTCTTAATGAACAAATAAATACGCCCATCCCCCCTTAATGAACAAATAAATACGACCATCCCCCCTTAATGAGCAAATAAATACGACCATCCCCCCTTAATGAACAAATAAATACGACCATCCCCCATTAATGCCAAATAAATACGACCATCCCCCATTAATGCCAAATAAATACGACCATCCCCCATTAATGCCAAATAAATACGACCATCCCCCCTTAATGCACAAATAAATACGACCATCTCCCCTTAATGCACAAATAAATACGCCCATCCCCCCTTAATGAGCAAATAAATACGCCCATCCCCCCTTAATGAACAAATAAATACGCCCATCCCCCTTAATGAAAAAATAAATACGACCATCCCCGCTTAATGAACAAATAAATACGCCCATCTCTCCATAATGAACAAATAAATACGCCCATCTCTCCATAATGAACAAATAAATACGCCCATCTCTCCATAATGAACAAATAAATACGGCCATCTCCCCTTAATGCACAAATAAATACGACCATCTCCCCTTAATGCACAAATAAATACGACCATCTCCCCTTAATGCACAAATAAATACGACCATCTCCCCTTAATGCACAAATAAATACGGCCATCTCCCCTTAATGCACAAATAAATACGACCATCTCCCCTTAATGCACAAATAAATACGACCATCTCCCCTTAATGCACAAATAAATACGGCCATCTCCCCTTAATGCACAAATAAATACGACCATCTCCCATTAACCGGTACACGAAATAAATACGACCATCTCCCATTAACCGGTACACGAAATAAATACGACCATCTCCCCCTTAATGCACAAATAAATACGACCATCTCCCCTTAATGCACAAATAAATACGACCATCTCCCCTTAATGCACAAATAAATACGACCATCCCCCCTTAATGAACAAACAACTTCAAAATAAAATGCTGCCTTTAGAAATGTTAGCGACAACCTATTCTCTTTCGTATCATAGTAAATGCTTAGTGTCTATAGTTGCTTACTAATCACTATACTAGAGCCTGGAGATTAGTTACCCCTGCCCTCTTGTAATATAAGGAGGGATGTCAATTTCCACACCTACTGTATTTACTGGTTAACTCTCCACATTTGGTATTAATATTAGTTCAATTAATCAATAACTTTTGTTTTTTGTTTTTTTGTTTTTTTTGGGGGGGGGAGGATATGAGAGGCTTTGAATTACAGACGTGTTATAATGAATATATGTGGGATTGTCAAGGTCTTTCATACACGTTTATGAATACGACTAACCCTTTATATATATATATATATTTTTTTTTGTTTTGTTTTTTTTTTTTTTTGGGGGGGGGGAGTACATTTATTTTCATCAGTCTAAGAAGAAACTAAGGCAATCAAATGTGTGTGTGTGTGTGTGTGTGTGTGTGTGTGTGTGTGTGTGTGTGTGTGTGTGTGTGTTACTCTTCGGACCAACTAAAGTGGCTACCAGTGCGTGTGTTTTTCTGTCTGTTCAAGCATATCTGACTAACTTTTGGTGAAATCGTCTAGGTGTAGCATTAATAATGAATCCTCTTGTGCTAGAAAGGGCTATACAATTGTCGAGAGAGGGGGTAGTAGTAGGTTGGTGGGTGACTGGCTGGCTGAGTGGATGGAGTGAGCTGTACATTAGTGTGGCTGAGGATCAAATCCCCAGCAGGCCGGTCGAGCATGTGGGGTGGATACTTTCATATTAATGCCTACTCCCCAACATAAAAAGTATAATTCATACCACCGTCTCGGTTACTATTATTTTCTGTTTCTAATCCTGAATGTTGGCTGAGTCACTGTCTGATTGACTGTGACAAGGATGATAACATGTATCGTTGATTAAACCTACATTCCAACAAATTGGGGGCCATATTATTCAGTTATATTCGTCTAACTCCCCCCCCCCCCTCCCCTGACACACACACAAACACACACACACACTCACACTCACATATGAACGCACGTACGCACGCTTGCATATGGGCTATGGACTCATGTGGGAAGACACACACATGTATGCAGGGCGTTTCATAACGACACCATCAACAGTACAGGGAGTAATATACAGGGAACAAAAGATAAACGCTTGTAAATAACCTCGCACAGTAAAAGCATCATATCATAGTATTTACCGTGCATTGATGATTTGGTGGCTGAACAAGGATGTGATACATTATAGCAGCCAGTACGGTATGTTAGCGTATCATTTAATCATTTGAATTCATCCAATTTATTCTTAAGAACTCATTCTAGCTTATGAAATACTTTAAATGTAGAAGGAAATGCTGATTCTTGCATAAAATATCAAGAATATGACATGGTTGGCGACCAGTAAGAAATTTGGTTGCATATTTTGTTTTTATATTCTATATTTACGTGCAATCGATAGTGCCGGGTTCGATTCTTGGGCAGTTGTATTTAAGAGTAAAGGGGTACCACACTAGACTCTAGAGCTTTTATCGTCGACATTCGTTGGTCAACATATTCCTGGCAATATTTGTGGGATATTTTGCACTGGCACCGGAGACTAGACTGGAGATTAAATACTGGCACATAAATATTTAAAAAGTTTCCCTCAAAAGCAGCCAAACCAATTTCGATTATAATAATATTCATTCAGTTAGCAATTTACAATGTTGATACAACATAATATGTTACAAATATGACATGTACCAGCTTTGCGTAATTCCAACTAAGGATAGCCCATTAATTTTGACGCAAGTAAAGAGTCATCAAGGTAGGTGTGTGTGTGTGTGTGTGTGTGTGTGTGTGTGTGTGTGTGTGTGTGTGTGTGTGTGTGTGTGTGTTACTCAGTTACTTGTTCGTCAAGGGGAATCCACGCAATGCGAGCTAAGCTCATTATTATCGCGCCTCCTTAACTGGGAATGTATTGCGTGAAATGCATGTTAAGTGTTTTATGTACTGTTGGAATGGCTTTGGATGTGTGTGTAGTCTGTATTTTAGCCAATTGGCGACATCGGAAACGAAGGCTTAGGGTGGATCTGTATGGTACCATTCTCACTATAGATGGTACCGTCTCGCCCGAAGGCTTAGGTAGCCATCAGCTTAGGTGAACCATATGATACCCATCTCGCCTTGTACCATTTTTGCCAACCCCAGATGGGACGTCACAACGTCGTCCACTTATTCCAGGTACCTATTTACAGCTAGATGAACTGAGGCTAACACATGAAAGGAGACAAGCCCAATTTGTCTCCGCCCGGCCGGGGATTGAACCCCCGACCCCTCGTGTGTGAGACGAGAGCTCTACCTACTAGGCTACGGGCTGTGTGTGTGTGTGTGTGTGTGTGTGTGTGTGTGTGTGTGTGTGTGTGTGTGTGTGTGTGTGTGTGTGTGTGTGTGAGCGTCCGCCATACTGTATATAGAAAGGGTGGGAGGGAGAGTCTGATGATCATGTATGCTAGTAGCCTCCCAACCACTCCTCACAGCCAACCACCACATCAACCACCACCACACACCCTGCATACATGATCACCACCTCTTGCTGTTTTGGTATTGTGGTTGTAGTGCCATGGAGTTGTTGGGGGTATCTAGGGTGTTGTGGTTGTGGTTGTAGTATCGTGGAATTGGTGGGGTATCTAGGGTGTTGTGGTTGTGGTGTGTTGTGGTTGTAGTATCGTGGTATTGGTGGGGTATCTGGGGTGTTGTGGTTGTAGTATCGTGGTATTGGTGGGGTATCTAGGGTGTTGTGGTTGTGGTGTGTTGTGGTTGTAGTATCGTGGTATTGGTGTGGTATCTGGGGTGTTGTGGTTGTGGTGTGTTGTGGTTGTAGTATCGTGGTATTGGTGGGGTATCTGGGGTGTTGTGGTTGTGGTGTGTTGTGGTTGTAGTATCGTGGTATTGGTGGGGTATCTAGGGTGTTGTGGTTGTGGTGTGTTGTGGTTGTAGTATCGTGGTATTGGTGTGGTATCTGGGGTGTTGTGTTGTGTTGTGGTTGTAGTATCGTGGTATTGGTGGGGTATCTGGGGTGTTGTGGTGGTTGTGGTGTGTTGTGGTTGTAGTATCGTGGTATTGGTGGGGTATCTAGGGTGTTGTGGTTGTGGTGTGTTGTGGTTGTAGTATCGTGGTATTGGTGTGGTATCTAGGGTGTTGTGGTTGTGGTGTGTTGTGGTTGTAGTATCGTGGTATTGGTGGGGTATCTGGGGTGTTGTGGTTGTGGTGTGTTGTGGTTGTAGTATCGTGGTATTGGTGTGGTATCTAGGGTGTTGTGGTTGTGGTGTGTTGTGGTTGTAGTATCGTGGTATTGGTGGGGTATCTAGGTTGTTGTGGTTGTAGTGTGATGTGGTTGTAGTATCGTGGTATTGGTGGGGTATCTAGGGTGTTGTGGTTGTGGTGTGTTGTGGTTGTAGTATCGTGGTATTGGTGTGGTATCTAGGGTGTTGTGGTTGTAGTATCGTGGTATTGGTGGGGTATCTGGGGTGTTGTGGTTGTGGTGTGTTGTGGTTGTAGTATCGTGGTATTGGTGTGGTATCTAGGGTGTTGTGGTTGTGGTGTGTTGTGGTTGTAGTATCGTGGTATTGGTGGGGTATCTAGGGTGTTGTGGTTGTGGTGTGTTGTGGTTGTAGTATCGTGGTATTGGTGGGGTATCTGGGGTGTTGTGGTTGTGGTGTGTTGTGGTTGTAGTATCGTGGTATTGGTGGGGTATCTAGGGTGTTGTGGTTGTGGTGTGTTGTGGTTGTAGTATCGTGGTATTGGTGGGGTATCTGGGGTGTTGTGGTTGTGGTGTGTTGTGGTTGTAGTATCGTGGTATTGGTGGGGTATCTGGGGTGTTGTGGTTGTAGTATCGTGGTATTGGTGTGGTATCTAGGGTGTTGTGGTGGGTTGTGGTTGTGGTGTGTTGTGGTTGTAGTATCGTGGTATCTAGGGTGTTGTGGTTGTGGTGTGTTGTGGTTGTGGTGTGTTGTGGTTGTAGTATCGTGGTATTGGTGGGGTATCTGGGGTGTTGTGGTTGTGGTGTGTTGTGGTTGTAGTATCGTGGTATTGGTGGGGTATCTGGGGTGTTGTGGTTGTGGTGTGTTGTGGTTGTAGTATCGTGGTATTGGTGGGGTATCTAGGGTGTTGTGGTTGTGGTGTGTTGTGGTTGTAGTATCGTGGTATTGGTGTGGTATCTAGGGTGTTGTGGTTGTGGTGTGTTGTGGTTGTAGTATCGTGGTATTGGTGGGGTATCTGGGGTGTTGTGGTTGTGGTGTGTTGTGGTTGTAGTATCGTGGTATTGGT
This sequence comes from Paralithodes platypus, assembly GCA_032716605.1. Taxonomy (NCBI): domain Eukaryota; kingdom Metazoa; phylum Arthropoda; class Malacostraca; order Decapoda; family Lithodidae; genus Paralithodes; species Paralithodes platypus. Next base: position 33,456,700 of record CM064513.1, read on the forward strand.
GGTGTATCTGGGGTGTTGTGGTTGTGGTGTGTTGTGGTTGTAGTATCGTGGTATTGGTGAGGTATCTGGGGTGTTGTGGTTGTGGTGTGTTGTGGTTGTAGTATCGTGGTATTGGTGGGGTATCTGGGGTGTTGTGGTTGTGGTGTGTTCTGGACTTCTGGTTGTGGGATCTTGGAATTGGTGGGGTATCTAGGGTATTGAGGTTGTGGTGTTTTGTGGTTGTAATGTCGTGGAATTGTGGGGTATCTAGGGTGTTGTGGTTGTTGTGATGTGGAGCATTTGAAGGGAACTGATGGGACATTAGAGTGTTGGGATATTATAGAGTGATTGAGTTATCGTGGAATAGGTGGGGCATATGGGGTGTTGTGGAGTGATTGGATGTATCGTGGAATTGCTGGGGCATTACGGTGTTGGGGTGTTATGGTTGTGATGTTGTAGTTGTAGTTGGGGTGCCGTGGAGGTGGCTGGTGGGGCACTTACATATAGGGCGTTGGAGAGAGAGATGGTAGTATTAACCCTTTGAAGATAGGGACGCATTTTGACAGTTCATTCTGGTTATCATTAAACGATTTTATACAGTCTAATAAGAATTTGTGGGAATGTTAAGGATACATACCATCTCAATTAATCCTCTGACTTCCATATACCCATTTCTAATATGAATATAATCTTCTAATAATTGACAAACAAAACAAAAACAAAATAAATGTGTATTGGATCTTGAAAGGGTTAAGGGAGCCCACCTCGCTTTTTTTTTCTTTCTCTCCCTCTCTCTTTGGCTTGTATCCATTCGTCCCCATTCAGACTACTGTTTTAAAACGTTTACCCCCATCCAGGTGTCAATATTTTCTTGGCGAGCGGTAGCGAGCCAGAATATATATATATATTTTTTTACAGCAAGCTAAATTTGTACATTTTTTGATAGAAAAATTTCTCCGGCGAAACCGGATTTCTCCATACAATGCTGGCTCGCAATCGCTCGCCAGGAAGAAATCGACACCTGGATGGGGATAAACGTCTGAAAACAGTTGGCTGAATGGGGCCGAATGGATACAAGCCAGAGAAAGAGAGAAAAGGAGAGAAAGATAAAAAAGCCGGTGACCCCCCTTAAGGTTTGGTGGTGTTGAAGTTTGTTTGTTATGAAGGGAGAAGTGGCGTGAGTGTGGTGGTGATGACAGGGTTGGGTGGAAATGGTGAGTCGCTGCGGTGTGGTGGTGACAGGGTGGTGGTGGTGATGGTGGGAAATGGTTGTTTAGCAGACGTGGTAGCTGTGGCGCTGGTGGGGGTTGTAAATTACTGTATGTATTATGATAAGCGTTGTTGAAGGATGGTGTGGTGGTGGTGGTGATGGGGATGGTGGTGGTGGGATGGTCCTGGTGAGAGGCTGTGGTGTCTGGGAGTGGTTGTGATGCGGTAATGAGGGGGCGTTCTGGCGTAGTGGTGAGAAAATGTTATAATGAGTTGATATTGAGGGTTGTGTTTGTAGTTATGAGGGGTTTTATGATGTAGTGTGGGGTATTGAGGTTATAGTATAGGTAGGATGGGTTGATGTAAAAGGTTGTGGTTGTAGTCATGATGGAGTTTGGGGATGGAGGTTATATTGAGGTTATAAGTAGGATGGGTTAATGTTGAGGGTTGTGGTTGTAGTCATGATGAGTTTTTTTTTAGGTATTCAGGTTAGGTAAGATGACTTTATGTTGAGGGTTACGGTTGTAGTCATGATGAGGTTTTGTTGTGTAGTGTGGGGTATTGATGCTAGCTAGTTGTGGGTACTATTAACCCCTTCAGTACCTTGTCAAGAAGTGCTGTGTGAGAGGATCCTTTCCACACGTGTGAGCAATACTCAATACATGGACGGACTGTGCCTCTGTACAGAGCAAGAAGGTGTAAAGAACTATCGGAGGCAGTTTAGCACACCCAGCCTCTGGGAAGTCGGTTTAGCAAGGGTGGCAATACGGTCTTTCCAAGTTAGATCAGAAGAAAAGGAGACACTGAGAATACTGAGAGACGATGAAGGGTTGATTTTTGTATTATTGAAGTACAAGGGAAAGTCCTTTGTGAGTTCTTGACGGGTGGCTAAATGGAGAAACTGGGCTTTGAAAGCATTGAAAGCAACAAGACTCTCTTTACCCAAAATGGAAATGGTTGATAGGTCAGAAGATAAGTGTTCTATGGATAGTATGGCATCATCACGTGACTTTCGGAGTGATTGTTTGCTGGGGGGTTCCGAAAAACTAGTTAAACAGCGTAAGGTAGAGTCATCAGCATATGAATGGACAGGACTGGGGGTATAGTTGAGAAGATCATTGATGACTATTAGAAAGAGAACCCGAGATAGGATATATGCATTATGTGTATAAACAGTGACTATGTCTGGGTATCGGAATTGTTACATCTAGCATGCTGGAGGCTCCCCAAACATGAGCTTCATTAGGAAGTATAATTGAATTGCATTAGTAAGTCAATAGTCTATCCAAGAACGTAATATATTCTCCAATACCTTATCATTTTAATGAAGTGTACATGAGGCTGTATTTTGACAGTCTGAATGTATTATCATTTAAAGTATCCTTTCCTTTCAGTTTGTGTATAAACAAATAATAAATCGATATGTTTTTTTTCAATTTATATTTAATTGCAGATCTGTGCATGCAAAAATACAGTCGGTGCATAAATGTATTCTAGACAAAAATACTATATTCTCTGGTGTGACGATAATGCGACGGTTGTATTACCCTTTCAAATAGATGACTCAAAGTTGTTATATTCTAACTACATCCAGACGATTTTGTTTAACATAGGAAGATCCTATCAGAGTTGGATTGTTAAATTCCTATAGGTTATTCCTAAGTGGAGTGAATAGTCTTGGTTGTAACAATAATAATGTACACTCGGATACCATAGTCTCTAGCCCACTCAAACAAATTAGTGGGCTTTGCTCATTTCTAATTATGGAAGTATATCTCTGGACACGGATTTATGAATATACTTTTCTATAAATCAAGTACAAAACTATAAATACTTTTTATTGAAAAGCAAGTTCTATTAAAAAATCAATCCAGATAGTTATAATTGCATACATAAAATCAATCCAGATAGTTATAATTGCATACATAAAATCAATCCAGATAGTTATAATTGCATGAATAAAATCAATCCAGATAGTTATAATTGCATACATAAAATCATAGGGGGTCCAGGAATTATTATGAGTGGGCTAGAGACTATGGTATCCGAGTGTACAATAATGGTCGCTTGACTAAAGATAAGTCTAAATGTAGCTAGAATAATATTGATTAGACGTCGCCGATACAGAAGGGGTTAAACGAACTCACAGCTCGGAGGTTTTCACTGTGTGCAATGCCTGTTAACCAATACACCGTTTGTCTTCCGTGGTCATTATTGCCATTGCTAATACTGTACTACACTGATCATGCAGGGTCACATTACAAGTGCTGAATATCAACCAAGCAGCCCTGAGTTCCCGAGCTTGTTAATGCCAAGATCCTATTCCTAAATCTTCCACTGCATAGTACTTACTGGACGAAAGTATTGGTGAAAAGTATTGGTGAAAAGTATTAAAAGTTGGTGATATGGTTTCCGTGTGTGTGTGTGTGTGTGTGTGTGTGTGTGTGTGTGTGTGTGTGTGTGTGTGTGTGTGTGTGTGTTTTGTTTTTACTTTGTTCGGTATGGTATAAACAGCACTCTTGTCCATTCTTATAACCTATATTTAATGTATCCTGGGTAAAACTAGACAATCGTACTATAAGCTCAAACGTACCAATACCTCTACGAAGCAAAGGGGGAAAAACACGACCTTATATAACCGACTGAATCACACACGACCTTCCTAAACTGGATATAATAGTCTACTGATAAGAGGGAAGCAAGGCGACGTCATGGTTTAATGGTCTACTGATAAGAGGGAAGCAAGGCGACGTCATGGTTTAATGGTCTACTGATAAGAGGGAAGCAAGGCGACGTCATGGTTTAATGGTCTACTGATAAGAGGGAAGCAAGGCGACGTCATGGGTTAACTGGATATCATGGTCTACTGATAAGAGGGAAGCAAGGCGACGTCATGGGTTAACTGGATATAATGGTCTACTGATAAGAGGGAAGCAAGGCGACGTCATGGTTTAATGGTCTACTGATAAGAGGGAAGCAAGGCGACGTCATGGTTTAACTGGATATAATGGTCTACTGATAAGAGGGAAGCAAGGCGACGTCATGGTTTAATGGTCTACTGATAAGAGGGAAGCAAGGCGACGTCATGGGTTAACTGGATATAATGGTCTACTGATAAGAGGGAAGCAAGGCGACGTCATGGGTTAACTGGATATAATGGTCTACTGATAAGAGGGAAGCAAGGCGACGTCATGGTTTAATGGTCTACTGATAAGAAGGAAGCAAGGCGACGTCATGGTTTAACTGGATATAATGGTCTACTGATAAGAGGGAAGCAAGGCGACGTCATGGTTTAGGGGCCGGTTACCATTACGGAAACCCAGAACACCTTCCTTTCAGGTTTAAGGGGGGGATGGGCCGGTTTTCTGGACCACTTTCTCCCTCATGTTTATCCCATTAGTTTTCAGATGTTAAGATGTTTGCCCCATTAGTTAATCGATTTTAAGACCTTTCGCCCCATTTCTTCGTCAATATTTAGACCTTTCGTGCTATTTAGGTGTCGATTTTTTCCCTGGCGAACGATAGTGAGCCAGTAATGTTGGAAGATTCGGCCTTCGGCCGGGAGATTTTTCTACCGAAAAATGTACAAATTAATCTAGAAGGGGGATCTAATGGATGTTTTTTTTTAATTTGATGGAGGTCTAGGGAGGAAACTAGAAAAATAATGAATACATGCAAACATCGCCCAAAAAGTGAACCATCTCCCCTTAAAGGTCGATAGTGCTGGAGTTGCATTGGTATGAAACTGATTCCAACGACCCATATTTGCTGACTACTGTAGCTGGTAGTACACACACACACACACACACACGCGCGCGCACACAATAGCACAGACACACACAGACGCACACAATATAAAATGCACATACATAACACACACAACATTTTACATACACATACTAAACACATACACTCACATAACACATAACTATTTACACACACACACACGCACACTCACACACACTCATAACACACACACACACACACACACACACACACACACACACACACACACACACACACACGGTGATGGAGTGCGTGGTTGTGTGACATGAGTGTCTAGTGTGTTCTGTGCACAACTTGTTTTATATTCTATCTACCTCCAGATAAATAAATTCAACTTAAGATGGACCTGTCAGGGTTTGCGGATAGAAGTAGGAAAGATATTATTTTTCATGGTTTTGATTTGAATGTAGAAATTCGTGGTGATTTAGCCAGTGTATTAATTCGTGGTGATTTAGCCAGTGTATTAATTCGTGGTGATTTAGCCAGTGTATTAATTCGTGGTGATTTAGCCAGTGTATTAATTCGTGGTGATTTAGCCAGTGTATTAATTCGTGGTGATTTAGCCAGTGTATTAATTCGTGGTGATTTAGCCAGTGTATTAATTTATGTTACATGTTTTGAGTCGAATAATGTAGAATTTGGCAATGATGGCATAATTTGGATCTTATTTTTGCTAACTCAAAGCAATCTCATTCGTCTTTGGAAGGATATCTGGAGATCAAAGGGGTCTATAATATCAAATAACCCCATTTTTCTCACTGGCTTATTCAAAATAAAATATAATCGTCTAATGTTTGCCAAAATAATGTAAAGAAAAACGTCATCGTAAGGAATGTTTTTTTTTTTATTATGACCATTAATTAGTGTCTCCAAAATGGCGGCGAAGTTAACCTATGCCCGATCTCTGTGTGGCGGGGGATCTCTAGTGTGAGGGGGTGTGCTGAGACTGGCCAATGTGCTCTGATAATACAGTAAGCAGGGGGTGAATGAGCACGCTATTTATGGGTAGCCTGTGCCTGGAATATTATGGTATGGTGGGCTCCGTGCGGTGTATGTAACCTACTTCTGGCTCTTCTTAACACTACGACATTAAGGGGCTAGTGGTTGTTTTTTTGGTCTATTAATTCATTAAATTCATTAAATAACTGTCTTGATAGCGTAATGTATAGTGCAATGAATTTCGATGCGAGTATCCTGGGTTCGAGTCCTCAGAGTGCCACATGTATTTGGCAATTTCATTAATTGAGTTTAAATGTGGAGTTGGTTGGTGTAAAAAACATAATAATTCATATATCTTTTAGGTTCCTTGCAAGACCTCCCTCAAACTTAGAAAAACACCCCCTAGATACACTCCTTCAAGATAAATGTGTACATTTTTCGGTAGAAAAATGTCCCGGCCGAAGGCCGATTCCTCTTATAATTACAGGCTCACTATCGCTCGCCAGGACAAAATTGACACCAAAATGGCACGATAAGTTTTAAAATTGACAACGAAATGGAGGTAAAGGTGTTAAAATCGCCAAACTAATGGGCCGACCGTCTTAAAATCTGAAAACCAGTGGGGCTAAACATGAGGAAGAAGGGCGACCAGAAAACCCAGCACTACCCCCTTAACCCCTTCAGCAGGATGACATTCCCTTTGATTCTGGCTACAATTAGACGATGTTATGCAGTCTAGAAAGGCCTTATGTTATTCAAAGGTTTTATTGGGATAGATGACGTGTTGTTACCTTCGATTCTGGCTAGAGTGAGACGTATTTATGCAGCTTAAGGGGAGATGGTTCACGGTTTGGCCGATTTTTGCATGTATTCGTCATCTTTCTAGTTTCCTCCCTAGACCTCCATAAAAAAAAAACACAAAAAAAAAAACCATCCATTAGATCCCCCTTCTAGATGAATTTGTACATTTTTCGGTAGAACAATTTCCCGGCCAAAGGCCGGTTCTTCCAACATTACAGGCTCACTATCGTTCGCCAGGGGAAAAATCGACACCTAAATAGCACGAAAGGTCTAAATATTGACGAAGAAATGGGGCGAAAGGTCTTAAAACGACTAACTAATGGGGCAAACATCTTAACATCTGAAAACTAATGGGGCTAAACATAAGGGAGAAAGTGGTCCAGAAAACCGGCCCATCCCCCCTTAAAAGGACCTATGTTATTCAGAGGGTTTATTGGGATAGTATTTACCCCTTTGAGTCCTACAAGTTGATTATAAGGTAAAGAAAATCGTCCAATGGTAACCATAATATGATTAAAATGACATCACAGTGCTAAAGGGGTTAAGGGGAAGCTTGTTTTGTTCTTGACCCATTCTCCCCCATGTGTAGCCCCATTAGTTTGGCGGTTTTAAGACATTTTGTGCCATTTATGAGTATTTGTTTGCCAGGCGAGTGATAGCGAGCCTGTAATTTAGGAGGAACTGGCCTTAATTTTTTACAGACAAATTTACATTTTTTTATTTATTTTTTTTTATTTTTTTTGGGGGGGGGTATTTTTAAGAAGTTTGTTGGATGTCTGGGGGTTGGGGGGGGGGGGGATACAAATAATAAATAAATATATGAATGAACAAATCAATAAAAATCTCCCCTTATTCCCGGTCCACTATGAAGCCTCTATAACACACAGGAACCTCTGTTATGCAAATATCCGAATACACATTAAAAGGAAGGGCCGATACAGTTTGAATTAGCTTCGATATTTCGGTTCAGCATTATTGTTAAAATTGTGCTGTACATCAAATAACATATATATTCGTTAACCATAATATTGTAACTTGTTCCATCTATCGATTTTTATATAAATTTAACTCTTTCAGGATTTTGACGGATTATACTAGGGTATTTTGGCTATCATTAGACAACTTTATGCAGCTTAGGAAGGATCTGTGTTAATTAAAAGGGTAAACACCATCTCAAACAACCCTCTGACTTCCACATGCCCTTCCTTATCTGAATACAATCGTCAAATAATAGCCAGAATATAGAAAAGAAATGCGTCAACAGATCCTGAGAGGGTTAATAAATCAATGAAAACAAATAAAATATATTATATAAATAGCATCGGAGCGCTATTTTACGTGTGTAGCGAATTGATCAAGAGGGACACGGAATACGTCTATTTGAATCAGTATAGAACACAAACGAGACCATACAATGCTTTATCATATCCCAAACGAGACCATACAATGCTTTATCATATCCCAAACGAGACCATACAATGCTTTATCATATCCCAAACGAGACCATACAATGCTTTATCATATCCCAAACGAGACCATACAATGCTTTATCATATCCCAAACGAGACCATACAATGCTTTATCATATCCCAAACGAGACCATACAATGCTTTATCATATCCCAAACGAGACCATACAATGCTTTATCATATCCCAAACGAGACCATACAATGCTTTATCATATCCCAAACGAGACCATACATTTGAATCAGTATAGAACACAAACGAGACCATACAATGCTTTATCATATCCCAAACGAGACCATACATTTGAATCAGTATAGAACACAAACGAGACCATACAATGCTTTATCATATCCCAAACGAGACCATACAATGCTTTATCATATCCCAAACGAGACCATACAATGCTTTATCATATCCCAAACGAGACCATACATTTGAATCAGTATAGAACACAAACGAGACCATACAATGCTTTATCATATCCCAAACGAGACCATACAATGCTTTATCATATCCCAAACGAGACCATACAATGCTTTATCATATCCCAAACGAGACCATACAATGCTTTATCATATCCCAAACGAGACCATACAATGCTTTATCATATCCCAAACGAGACCATACAATGCTTTATCATATCCCAAACGAGACCATACAATGCTTTATCATATCCCAAACGAGACCATACAATGCTTTATCATATCCCAAACGAGACCATACAATGCTTTATCATATCCCAAACGAGACCATACAATGCATTATCATATCCCAAACGAGACCATACAATGCTTTATCATATCCCAAACGAGACCATACAATGCTTTATCATATCCCAAATGCTTCACAACTTGGCTTTAAGGGGGTAGTACTTGCTGTTTCTGGACACCCTTCTCCCTCATGTTTAGCATATTAGTTTTGAGGGTTTAAGACGTTCGTTCCGATGCGATGCGATGCGATGATGTCAAGGGATAGCCTTAAGTATCGGCACCGATGAGTCAAGGGATAGCCTTAAGTATCGGCACCGATGATGTCAAGGGATAGCCTTAAGTATCGGCACCGATAATGTCAAGGGATAACCTTAAGTATCGGCACCGATGATGTCAAGGGATAGCCTTAAGTATCGGCACCGATGATGTCAAAGGATAGCCTTAAGTATCGGCACCGATTAGTTTGGCGATTTTTGAGATCTTTCGCCTTATTTTTGTTTGTCAATATTAAGACCTTTCGTAGCCTCTAGGTGTCGATCTTTTTTCGTGGCGAGCGATAGCGAGGCTCTAATTTTAGAAGGAATCGGCCTTCGGCGGAACATTTTTCTACCGAAAAAATTACAAATTTATCTTCAAAAGGGGTCTAGGGGGTGGTTTTCTAAGCTTGTTGGAGGTCTACCGAGGAAACTGAAAAATAAATGAATAAATAAATATATATACGAAAAAAAAAAACTTAACAGGTTGAGAGGTTCATACGGGCGTGACCGTATTAACCTCTCCAATACCGATCACGCCCTTTTCGTTAGATTCTGGCAACTATTAGATGATTGGATTTACTTTAGGAAGGACCTCTTACCATAAAAAGGCTGCAAACTATCTCAATTAATCCTCTCAGCTACCACAGATCCTTCCTAGGCTGAATAAAATCGTCGAATACTGTGTCACAATATGAAAGAACGTCGTCGGTACAGAAAGGGTTAATGCTGTCGTCTGGGTATTAACTTGGGACTAATGTTGTGAATGAATAAGAGCATTGAATGTTCTCATAGGTTTATATAGGCATACAGCTTGAAGGTGAGTGTATGGATGTATCTCTGTGTAAGTAATTAACCCCTTCAGACTCATATGACGCAGAGGTTGCCAGATTAGCAATAAGAAATAGAGTTCTCTCACTCTTATAATTACCTCTCCAAAATTAGTTTTCTGCCCACAGCTAACTCAAAGACAACTGCAGAGAGAAGTAACTAAACTAAAGGTTTGTAAATACCCCTGATGGTAATAAAGGCTTTAAAGTATCCCTAATAGGCTCAAAATTGCGTCATATATCGGAGAGGGTTAAAGGGGACGCTGCGGTGCCCTAATGTATGCACAGTCAGTCATAAACAGTCGTGGACCTCACCCATTTCTAATTATGGAAAAATTTATGAATATAATGATCTATACATTAACTACAAAGCTCTATCTATATACTGAACTATTTATTCAAAGGCAAGTGCCATCCAAAAATCAATCCAGATAGTTATAATTGTTTGTAGAAAAACATGTGGAGTCCACGAATTTGTTTAAGGTGAGGCAGACCGTTTTTCTGGATTCCCTTCTCCCTAATGTTTAGCCCCACTAGTTTTGAGATTATAAGACGTTCGGCCCATTAGTTTGGCGATTTTAACACCTTTCGCCCCATTTCGTTGTCAATTTTAAGATATTTCGTGCCATTTAGGTGTCGATTATTTCCTGGCGAGCGATAGGGAGCCTGCAATTTTAAGAGGAACCGGCCTTCGGCCGGGAATTTTGTATACCGAATAATGTACACATTTATCTTGAAGGGGGGTCTAGGGAGTGTTTTTCTAAGCTTGATGGAGGTCTAGGGAGGAAACTAAAAAGATATATATGAATACATTAATTAATAGACCAAACAAACGGCCAGTCTGCCCTTAAGTGACTGTACGCCCCTTGAGAAGTGGGTTGCGCCTAGTACTGTGGCGTGCCCAAGGGTGGTTAATGATATACACTGTGTTGCCTCATCTGCTATTCAACGCGGGCGCCTTTATTTATCATACACTCTTTATATATCAGCTGGCCCTGCTGCAAGATAACCCAAGTTAATTAAACGCCGTAAGGGGGTAGTGGATAGTTTTGGGGCTATTCATTGATCTATTCATTTTTAGTTGCCTTGCTTGTCCTCCATCAAGCTTTAAAAAATCCCCGTTAGACCCCTTTTCAAGATAAATTTGTACATTTTTCGGTATAGAAGAAAAGTCCCGGCCGAAGGCCGATTCCTCCTAAAATTGTAGGCTCACTATCGCCAGGATAAAATCGACATCTAAATAATACAAAAGGTCTTAAAATCACCAAATTAATGGAGCAAACAACTTAAAATCTGGAAACTAATGGAGAGAGAGACATGAGGGAGAAGGTGAACCAGAAAAAACAACCATTACCCCTTAAAAGCTGCGGGTTGTGTTGTGCTGGGAGAGAATTGCTTGACCTGCCTGCCGGTGAAAGCCTGAGAAATCGGCTCACATCAACGCTAAGAGTCTGAAAAATTACATTGTATTCGTTAACTCCTTCAGCACGATGATCCCTTTTTGTTTTATATTCTGGCTTAAGTTAGACGATTGTATGCCGTTAAAGGAGAACCTGTGTTATTCAGAGGGTCTATTAAGATCGTCTATAGCCCTAGGAGTCCCAGAGGTGGATTATATTAAGATCGTCTATAGCCCTAGGAGTCCCAGAGGTGGATTATATTAAGATCGTCTATAGCCCTAGGAGTCCCAGAGGTGGATTATATTAAGATCGTCTATAGCCCTAGGAGTCCCAGAGGTGGATTATATTAAGATCGTCTATAGCCCTAGGAGTCCCAGAGGTGGATTATATTAAGATCGTCTATAGCCCTAAGAGTCCCAGAGGTGGATTATATTAAGATCGTCTATAGCCCTAGGAGTCCCAGAGGTGGATTATATTAAGATCGTCTATAGCCCTAGGAGTCCCAGAGGTGGATTATATTAAGATCGTATATAGCCCTAGGAGTCCCAGAGGTGGATTATATTAAGATCGTCTATAGCCCTAGGAGTCCCAGAGGTGGATTATATTAAGATCGTATATAGCCCTAGGAGTCCCAGAGGTGGATTATATTAAGATCGTCTATAGCCCTATGAGTCCCAGAGGTGGATTATATACTAACAAAACCAACATGAGATGAACATCTTGAGGGGCGTCTAGGTTTTTTTTTTCCAAGTTTAAGGAAGATCTAGCTCGGAAAACTTACAAATATATGAATACATGAATTAATAGACCAAATTAATAACCCCTAACCCTTTAGGTTCTCGTGCTGAAGGGGTTAACCTTAGTGTTTGGGGGTATGTAGAGGCACCCACAGCTTTCTCAAACCACTGCTCTAGTATTAAGGGGAGACTGGCTGTTTGTTTGGTCTATTCATTCATTTATTCATATATTTTTTTTTAGTTTCCTCGCTAGACCTCCATCAAGCTTAGAAAAACACCCCCCTAGACCCCCCTTCAAGATAAATTTGTACATTTTTTGGTAGAAAAATGTCCCGGCCGAAGGCCGATTCCTCTTAAAATTGCAGGCTCGCTATCGCTCGTCAAGAAACAATCGACACCTAAATGGCACAGAAGGTCTTAAAATTGACGACGAAATGGGGCGAAAGGTGTTAAAATCGCCAAATTAATGAGCCGAACGTCTTATAATTTCAAAACTAGTGGGGCTAAACATTACGGAGAAGGGGTCCAGAACAACGATCTGCCTCCCCTTAACCCCTTCAGCACCAGGACGCCTTTGTTTACCTGTGATTCTGGCTAACATTGGATGATTGTATGCAGTTTAAGAAGGACCTATGATATTAAGAGGGTTTGTTGAGATCGTGTTTACCCGTTTGAGTCGTATAGGTAGACTACAAACTAAAGAAAATTGTCTAATGGTAACCAGAATATGATGAGAATGACGTCATGGTGATGAAGGGTTAACTTCATGCTACATTATTAGTCTCAGAGTAAATATTAAACCTTATTGATGTTGCTTCATATAAACCCTCTCACTCTTCGTGGACGCTTTTTCACTTAAGAGGGTAGTGCTTGGTTTTCACTTAAGGGGGTAGTGCTTGGTTTTCACTTAAGGGGGTAGTGCTTGGTTTTCACTTAAGGGGGTAGTGCTTGGTTTTCACTTAAGGGGGTAGTGCTTGGTTTTCACTTAAGGGGGTAGTGCTTGGTTTTCACTTAAGGGGGTAGTGCTTGGATTTCACTTAAGGGGGTAGTGCTTGGTTTTCACTTAAGGGGGTAGTGCTTGGTTTTCACTTAAGAGGGTAGTGCTTGGTTTTCACTTAAGGGGGTAGTGCTTGGTTTTCACTTAAGGGGGTAGTGCTTGGTTTTCACTTAAGGGGGTAGTGCTTGGTTTTCACTTAAGAGGGTAGTGTGCTTGGTTTTCACTTAAGGGGGTAGTGCTTGGTTTTCACTTAAGGGGGTAGTGCTTGGTTTTCACTTAAGAGGGTAGTGCTTGGTTTTACACTTAAGAGGGTAGTGCTTGGTTTTACACTTAAGAGGGTAGTGCTTGGTTTTACACTTAAGAGGGTAGTGCTTGGTTTTACACTTAAGGGGGTAGTGCTTGGTTTTCACTTAAGGGGGTAGTGCTTGGTTTTCACTTAAGGGGGTAGTGCTTGGTTTTCACTTAAGGGGGTAGTGCTTGGTTTTCACTTAAGGGGGTAGTGCTTGGTTTTCACTTAAGGGGGTAGTGCTTGGTTTTCACTTAAGAGGGTAGTGCTTGGTTTTCACTTAGGGGGTAGTGCTTGGTTTTCACTTAAGAGGGTAGTGCTTGGTTTTCACTTAAGGGGGTAGTGTTTGGTTTTCACTTAAGGGGGTAGTGCTTGGTTTTCACTTAAGGGGGTAGTGCTTGGTCTTTTTGATTCTCTGTCCTCACAACTCGGTGTCCTCAACTTAAATGCTTCTTCTGAAATCACTGTGTTGGGTGATTTTAATGTCCATAATGTTGAATGGCTCACTCATTCAGCCAGGACTGATGATGCTGGTCTTGAATGTGAGCTATTTGCAGACTCATTTAATCTCACTCAACTAGTCAACCAACCTACCCTTGTACCAGATAATCCTAATCATAATTCCCACCTACTGGACTTATTTTTAACAACCAATTTAGAAAATTATGATGTTACAGTTAGGTCCCCGCTTGGATCTTCTGATCACTGTCTGATACAGGCCACCTGTCTATCACCTACCACACCTTCCCACTCTGAACCTGTTTTGGTGACTAAATGGCATTACGATAGGGCAGACTGGGAGGGTCTTCAAGGTTTCTTTATTGATATTCCCTGGACCTCTTTCTTTTCTAATGATGCACACTCCACCTTGAGCCACATACAAGATTTTGTAAAAATTGGAATGGAATCTTTTATTCCTCATCAAAAGTACAGTAAAAGATCTAATTCACCTAAATGGTTTGACCATAATTGTGCTAGAGTAACTGAACAAAAAGCAATAGCCTACAATGCATACACAAGATCAAAAACACATGAAGCCTTTAATTACTTTAGAAACCTCAGAAATCATGCCAAAACTGTATTAAACCTAACTAAATCAAACTTTCTCCATAAGCAGGCAAATAAACTTCTAAATAATCCAAATGATAACAAAATATTTTGGTCTACTCTTAACTCATTCAAATCCAACTTCACTACTGCTTCATCCATTCCACCATTAAAATCTCCGACTGGCAATCTTGTAAGTGACCCACGAGGTAAAGCTAACCTTCTTGCGGATATTTTCTCCACCAACTCAACCTTAGATGAAATAAATCAAGATGTCCCTGTACTTAATTTTAATTCGCCTGAAATTCCCTCACTTAAGATCCACACCAGACATGTCAAAACTATTTTGCAGAATCTCTCAGTAGATAAGGCTCCTGGTCCAGATGAAATTCCTCCAATAGTACTTAAGAATTGCTCCTTGGTGCTCGCTCCTGTATTGGCAAAATTTTTCCGTCTGTGTACTCATACCTCATGCTTCCCAGTACCCTGGAAAGAAGCAAACATCCATCCAGTTCCTAAAAAAGGTGCCTCTTCAGATCCATCAAACTACATACCAATAGCTATAACTTCCACTCTTGGCAAAGTCTTTGAAATTATATTAAATAATCACATAATTAAGCATCTTGAGAATAATAAATTAATCAGTGATAGGCAATATGGTTTTAGACGATGTCGATCAACTGCAGACATTCTTTGCCTTCTTACGCATCAAATCAACCAAGCTACAGACCAACATGGTGAAACACATACAATAGCACTGGATATATCAAAGGCATTTGATAGAGTCTGGCATCAATCCTTATTGTCGAAGATGTCACACTACGGCCTTGCATCATTAGTTCCACTAATTTCTTCTTATCTTCATAACAGAAAAATATGTGTAATGGTAGATGGCCTTTATTCTCAATTTCACTCAATAAATGCTGGTGTTCCCCAGGGATCAGTTTTGGCCCCAATTCTGTTCCTCATTCATATCAATGATCTCATATCTACCACTCATAATCCAATACATTCCTACGCAGATGACTCAACACTCCACAGTTCCTTCACATTTACCAATTCTTTCACCCAACCCGATCTTATAAATTCAAAAATAAACACTGCAATTTCTCTGAACCAGGACCTTTCTAGAATTAATGAATGGGGACAAGAGAATCTAGTTTCCTTTAATGCACAGAAAACCAAGTACATTCAATGTTCTAACCGACAGAATCTCACTGACTCCCATATATTTTTTAATGATGTAAATATTCCCACTTCCCCTAGTATTGACATTCTCGGTGTAACATTAACTACTAACTTGAGCTGGACACATTATGTTAGAAGCATTGCTAAGAATGCCTCTAAAAAACTGGGACTCCTGTACAGAGTTCGAGAATTCTTCACTGACGAGCAGTTGGTCGTAATATATAAAAGTCATGTGCGTTCTCAGATGGATTACTGTTCACCTCTGTGGGGTGGAAGTGGAGTGGTTGCATTGAGGCAGTTGGACAAAATTCAAAATAAAGCTATTAGATTAATCAATAACCCTGCAATCACACAGGACCTTCCTACATTATCCATACGAAGAAACGTTGCATCCCTTGCATTATAAAGCCGAATAAATCGAAATGGAGGTGGCGTTTTACTTTATGTCAAAGAAAGTCTTAACCCTACCCTCTTGTCAAAACCTCAAATTGTGAACGTCGACACATCTTTTGTGCTAATAAAGAATAATAAAGGTACAAAAATAATACTTGCGTTAATATACAGACCTCCAGCTCAATCAGTGCAAACTGACCGAGAAATTTACGAACAAATTGAAGATGTAAGTAACTCACAAGATACCGTAATTTTTGGCGACTTTAATTTACCTATGACCAAGTGGGGCGATACTCTTACTTCACACTCCGGACATGACTTGTATACGAACTTGCAAGAGAGTTCGCTTTATCAATTTGTTCGAACGCCGACCCGTGGTAATAACGTTCTTGACATTGTACTTGCAACAAAAGAAGAATTGATAGAGAATTTGAATGTTGGTGATGAATTCAGTAACAGCGACCATCGTACGATAACTTTCACTTTAAAGTTTACTAGTAACGAACCAAATAGTAGCATCGAAAAAGTCCCTAATTTCAAGAAAGCAAACTTCCATAAACTTAGAGCTATGTTTAAAGAAACTGACTGGAGCTTTTTAATTAACAATAACGACATAAATACAACTTGGAAGTTATTCGAAGCCACTTACCTAATAGCAGTGCAAGACAGCATACCATCGAAAATACGGCGTCCAGGCCATAATAATAAGCCCAAATGGTGGAATAAAGATATTTCAAACTGCCTGCTTGCTAAAAAATTTGCTAATGATAGATTAAAATCCTCACACAATGACGAACAACGGGTGAAATTTGTAGAGCTACGACGCAAAGCCAAAAAGTTAATTAAGCAAAGTAAAAAGACCTTAGAGTTACATATTGCGAATCAAAGTCAAACAAACCCGAAAGAATTCTATAGTTATATCAGAAAGAAAAAAGTAGTTACTTCAACTGTTGGACCGTTAGTCGATGAAAATGGAGAATACACCAAAGACGAAGTACAAATGAGTAATGCCCTCAATACCTTCTTTGCATCAGTTTTTACAACAAAAGACCTCAGTGATATCCCTACACCATCGCCGATTCAGATTGATAATTCAGATGTTCTAAGCAATATCACCGTTACAGAGAGAGAAGTATTGAATTGTTTAGATAAACTCAAGGTAAATAAAACGCCTGGACCTGATACAATCTCGCCTAGAGTTCTAAAGGAAGCTAAGGATGAGCTCTCCAAACCACTGACATTACTATTCAATAAATCCTTGCAGTCTGGAACTATGCCTGATCAGTGGAAGCTAGCCAACGTAACACCGATATTAAAAAAAGGCAGCAAATCCCTACCCAGTAACTATCGTCCAATTAGCTTAACCTCAGTTGTATGTAAAATGCTAGAAACGGTCATACGAGACAGACTCGTAAATCACTTAGAGGAAAATAACATACTTAAAGATACTCAACACGGCTTTCGTAAAAAACGTTCCTGTTTAACAAACCTCTTAGACTTCTTCCACGATATCCTCAACCTCTACGATGAGAGTAAAGCTGTAGATATTATATACCTTGATTTTCAAAAGGCCTTTGACAAAGTTCCCCACAAACGTTTACTGCTAAAACTAAATGCGCATGGAATACAAGACGGTGTGTTGAAATGGATAGAAAATTGGCTTAGCAACAGAAAGCAAAGAGTAGTCATAAACGGTAAGACATCTAAATGGACCAATGTAAGTAGCGGGGTACCCCAGGGATCGTTACTAGGACCAATTCTCTTTCTAATTTACATCAACGACATAGATGAGGGTCTCACCTGTACAATCTCAAAATTTGCTGACGATACAAAAATTGCAAATAGCGTACTCTCAAAAGAACAAGTTGACGATATGCAACACAATCTAGATAAATTGTCATGTTGGGCCCAAATTTGGCAAATGAGTTTCAATGCGGATAAATGTAAAGTACTACATATCGGATACCTAAATGAGAAAGCAAACTATTCGATGAATGGCACTCAGCTTAAGAATGTAAACAGAGAAACCGATCTGGGAGTAACAATATCGAGTAACCTAAAACCGAGTCAACAATGTTCAGAAGTTGTTAAGAAGGCAAACAAAATAATTGGCTTTATAGGCAGATCATTTGAGCATAAATCCAAAGACGTTATCCTAACCCTTTACAATTCCTTAGTCCGCCCTCTTCTGGAATACTGCGTTCAATCCTGGTGCCCTTATTACCAAAAAGATATAAACAAGCTAGAACGAGTTCAACGTAGAGTTACCAAAATGATACCTAGCCTAAAGAACAAACCATACGAAGAGCATCTTAGAGAATTAAATCTATTTCCTTTAACCCAGCGCAGATTAAGAGGTGACGTAACACTAGATTAGCGGGCTAGCGGTTTATTTATATGTACCGCCCAGCGGGGTGTTTTTAGCCAAAATAGGGCTGTTTACGTGATCATTTTCATGCCTAAATAAGACCCAGAGCGTAAAACAAGTATCTATCCCTGAAAGGGCATAAACAGAGCTTTCCAATGACACCATAACGATCCTTTTATGGTGGCTAGTTTTCTTGCAACAACCGCGCAACGCGAGTGCAAAAAGCATGTAATTTGGCACTTTCCCCATACAATTCCGTATATAGCGAGTGAGAGAGGGAGGGAGGAGGTGGGATTCGTGTCAGTAGGTTCGCCGCGGTGGTCTGGAGCAGTCATACGCTCGCTACTCTCCCGCCACCACTTGTCTCTCTCTCTCAGCAACATTACGTGCTGAAATTGCCACACGACCTATGTCGAGCGCCGCCAGATAGTCCAGATTTATTATACTTGACTTATGTTGCGCGCCGCTAATTAAGGGTTAATTCAAGTGTTCAAAATCATCAAAGGCATCGACAATATGAACTGTAGTAAGTACTTCACTATCGACCAATCTAATTACACGCGGGGAAACGGTTGCAAAATTATTGGAAAATCTTTTAACTCGCACGAATCTAAGAATTTCTTCTTCAATCGAGTTGTCAACTTGTGGAATGGGCTTCCCCTAAACGTTATAGACTGCATCACCGTTGATTAATTTAAACTCCGCCTAGACAAATATCTCGCATCAAACCCGCGACTGACTGCGTTTGTAAATGAATAACTTTATTTTATCCCCCCCTCAGTTACTAACCCATCTGTCCTCTACTATCTTCCAAATCCTGCCACGGACATTAGTTCCAGGGCAGTAATTCCCTTTCCAATGTTCCTTTACCCACTCTAAACCACTGTTTGGACACTTGATCCTCAGTGTTTTGGAGGACAAGCAACCTAGAAGGGTCACTATATCTGTTGTTGCTTGATTTCCTTTGTACTCCTTTGTATTATTCTACAGATATTTTCACAGCAATTGTTCCGAGGAACTTGCTTCAATTGTGCCGCCTCTCCACATCTTTCTCCGTAGAACTAGGGCAGCTGAGAACGCCCATGAATTTACACTTTCTCCTCCACAATGCAGAACTTCTGCTTATCAAAATTCATTTATCCCCAGAGCTACTACTCTTTGGAATTCACTTCCCTCGAATTGCTTTCCACAAACTTACAATCTACAAATGTTTAAATCCAGTTGTTACAAACATTTTATGAATGGAGGATGCCTTTAGGCACATGGACCTTTTTGTTTTATCTGTGTTTTTCCTTCCTCCGTTCATTGTCTCTGAAAAAAAAAAAAAAAAAAAAAAAAAAGGGGGTAGTGCTTGGTTTTCACTTAAGGGGGTATTGCTTGGTTTTCACTTAAGGGGGTAGTGCTTGGTTTTCACTTAAGAGGGTAGTGTTTGGTTTTCACTTAAGGGGGTAGTGCTTGGTTTTCACTTAAGGGGGTAGTGTTTGGTTTTCACTTAAGGGGGTAGTGCTTGGTTTTCACTTAAGGTGGTAGTGCTTGGTTTTCATTTAAGGGGGTAGTGCTTGGTTTTCACTTAAGGTGGTAGTGCTTGGTTTTCACTTAAGGGGGTAGTGCTTGGTTTTCACTTAAGGTGGTAGTGCTTGGTTTTCACTTAAGGTGGTAGTGCTTAGTTTTCACTTAAGGGGGTAGTGCTTGGTTTTCACTTAAGGTGGTAGTGCTTGGTTTTCACTTAAGGGGGTAGTGCTTGGTTTTCACTTAAGGTGGTAGTGCTTGGTTTTGACTTAAGGGGGTAGTGCTTGGTTTTCACTTAAGGTGGTAGTGCTTGGTTTTCACTTAAGGTGGTAGTGCTTGGTTTTCACTTAAGGGGGTAGTGCTTGGTTTTCACTTAAGGTGGTAGTGCTTGGTTTTCACTTAAGGGGGTAGTGCTTGGTTTTTGGTCTATTTATTTATTTTTGAGTTTCCTCGCTAGAGCTCCATCAAGCTTAGACAAATCCTGTAGACTCCCTTTCAAGATAAATGTGTACATTTTTCGGTAGAAAATATCCCGGCCGAAGGCCAGTTCCTTCTAAAATTAGAGGCTCGGTTTCGCTCGCCAGGAAAATATCGAAACCTAAAGGGTACGAGAGTTCTTAATATTGATAACAAAATGAGGAGAAAGGTCTCAACATCGCCAAACTAACAGTTCGAACGTCTTAAAATCTCAAAACTAATTTGCTATACATGAGGGAGAAGAGGGTCCAGAAAAAAGCGAGTACTACCCACTTAATTTGGCCAACATTAAACGATGTTACTCGGGTTTGGAAGGCCCTCTAGACACCAAAAGGGTAAAGTCTTTGTCAATTAACCTTCTGACTCTCACAATTCCTTCCTAAACTGAATACAATCGTCTTTTATCAGCCAGATTAAGGGAGCCCACCTCGCTTTTTTCTCTTTCTCTCCCTCTCTCTTTGGCTTGTATCCATTCGGCCCCATTCAGCCTACTGTTTTAAGACGTTTACCCCCATCAAGGTGTCAATATTTTCCTAGCGAGCAGTAGCGAGCCAGCATATAATTATATGTTTTTGTTTTGACAGCAAGCTAAATTTGTAAATTTGTGTACGGATTTCTCCATACAATGCTAGCTCGCTATCGCTCGCCAGGAAGAAATCGACACCTGGATGGGGATAAACGTCTTAAAACAGTTGGCTGATTGGGGCCGAATGGATACAAGCCAAGGAAAGAGAGAAAAGGAGAAAAAGGTAACAAAAGCCGGTGACCCCCCCTTAACATAGCCATCTCATTCTCTCTCTCACATTGACGACGGGGGTGATCACTGCCTCACCCCCTTGAGCTAATAGAGTAGCGTAAACACCACATACGCACACATACTTAACAACAACAATGCCCTGAGTGTTGAGGCTTGTACTGGAAGGTATATTAACCCCTTCTGTACCGGCAATGTCTGTTTACTTTATTGTAGCTATATTTAGACGGTTTTGTGCAATTGCGGTAGGATCTGTGGTAGCAAAAAAGGGTTAAGTGAGTTAGTTTGAAACCTTATAATTGCTAGAGGTCCTTCCTAAGCTTAATAAACTTGCTTAAAAGTAGCCAAAGTATAATGAAAAGTAGTCACCGGTAATGAAAGGGTTAATTAAATATACAAACATAATTAAATCCTGGAAGACGCTAATAAGGTGAAGAGATCTGAGTTTATCTTATTGGGTACATCAGAGTTAATTATACAAGAACTCCTCACACACTTCGCCCTTTTTCTTTGTCTATTTGTTTGTACCTGCATTAATTAAGAGACAGATACTAATGAGCTGTCAAAATGGTTTTGATATTTTTTTTCTTTCATCTATTTTCTTTTTCCTTTGTTATTGATCTATTCGTTATTTTCGTGTTCGACCCTATTTATTAAGATAGTGAACTGTGATGTATGTATGTATGTATGTATGTATGTATGTATATATGTACTCAGGCACATACCCCATTGCTGGGGGTGGCCGACTCGAGTCAGAGCCCGAACAGAAACATTTAAAGTTCTAATTCTTAGGGTCCGGGACCGCCTTCGTCCCTTTCTCTGTCTCGTTGAGTAAGATAATTGCTAGATATGACCCACCAAAAAGACTACTCCACTCAGGAATAAAGGTTCCCATTTACCTTTGACCGGCAAGGAAAAATGCATACCCAAACTTGCGAAAGTGCGGTAAGACATTGAATGATTGCTGCATTGCGGAAATATTGAGCTGCCATTTGGAATCTAAATATATATTGCTTAACCCCTTCAGCACCATGACGCCTTTTTACCTTTGAATCTGGCTACAATTAGATGATTTTATGCGTTTTTGTGAAGGACCTATATTACTAAGAGGGTTTATTGAGATCGTATTTACCCATTTGATTCCCTTAAGTAGATTACAAGCTAAAGGAAAATCGTCTAATGGTAACCCAAATAGAATGAAAATTACGTAATGGTGGTGAAGGGGTTATAGGGAGGTTCATATCCACATTTTGCTAGATACAAAAACTACATATTCAAATTTGCAAACGTATACTTTGAAAATAGCATTGCAAGACGCATGCATTGTATGCGAAGTATGTGGTGTTGTTACTAGTGTTAAAATAGCTGCCTTATGTGCTGGTCTGCAAGTTTACTAATTTGTCTGTCTTTATAAGTCTGCATTAATTCATGTTATATTGCCTGTGTGTGCGTTTGCGGGCTAACCCCCCCCCCCATCTCTCACTCATTCTAACTCACTCCTACTCTCTCTCTCTCTCTCTCACTGACACCCTAATCCCCCTTACACCTCACACCACTCAGATATCCCCCTACTAAGATGTCATGTGGAGCTAAAGCTTTATATATCCCTATCTCGCTCTCTGTTTGTCTCTCAGGCTTAGCTCTACGCCAGTCTCAGTTTCAGAGTCTTTTAAGGGAAATATCCACTTGAGGGACTTTTTTCTTGACCCCTTTCTCTCTCATGTCTAGCCCCATTGCTTTTGAGATTTTAAGATATTTGCCCCATTAGTTTGGCGATTTTAAGAAGTTTCACCCCATTTATGTCACTTTTAAGACCTTTCGTCCCATTTAGGTGTCGATTTTTTCTTGGCGAGCGATAGCGAGCCTGTAATTTAAGAGGAACCGGCCTTTGGCCGGGAAATTTTTCTACCGAAAAATTTAAAAAATTATCTTGAAAAGGGGACATGGGGGTGTAATTTCAAGCTTGATGGAAGTCTAGGAAACACACTAAAAACCTCCCCTTAACATTTCCATCCTTTCGGTGTTATTTTGACGTGTGTGTGTGTGTGTGTGTGTGTGTGTGTGTGTGTGTGTGTGTGTGTGTGTGTGTGTGTGTGTGTGTGTGTGTGTGTGTGTGTGTGTGTGTGTATTTGTGTGTGTGTGTGTGTGTGTGTGTGTGTGTGTGTGTATGTGTGTGTGTGTGTGTGTGTGTGTGTGTGTGTGTGTGTGTGATATATATATATAGCTGGTCATCTTTTATGGTGCTTGTTGATAGTCATATGGAAGGAGTGTTGGGAGGAGGGAGGAGGGGGGATATTATTGTTAGCATCATTGTATCTACTGTAGGCATTACTGTAAAATTGCCAGAGGTGCATTGTCAATCATTATAGGCTCAACAAGGCATGAAAAGGGTAGATGAAGTGTCCATAACAATCTACGCATTCAAAGGTATATTGGTGGTAATAACCCCATCTAAAATATGGATAGAAAGGTAAATCACTCATATAACGAATGTTGTTATATACCTTTTTCATTTTTTGTTTTCGTGTGTGGTTTTTTTTACACAATGTGGAGACTACCTTTCAAAAATCCTCCGCTGTTTCGTTGTGGATTTGACAGTTTTCAGAAGTCCGTAAGGTATATAGCGACAGTATAGACACTGTTAAAAGTACGGTTATTATTAGTAGAAATTATATGCTTAAGGGGAGATTTCCACTTGAGGGATTTTTTTTCGAACTTCCTTCTCCCTCATGTTTAGCCCCATTGCTTTTGAGATTTTAAGACGTTTTCCCCATTAGTTTGGTGATTTTTTAGAATTTCCGCCCCATTCCGTCAATTTTAAGACCTTTCGTGCCATTTAGGTGTCGATTTTACCCTGGCGAGCGATAGCGAGCCTGTTATTTAAGAGGAATCGGCCGTCGGCCGGGACATTTTTCTACCAAAAAATGTACAAATTTATCTTGAAAAGGGGTCTAGGGGGGTGTAATCTTAAGCTTGATGGAAATATAGGGAACAAAGTAAAAACCTCCCCTTAAGGATATTGACAGACTGAAACCTCAGAAATCGCCTTGTCGTGATGAGGTTCAAGCAAAGCCTTTTGTATGCTAAACCTTTGCTTTAGTTTTGGTTAAACTGACTGACTGGGGACAGAGGTGTATGGGGCGGTTCCTTCGTGGCCACCCCTTTGGGAATCACGGCGTCCGGCAATACATTATTATTATTATTATTATTATTATTAGTAGTAGTAGTAGTAGTAGTAGTAGCGGTTGTAGTAGTAGTAGTAGTCGTAGGAGTAGTAATTGCAGTAGTATATTATGTTCATTATTATTATTATAGTTCGTATTTAATCCATTTTCTTTTCTTTATATTTCAGCATCCAGTATGCAATTTTCCTCACCTTTCCTTCACCCCAGCTTTCCCTCACTGTCCAGTTTTTATTGTAATACTACTTTCTCTTGGGTCTTCCTCAATGTCTTCTTCTTTTGCGCACACATACACACACATACACACACACACACACACACACACAATAAGAAAGGAGAGGTGAAAGTCCAATGTGAACATGTTTAGCTTTCCGTATAGAACGATAGATTGGTGGAACAACTTAAGTGCGGAGATTGTAGAACCAAGAAATATCCACGACTTTAAAAGTAAACTGGATAGCCAATAGAACCTCAATTCCTGTAAACTACAAATAGGTGAACACACACACACGCTTTATCTCTCTCTCTCTCTCCCTCTTATCCGGTTCAGGAATATTGGGTTTGGCTACTGACTGACTGATTAACCCTTTGAAGATTATGACGCATTCTGACTGTTTATTCTGGCTATCATTAGACGATTCTATATAGATTAGGAAGGATCTGGGGGAAACTTAAGTGTAAAGACCATTACTTAAGTAACCCTCTGACTTCCATATACTCTTCCTAATCTGGATTAAATCGTCTAATAATAGCCAGAAAATATAGAAATAAATGCGTAATCAGATCCTGAAAAGGTTTTAACTGACTGACTTACTAACTCACTCACTCACTCTCCACCTCATGTATCACTAATTGTTCTGTCCATTTAGACTCTTTGACAGGAACACGTAATTTTGCATTTAATTTTTGCTAACACTAGTCACCTTCAAGAAGAATATCTAGGAAAGAAAGAGGCAAAGATTATGTTTGTCTATTTTTCCAGAAACCTTGCAAAATATGGGGCATATTTTTGCTTGCAGTTTTTTTTTATATGATAAATCGACTAATTTTCTCTCCTCACTATCCTTTTAGCCCTAGTTTGTGTTTTTCCCTTTGGTTTCCACTTCTTTTCCTCTCTCTTCCTAATCCTCTACCCTGTATTCCCACATCGTCTTATCATCACCATTGACTTCCCCTCATTATTGTACTTCTCCTCTCCCCTCTTCCTCCCTTCACTCCTTTCTATCAAAGAAGTTGTAATGAGGAAGGTGTAAAGGGTGGCAAACAATAATGAAAGATAATGCATTGGGACGAACATGGTGTGACACTAGTCAGGACTCGGTAGAGCCATCTGGCGGTAGTATAGCACAACTACAACTCGCTCCCATTGTAATACAGGGAGACAACTGTCAACATCCTTATTATACTAGACAGCTTCTATCCCCACACCCTAAAATCCTCACCGTTTCCCCCCTTCTCTGTCCACCCATTCTCCTCTCCTCCCTCCATTCTCTATCCCCCCCCCCCACTATCCCCCCTCTTCTGCCAACCCGTCCCCTGCATCATCATCCCCCAGTGCTCGCTAAAGGTCAGATCTGTATCAGGCCTTTACAACGCCCGAACATTAGCGCGAGATGGCCGTCACAGGGAGGGAAGGGAGTTTAGCTCAGTCAGACCTCTTTTTGCGACCGTTTTCTGTGCGACTGAATTAAATTTAGTAGGAAAGGCAGAGTTACAAAGGAGTACAGAGAAGACAAGCAACAACAGATATATTGATCCTTTCTAGGCTGTTTGTGTCTACTCTAACTGAGCGACACGTAGGAGTAATAGTTAATAGTGAAATTGTTGTTTTATAGACAATACTGAAAACTGAAAGTTTAATCTAATGCTAACACCAGAAAATTGCTCTATATTTGCATACAGAGAGCGAGAGAGAGAGAGAGAGAGAGAGAGAGAGAGAGAGAGAGAGAGAGAAAGAAATATGTTGGTATATCAGAATAAGCCAAAGGGACTGGAATTTGTGGAGTTCCGTTGTCTGACTCGGTAATGTCTAGCGGCCGGAGTGAATCATTTCCTTCCACACTCATTATATCTGTAAGGGGGAGGTAGGTGCTTTTTATCCCTCATGTTTAGTCCCATTGGTTTTGAGATTTTAAGACGTCCGTTCCATTAGTTTGGCGATTTTAAGACTTTCACCCCATTTCCTTCTCAATATATACTGTAGACGTTTTGTGCCATTTAGGTGTCGATTTTTTTCCTGGAGAGCGATAGCGAGCCTGTAATTTTAGGAGGGACATTATTTTTACCGACAAAAATTACAAAATTTATCTTGAATTGTGTTTTTTTTCTTTTTTATATATAAATAACTTGATATAGGTCTAGCGAGGTTAATATAAAATATATAAGTAACTACATGAATAGACCAAACAGTAACCACTACCCTCTTTAATTTTCAGAGTCCCGGATAATTGACCTGGCGGGATGTGGAGCGGAGCGGACGAGGGGGAGGAAGTGAAGGAGGTCGGTGGATTAGGAGGGATCAACATGTGGTAAGGTGGGTGTTCTGGGTCATATGGTGGATTAGGCAGGGAGGTGGAGGAGGAGGTCGGTGGATTAGGAGGAAACCCCTGGGGGTAAGAGGGCCTCCATTTTATGGTGGAGGAAAAAAAGAATATGCCCCACGCGTCCTACTGCGTGTCGTACAAGGCGACCAATAGGGGGAATGGGAGTTGATTGTAGGCACCAATCGAACAGGGCTATACCCAGGAGAGGCTGTAAGCATTTGATAAGGAATCGCTGGAACTCCTGTTTCATTTGCTTGGCCTCTCTTACTGATTCCCTTTGTGCCTCACTTACACTGATAGTAGTCCAGCATGCTCTCACAAAAACCTCCTCCTCCTATCTACTTCACTACACTTAACATGCACACCACACTTCCTCCTTCAAAATTATAAAACAAATGATGAACACAGGCCCAGCCTCGGAGTCCCCAGGGGGGGGGGGGGGGGGGGACCATGAATATCCCCACACATGCCCGACCTTCGCCTGACGACTCCTCTAAATGCTCTGGACCACGGCCTGTCACTCTTACTATCAACTTTTGCAATATTTGCAGCCTTCCCTCTAATTTTCCCTCTGTCGAATACCATCTCTCCTCCTCCAAACCTGATCTTCTTTTCCTCACCGAAACCAGGTATCTGAGACAACTTCCTGCAGCCCCTTCTCTGTATCCTCCTACTTTCTCTATCCTAGTTTCAAAGCCAAAGGCGGATGTTGTGCATACGTGCACAACAAACTCACTTGCTCCCGTGTTCCCGATTTCGACTCCTCTGAATTCTCAACTTTATGGCTCAAACTATCCTGTCATTCTCATACTAAATATTTCTGTGCTGTCTATCTTTCCCCTAACTCTACCGAATTAACCAAATTCTTCGACTATCTAAACTCTAAAGTGGAACACATTCTATCTATCTCTCCCTTCTCTGAAATCTCCATCTTAGGAGATGTTAACGTTCATCACCGCTAATGGCTCTTCTCTCACTCTACTGACCAACCTGGTGAACAAGCCTATGTCCTTTCTATCATAATGACCTAGAGCAGCTGGTCCAGCAACCCACCTGTATCCCGGATTGCTTCGGAGATCGGCCAAACATTCTTGACTTATTTCTGACTTCTAACCCTTTTTCTTATACTGTCAATCTTTTCTCTCCTTTGGGCTCCTCCGACCATAAACTTATCTCCGTCACCTGTCCTATCTCTTCAGTACGGCCATCCGATCGTCCCAGCCAGCGGCGCTTGTGGCACTTTGGCGCTGCCGACTGGGAGGCTCTCCGGCAGTACTTCTTTGATTTTCCATGGAATGACTTCTGCTTCCGTGGCCGAAGACCCTTAGAGAGTGCTAAACGCTTTACCGAGGTAATCCTCTCGGGCATGGAAGCGTACATTCCATTTTCTTTCTCTCAGTTTAATGCAAAAAAATCTTGGTTTACTCACACTTGTTCTACTGCTCTCCACAACAAGGAGGAAGCATTCAAACAGTACCGACGCCTTAAAACTCAAGAATCTCATTCTTCCTATGTTTCTGCCCGGAAACAAGCCAAATCTGTTCTTCGACTTGCCAAGCACTCTTTCATCAATAATAAATGTACTGAACTATCCAACTCTAGCTCTTCCCAAGCTTTCTGGCATCTAGCCAAAACCTCTCCAACAACTTTTCTTCCTCGTCTTTCCCTCCCCTTTTCCACTCTGATGGCACAACCATCACTTCTTCATCTGATAAAGCTGAACTCTTTGCTCAAACTTTTGCCAGAAACTCTACCTTGGATGATTCCGGTGCTATTCCTCCCTCTCCACCCCCGTCTCTCCTACTTATGCCTAATATCCTAATAGATGTACTTTCTACTCTCTCTGGGCTTAATACTAAGAAGGCGTACGGTCCGGACGGTTTTCCTCCTGTTGTACTTAAAAACTGTGCTTCCGTGCTGACCCCCTGCCTAGGCAAACTCTTTCGTCTCTGTCTCTCTTCTAACGTCTTTCCTTCTTGCTGGAAGTTTGCTCTCATTCAACCTGTCCCAAAGAAGAGTGACCGCTCTCAACCCTCCAACTATCGTCCAATTGCTCTCATTTCTTGTATCTCTAAAGTTTTTGAAACTATTCGTGCTTCCAAAGTTCTTAAGCATTTCTCTAATCATAATCTGCTCTCAGATCGCCAGTATGGCTTCCTTAAAGGTCGCTCTACTGGTGATCTTCTTTCATATCTTACTAACTCTTGGTCATCAACTTTCGGGACTTCGGTGAGACTTTTTCTGTTGCACTAGACATATCGAAGGCCTTCGATAGAGTCTGGCACAAATCTTTAATTTCCAAACTGCCCTCCTTCGGTTTCTGTCCCTCCAGCTGTGCCTTTGTCTCTAATTTCCTTTCCGGCCGTTCCATAGCTGCGGTTGTGGATGGTCATCGCTCATTTCCTCATCCTATCAACTCCGGTGTTCCTCAGGGTTCTGTCCTATCTCCTATTCTCTTTCAAATTTTCATAAATGATCTTCTCAACTGTACATCCAGTCCCATCCATCCATATGCAGACGACTCTACCTTACACCACTCAATTAGTTTTCCAGAACGCCCCAGCCAGCAGTCCCTCAAAAATAAATGTAATAAAGCCATAAAATACTTATCTTCTGATCTTGCTATTATTTCCAATTGGGGTAGAGAAAACCTTGTTGCATTTAATGCTTCCAAAACTCAATTTATCCATCTTACTACCCATCAGGAACCTCCAGAGGAGTATCCCTTATTCTTCAACAATACAAAAATCAACCCTTCATCTTCTCTCAATGTTCTCGGTGTCTCCTTTTCTTCTGCTCTCACTTGGAAAGACCATATTACCAGTCTCGCTAAGGCAGCCTCCCAGAAGCTGGGTGTGCTCAACCGCCTCAAGGGGTTCTTTACCCCTGCGCAGCTTCTTGCTCTGTATTGGGGAACAGTGCGTCCTTGTATTGAGTATTGTTCGCATGTGTGGGGAGGATCCTCTCACACCGCACTCCTAGATAAAGTAGAAAGGAAAGCCTTTCGTATCATTAACTCCCGTCCACTCACCAACTCTCTGCAATCTCTCTCTCTTTACCGCAATGTTGCATCTCTCTCACTATTCTATCGCTACTACAATAATCAGTGTTCCTCAGAGCTTTCCCAGTGTATACCACCTCCTCTACGTAGGGTACGTAGTAACCGCCTAGCAACACACTCCCACCCCTACTCTGTGCAACTCTACAACCCAAGAGTGAAACGCTATTCTCAGACTTTCTCCTATTCAACTGCTGAGCTCTGGAACTCTCTCCCAGAATCAGTCTTTCCCTCTTCCTATGACTTAAATTGCTTCAAACTCCGTGTGTCCAGGCATTTTAGCTCGAACGTCCCTTGATTTCGGCCCTGTCACTCTTTGAAATCTGGGGGAGGCACTCGCTGCAGGCAGTTATGCCTTTTGTCTCCCTCATTCACATAGGAAAAAAAAAGTGGGTTTTCTGGGTCATGGTGGATTAGGCAGGGAGGTGGAGGAGGTCGGTGGATTAGGAGGGATCAACATGTGGTAAGGTGGGTGTTCTGGGTCATGGTGGATTAGGCAGGGAGGTGGAGGAGGTCGGTAGATTAGGAGGGATCAACATGTGGTAAGGTGGGTGTTCTGGGTCATGGTGGATTAGCCAGGGAGGTGGAGGAGGTCGGTGGATTAGGAGGGATCAACATATGGTATGCTGGGTGTTCTGGGTCATGTGGTGGATTAGGTATGATGTCTTCAAAGGAATCATGTTGTCTGTCTGCATGGTGAAATATGTGAATTATTGGATCCATTGGTTGTATCTGGCAAGTGAAAGAGGTCAATTAAGAGGAGGGGGGGGGGGGGAGGGGGGTAGTTTACTCCCTAGACTCCCATCAAGCTTAAGGGGGGTCACCGGTTTTTTTTTCTCTTTTTCTTTATTTCTCAGGCTTGTATCCATTCGGCCCCATTCAGCCAACTGTTTTAAGACTTGTATCCCCATCCAGGTGTTGATTTCTTCCTGGCGAGCGATAGCGAGCCAGCATTGTATGGAGAAATCCGGCTTCGCCGGAGAATTTTTTCTATCGAAAAATTTACAAATTTAGCTTGCTGTCAAAACAAATATATATACTGTATATACTGTATGCTTGTTCGCTACCGCTCGCCAGAAAAATATTGACTCCTGGATGGGGGTAAACGTCTTCAAACATTAGGCTGAATGGGGCCGAATGGATACAAGCCAAACAAAGAGGGAGAGAAAGCTAAGAAAAGCGAGGTGGACCCCCCTTTACATATTACGGGTTTGCTATTGCTCACCGGGAACCAAAAGCCCCACCCAACTGGCAATAAACGTCGTAATATTGACAACTGGCAATAAACGTCGTGATATTGACAAAACAAATGAGGCGCAAGGTAATCAAATCTCAAAACTAGTGTGGCAAAACATGAGGGAGAAGAGGGTCCAGAAAAAACACATGGAAAGATAGGTTTTCTGTGTTGTTGTATTATTATGCAACGATAATATCTCTTTTGGGGGAGAATCAAGTCTGTGCTATAAAGTTTTCTGCATTCAATATCAGATACACAAACTGTAACTGGTAAAAGTAGAAAAGGTCAATGAATTTAAGGGGAGATGGTTCACTTTTTGGGCGATTTTTGCATGTACCTGTATTCATTATTTTTCTAGTTTCCTCCCTAGACCTCCATTAAATTAAAACAAAAATCCATTAGATCCCCCTTCTAGATTAATTTGTACATTTTTCGGTAGAAAAATGTCCCGGTCGAAGGCCGGTTCTTTCAACATTACAGGCTCACTATCGTTCGCCATTGAAAAAATCGATACCTAAATAGCACGAAAGGTCTAAATATTGACGAAGAAATAGGGTGAAAGGTCTTAAAATCGACTAACTAATGGGGCAAACATCTTAACATCTGAAAACTAATGGGGCTAAACATGAGGGAGAAAGTGGTCCAGAAAACCGGCCCACCTGAAAGGAAGGTGTTCTGGGTGTTCGTAAATTATGGTGCGATATTATCTCTGGCAAGGAATCAAGTTTATAAGGTGAAATTTGGTCTACAATATTGCATACACAGGTTGCACGAAAACTGGTTCACAGAATGAGCGTGTAGTAATCGTGCATTGCCATACTAATACGTGTTTATAGACTCTGCTCAGTATCATGGTTCATATCAAATTAGGAATATTATTAAATTATAAAATTCGGTTGGCATAAATAGGCTTGCACTGTTTATTTTGTTTGCAATCCATGAACCAATACGCATTTTTTGCAGTGTATAAGGTCAATAAATGTTGCCACCAAGTTTGATAACGCTGGTTTGTAATAGTTCTGGTATGGTATGTGGCTGAACTTTAATGCTAAAAATAATATTGTTATTTATTAATATTAATTATTATTATTATTATTATTATTATTATTAGTAGTAGTAGTAGTAGTAATAGTATTGTTAGTATTATTAGTATTAGTAGTTCTAGTTGTTGTTGTTGAAATAGTTGTCCTCTAAAAATGCGATATTAGTTAACGTAGTATTTTAACCCTTTCAGCATATGCCGCCTTTATGCATTTTATTCTGGCTGTGAATACTAGATTTTACTAAGTTTAGAAGGGGTCTGTTGGAGTTAAAAGGGTTGATTAAGATAGTTTCCCCTCAGTCGCTTCCTAGAGGTCCTTCCTAAACTGCGTAGAATCATCTAATAATAATCAAAATATGTGAAAAGCGTCAGAAGAACTCAAGGATCGTAAATTGTTAACCCTTTCAGTATTTCAGGTTTCATTTTAATGTTGCTATTAATGTAGTGTTCCAGTGGACCAGGGAAAACAACATGCAATTCAATGAGGAAAAATTCCAATTAATACGGTACGGAGATAATAATGGTGTTAAAGAAATTACAAATTACTTAACAGAATCTAACCACATAATAGAACGGAAAGACAGTGTGAAAGACCTTGGGGTATTAATGTCTGAAAATATGGGTTTCAAAGTACATAACCAGGTCAAAGTGGCGGCTGCGAAACGTCTAACGGGTTGGATTCTGCGTACTTTTAAAACACGCGGTGAATTGGCTATGATAACGCTCTTCAAATCTCTAGTGCTACCGCGGCTTGAATACTGTAGCGTATTAACATCCCCATACAAAGCAGGTGAAATAAATGACGTAGAGAGTGTACAAAGAAATTTCACTTCGCATAAAAGTTCGATAAAACATCTACACTATTGGGAGCGTTTAAGAGCACTGAATCTGTACTCACTGGAACGTAGAAGAGAACGTTACCTAATAATATACACATGGAAAATCGCAGAGGGTTTAGTACCAAACCTACATACTCCGATAGTCATGAAATTCAGTGATAGGAGAGGCTGGGAATGCGAAATCCCCGGATGAATAACAGGGGTGCTATGGGCTCTCTGCGAGAGGGCTGGTTATCACACAGAGGCCCACGTCTCTTCAACAAACTCCCACGGCGAGTAAGAGACATGAGGGACATCTCGTTAGACAACTTCAAGAGAGCCCTAGATGTCGAACTGCAAAAAGTGCCAGACGAGCCCATCCTCGCAAGGGAGCGAGCTGTCGCTTCAAACAGTCTACTTCACCAAATCACCACCCATAACGAGGGGCGTCGCGCTCCTTGGTGCCGCTAGAGGAGCGGCGAACACATCCAAAGGTATCCAAAGGTAATTAGACGAGTATATTCAGTTTAGGAAGAGGTTTTGGGAGTTAGAGGGTAAACTGATATAATTTTTACCATCTGATTCCGAGATATCCTTCCTATGCTGAACAAAATCATCCAACGATAGCCAGAATTAGATGTGAAATACCGTCATGGGTATTATAAATTACTTAATCCATTCAGGGTGCATTCTTTATTTTTAATTTGGCCATTATGAAACGATTGTATTCAGTTTAGGAAGATGCTGTAGGAGTTAGAGAATAAATTGATAGTTTGTACCCTGATCCTTAGATATCCTTTCTAAGCTGTATATAATCGCTTAAGGGGTGTGACCTGCTTTTCCCCCTCCTTTTCTCTCTTTCTCTGGCTTGTATCCATTCGGCCCCATTCAGCAAGACTTTTATCCCCATCCAGGCGTCGATTTCTTCCTGGCGAGCGATAGCGAGCCAGCATTGTATGGAAAAATCCGGCTTTGCCGGAGAAATTTTTCTATCGAAAAATGTACAAATTTAGCCTGCTGTCAAAAAAATAAAAAAAAATATGCTGGCTCGCGGTAAATATCGACACCTGGATGGAGATAAACGTCTTAAACCAGTAGGCTGAATGGGGCCGACTGGATACAACCAAGAGAGAGAGAGAATAAGAAATAGCAGGTAATTGGCCCCCTTAATGGTAACCAGAATGAAGTATGTAGAAGTGCCATAGGTACTCAAGTGGCTCAATCTAATTGGTTTATCACTCTAGGTATTGCAAGACTCAGTTATTCATTGTATTAGACAACTACGTATTCAGTTTAGGAAGGCTATGTGGGTATCAAATAAATAAAACGATCTCAAATTAAACCTGAATTCCACAAGCCCTTTCTAAGCAAGGATGTGTAGATATCAAATAGGTAAAACGATCTCAAATTATCCCTGAATCCTACAAAACCTCTCTAAGCTGAATAACATCTGCTAAAGGTAACCAGAAAAAAACTACAAATTCATAATCCTCCTAAAGGGGTTAACATACTGCGCGGTATCACACGAGAGCTTTTATAGTCTCAACATTCGATTATCAAAAAAATTCTGGCAACATTTCTGGAATATTTTACACTGGTATCGGAAACTAGACTGATGGTAGATGAATTTAGGTAACAGAAATATATTGAATGTTCACATCATAAGCTGCCAGCCCAGTGTTAAGGATAAATGTTGAGGGAAAAAGCGCTCGTGTGATACCAGCTTAAGTCATGCCAACCCTTTTTGTAAATACCGAACTACAAGCCACACGCACAAGCTTAGCCTCCCTCGTATAGATCAATATGCAAAACAAAGGGTCGGGAATTACGATGAGGCCCCGTCACGTAAATTTCTCTGTTATCTGAGCCGTAAATACCGCCCCCCAGCAAAAACCATAACACAAGGCCGCCCCTGGAGCAACACCGTCGTTAATTCTGGCTTGCAACACCTCACTCGGGCCCGCCAGACGTATCCCTGTTTGGTGAATGAACAAACATTCATATATTACTAATGATGAAATGTTGCCGTCACAAAGGCCAGTCACTAAGCAGATGGAAAAAGTCATATACAAAGGAAATTCATTAACCCTTTCAGTACAGGTAAAGTGTATCTTATTTTATTTCAGCTACATTTAGACGATTTTGAGAAGCTTGAAGGTGAACTAGAGGGATGACAGAAAAAAAAAACACGAAGTTTACTATAGGGTCATAACTTGGCATGAATATACTGTAATATGTATATGGGCTATGGGCAATATCTATATAATTCCATTAAACTCCAAAAAATAATGCTAGTTTCGCGTGACGACAATATTATGTAAACAACATGGGATACTTGCCTCTACCACACGCTCGTGGACAGGTTTGTTTTTCTTAATTAGTACCTTTCAATTCAATACTCAAGCTCTGCAAAACATCGAACAAGGTCCTGAAGATGTTGTGCACAACAAGAAATAATCCAATCTCGCAGACAATAAACATACAGGCAGTGTTTTCGAGTGTTTTATCCTGGTCTAGAGTCGAGGGAGGTCGCTTCTAAGGCCTATTTCTTGATGATAGTATCGTTTTCTGTTAATTTCAAGTGTTTTATCCTTTTATATTTCTTGATGATAGTATCGTTTTCTGTTAATTTCGAGTGTTTTATCCTGGTCTACAGTCGAGTGAGGTCGCTTCTAAGGCCTATTTCTTGATGATAGTATTATATCGTTTTCTGTTCAATTTATATATTGCGGTCCCTTGACCAGATAGTGATGAAGCCAAATGTTGAGCTGTTCACATGCATACAATTTATAAGAGTTTCTCACATAAACAACAAATCAACACAGATTCACCCATTTCCCATGTCGAGAGTTCCCACCATTGGCTAAAGTGACGTCATGGTAAACACGCCAGTTTGCGCCACATAAAATAAGTTAGATAAGCTATATTTCTATGTTGTTAAAACACATTGATGAAAGTTCTTCAGTATCATATACCTAAAACCAGGCAGATCCCAATGGACATTGTAATTTGAATAGGTTTCATCCCTTGAATTCACCCTTAAAGATATATGGTAGCTAAAGGGATTAATTGTGATAGTCTGTAGCCTTCTTAATTGGTAGACGTTCTTTCTAAGCTGAAAAAAGAAATCTTGTGAATAGTGAATACAAAACAGCAATTAGGGATGTATCATAATTAAGGTTGGTGCACATGATGATTAGTTCCTGTGAAATTGTCGAGACCTCCGTGACTCATTCCGGAAATATGGTGGGTAGGAATATTAGCCGTTCCCTTATTATTTTGTGGTCCTGTACTGAGTCATTGAAGATATATGGGTTTCGTGAATAGGTAAATTATAGTATGTATTAGAGGTGTAGATTAGAGATATACAGTAAATATAAATTTAGATTGGCGATATACAGTAGATAGAGATTTAGATTAGAAATATACAGTAGATAGATATTTAGATTAGCGATATACAGAAGATAGATATTTAGATTAGAGATATACAGTAGATACATATTTAGATTAGAGATATACAGTAGATAGATATTTAGATTAGAGATATACAGTAGATAGATATTTAGATTAGAGATAATATTATACAGTAGATAGATATTTAGATTAGAGATATACAGTAGATAGATATTTAGATTAGAGATATACAGTAGATACATATTTAGATTAGAGATATACAGTAGATAGAGATTTAGATTAGAGATATACATTAGAGATTTAGATTAGAGATATACATTAGAGATATACATTAGAGATTTAGATTAGAGATATACAGTAAATAGATATTTAGATTAGAGATATACAGTACAATAGATAGATATTTAGATTAGAGATATTCAGTAGTTAGATATTTAGATTAAAGATATACATTAGAGATTTAGATTAGAGATATACAGTACAATAGATGGAGATTAGAGATATACAGTATATAGATATTTAGATTAGAGATATACATTAGAGATTTAGATTAAAGATATACATTAGATATTTAGATTAGAGATATACATTAGATATTTAGATTAGAGATATACATTAGAGATTTAGATTAGAGATATACAATAAATAGAGATATACAGTACAGTAGATAGATATTTAGATTAGAGATATTTGTATTATCATTTTACCTGGCGAAAATGTAATCCCTTTGCAGTGAATTTTTCAATGCTTAATGGGAAACTATGAAACTACTATGTCTCTTCTTCATATTAATACCAAGGTTTTCTAA
Source organism: Paralithodes platypus (assembly GCA_032716605.1). NCBI lineage: Eukaryota > Metazoa > Arthropoda > Malacostraca > Decapoda > Lithodidae > Paralithodes > Paralithodes platypus. The sequence goes on from CM064513.1 coordinate 33,493,933, forward strand.
TTAACAACTTATCTCGCTGCAAAATCTTCGTAATAACCGAGTAATCAAGATAGCAACTAGCAATTTACCGTCAGCTAAAAAAAAAAAAAAAAAAAAACCTTGGTGCCAATTCAATCGTTCAGTCCCAATATACAAGGGATGCTTATAAGAGGATACGAAATAATAAGTAGTATATATTAGAATAGAATAACAAGAAATAGTGATGATAATGGTGAGTCAGGAGCTAGGTAAAGCTGATTATATTACCTATGAAGGTATCGGGTTCTCTGTGGCTCATTCCGGAAATACAAGGTGAAATGATACCGGTCCACTTTTTTGTTAGGTACTAGTCATTAAGGGAGCCCACCTCGTTTTTTTTTTCTCTTTATCTCCCTCTCTCTTTGGCTTGTATCCATTCGACCCCATTCAGCCTACTGTTTTAAGACGTTTACCCCCATCCAGGTGTCAATATTTTCCTGGCGAGCGGTAGGAAGCCAGCATTTATGTACTTTTGTTTTGACAGAAAGCTAATGTACATTTTTCGATGGAAAAATGTCTCCGGCGAAGCCGGATTTCTCCATACAATGCTGGCTCGCTATCGCTCGCCAGGAAGAAATCGACACCTGGATGGGGATAAACGTCTTAAAATAGTTGGCTGAATGGGGCCGAATGGATACAAGCCAGGGAAAGAGAGAAAAGGAGAGAAATATAAAACAAAACCGGTGACCCCCCCTTAAGTAGAATCAAATTACAGTTTTGTTGAATGATAGGGTGAAAAACGTTTGAAGAATATTTGGAGATGGATTTAATTGTGATGGTGAACTTGTTGGGTGATTTGTTTTAGTTTTAGTTTGTTTTTGTAGTGGTTATTATGACTTCTATAGGGATACTGTATATGATTGTACTGAGCAAGAAACATATACTTATCTATGCTTGAACAATGCATGGTCAAAACTTAAGAATACGTTCCTGATCAAATATATATTGGCTACTAGCAAGACATACTCACAGGTTTTTGAGCATTGATATTCATAGCACACACACACACACACAGACACACAGACACACACACACACACACATACAGAGAGAGAGAGACACACACACACACCACACACAAAGAACATTACAATCTACATTAGACGTACATTTATACTACTTTTTTGTACTGTGTTTTTTGCTCCACTCCTTTCTGACCGTGCTAGGAGGGGGAGGGGGTTTGATGGAAGGAAGGGGGGGGGGGGGGGTGATGGAAGGAGGGGGGGGGGTGATGGAAGGAGAGGGGGGGGATGGAAAGGAAGGAAGGGAGGGGGTGATGGAAAGGAAGGAGGGGAGGGGGAAAGGGGGAAGAAGGCGAGAGAGAAGAGAATGGGGAGGAAGAAAGGGGACGAATAAGGAAGAGGAGAAGTAAAGAAAATATACCAATAAACAACTAAAGGAGGAAGTCGAAGAAACAGAGGAGGAAAATAATGATGGTGATAATGATTAATACTGATGGTGATGATAATTATGATAAGGATGATGATTAATAATGATGATGTTGGTGATGATGATTATGATAAGGATGATGATTATAATGTTGATAATGTTGATGATAATGATAATGATGATAATGATGGTGATGATACAGATGATAATAATGGTGATGATGATGATTATAATGATATTGAAAAGTTTGATTTAGCTACTAGCAGGGGTACCCGGCGTTGCCCGGGTAATCACCATAATCACCATCACTACTACCACCACTGCTACTACCATAATCACCATCATCAATCACTACTACCACAATCATCACAATATTACTACTACCATAATCACCGGCCTCGACCTCCCTGTGCCTCATTAAACGGCGACCTCGATTTCGGCCGCTAAATGGCCTCCGATTTTGGATCTGACCTCATCCGTACCCCCATTTTGGGGGGCTGCGAACAACTTTCGTTCCGTACACCTTTTCGATCGGAGGCCTCCTTCTGCCCCAAACAGCAATTTTTTTAAACCAAAAGCGATTTTTCCGATTTCGCGCCCATTTTCTCCGTCCCTTTCACCCTGGGGAACTCTATTTTTTCACTAAAACCTGCCTAGGGACCCCCTTACTATGCATACCAAGTATGAACGCTCTAGCTTAAAAAATGTGGCCATGCATAAAGAACAGACACACACACAGACAATCGAAAATATTATATAGATATTGTTTTACATTATATACAGTATACAATATTTATATGTTATCTGTAATACGCTAGCTGTGCCTTTTGAAAGTTAGCTTTCTTAAAAGGCATCTTATTTAAAGCAGCATTTATGGGGAGATTTTTGTTTATCTGTTAATTTAATTATATATTTATTTTCAGTTTCCTCCCTAGATCTCCATAAAGTTTGAACAAATATCCCCAAGACTTTCCTTCAAGATAATGTAGTGCTTCGACCTAAGGCAGCTTGCTCCTAAATTGCAGGCTCGCTTACGCTCGCCAGAAAATAGTAGACACCTAGATGGCACGAATGGTCTTAATATCGCTAAACTATTGGGGCGATTTTTTTAGAATATCAAAACTAATGGAGCTAATCATGAGGGAGACAGGGGTCCAGAAAAACTCCCCCTAAAGCTTCTCAGACATATATTGCCATATCGAAATACATTTCATTACGTAATATATTTGTATTATATTATATTAATAATACCCCAAGCCTTTCACAAACACATACATTCCAATTATACATATATTCATATACTGTATACAGGGTGTTCCAGTAATGCTTTTAATAAATTATATGGTGGACTCATCAGACAAAAATAAGAATACATTACTCTATGAACATGAGGTTGAGTATTTATAATAACGGAGTTATTACACGATTTAAGTTAACGATAGATACAATGCCATTCAGTCCAAGGGGTAATGTTGCCATTTTAGTGGATTATATCCATTTGGCCTTCGCTATCGCTTGCTAGCCTCAAGATAGTGAGCAGTATCCAATCGGCGTTCTCTCTTCAGGCTAGCGAGCGGTAGCGAGCTGATGTTTTCGTTAGGATAATCAAATTCGGCGAAACCGGACATATTTTTCTACCGAAAAGTCAGATCACTACTGCTCACTATCTTGAGGCTAGCAAGCGATAGCGAAGGCCAAATGGATATAATCCACTAAAATGGCAACATTACCCCTTGGACTGAATGGCATTGTATCTATCGTTAACTTAAATCGTGTAATAACTCCGTTATTATAAATACTCAACCTCATGTTCATAGAGTAATGTATTCTTATTTATAATTTATGAAAACACCCTGTATACAGTACAGTATATATACATAACAAATTGATACACATATGATCAATAAATAAATAATTTGGAGCAAAGAGAAGAGAGAAGAAGGGAAGTAAGTGGATAAACACAATATATATATATATATATATATATATATATATAATATGTATATATAAATGTATAGGTCGACTGACCACACAGACGTTTATATCCAAGCGGGGTGGTCAGGACTAAATAATTATAGTAGAGACAGCAAAACCCCAATCAAAGGAAAGTTGAAGAAAGGGATACCAAAGCAGAGAGAGAGAGAGTGTGTGTGTGTGTGTGTGTGTGTGTGTGTGTGTGTGTGTGTGTGTGTGAGAGAGAGTGTATGTGTGTGTGTGTGTGCGAGAGAGAGACAGAAAGATGTGAGAGAGAGTGTGTGTGTGTGTGTGTGTGTGAGAGGTAGACAGATATATGTGAGAGAGAGAGAGAGAGAAACAGGGGGGGGGGGGGGGGGGGGGGGGGGGGGGGGGGGGGGGGGGGGGCGGAAGTGAAGGAATGTAGGTAGGTATCATAATCATCAAAGAGGTAGAGGGTTTTTTGTTCCAATCTGGCCCGTCTCATAAATGATAAAGAAAGTTCTGTGATTGATTCTAAATGGTCAGGATCACTGCTTTATTATAGGGGGTGATTGGTGGAAGTGTGGGTGTGTGTGTAGATGTGTATGCGTGTAATCATCTATGTATGATATGTACGCTTGTGATATATGCATACTTGTAGCAGATTCCAGATTATGATATAATTCTCCACACAAATGACTTGTATGTCACCAGCTAAGGTACAAGTACTGGCTAAAATAATTGGCCATCATTAGGTGCTTTGAGAGGATATGATAGGTTTCTCTGGCCTCCCTTCTCCCTCATGTTTAGTTACATTAGTTTTCAGATCTAAGACGTTCGGCCTATTAGTTTGGCGATTTTAAGACCTTTCGCCTCATTTCTTTGTCAATGTGAAGACCTTTCGTCCCATTTATGTGTCGGATTTTTTCCTGGCGAGCCTGTAATTTAGGAGGAACCGGCCTTCGGACGAGACATTATTCTACCGAAAATTGTACAAATTGATCTAGAAGGGGGATTTTGGGGATGTTTTTTTAAGCTTGATGGAGGTCTAGGGAGGAAACTCAAATAAATAAATAATTAAATATGTAGATGGACCAATAAATAATACCCCCCCCTCCCCCCCCCCCCCATGGACCTGTTGCGAGTCAAAGTGTTCATTAAGATTGTATTTGCCCCTATTATTCCTAGATATTATATATATTTTCAAAATATAACAGTGTAATGTGTTAGGCAGGAATTCAGAATATTAAAAAAATAAATGCATCTTTATTGAAAATGCACGCATTTAAGGCGATACAATTGACTCGATATTAATCATTCGACGTCCACAAATCCATTCTAAACTTAATATATTCGTCTAATAATAGCCCATATCAAATGAAAGAATGCATCATGGTATACTGAAATTGTCCACCCCTTGAGGCCTATGACGCCTTTTCACAGTATAATATGGCTATCATGAGACAACTTTATTCAGTTTTGGAAGGCCCTCTAGCAGTCAAAGGAATAAACACATAGTTAACCATCCCTCCCAGTCCCACAATTCCTTCCTAAACTGAATAAAATCGTCTAATGCTACCAAGAATAAACTGTTAAAACGGGTCATACTCCTCAAATTGGTTAGATTTACAATATGAAAAACACTATAATCGGGTTATTTTCATCTCCAACTGAATTATCGATACTTAATGGACAAATATGAATCTACTATGTCTCTGCGTCGTATTACGTCAAGTTTTCCGAATTAACAACCTATATCGCTACAAAATCTACTATGCACTGAGAAACCAAGATAATAACAATTGAAGGGGGTAGGTTTATTTTTTGGTCTATTTATACATTAATGTATTTAGGTTTTAGTTTCCCCCCCACCCCTAGACCTCCATCAAGCTTCAAACAATAGCCCCAAGACCCCCTTCTAGATATTTTTTTTTAATTTTTCGATAAAATAATGTATCGGCCGAAGGCCGGATCCTCCTAAAATTCCAGACTCGCTATCGCTCGCCAGGAAAAAAAAAGACACCTAAATGGCTCGAAAGGTCTTAATATTGACAAATAAAAGGGACGATAGGTTTTAAAATCGCCAAACTAATGGGGCCAATGTCTTAAAATCTCAAAACTAATGGAGCTAAACATGAGGGAGAAGGGGGTCCAGAAAAAACCACTATCTCCCCCTTAACGTCAACTGGAATAAGTAGACTACTGTATAATGGTCCGTGCATGTTTACGAGTGACTCTACTATCGAGTAAATCATTGTGCCTATCACGATCTGGTAATGTGACGAACCCAAACTAAATACTACGTGTTTTTGTGTGAATAATTGTTTTTAAATGGATGACTGTAACCTCCCCATTACAGGAAGGAATACCCCCCCCCCCCCCTCTCTCTCTCGCTCTGGCTCTGGCTCTGGCTCCCGCTCTCTCTCTCTCTCTCTCATTACTACTCGACGTGACCAGTAAAACCAAGGAGAGTTACATAAATGTACATAGATACACAGACTACACAGACCTTGCGGTCCCTACTAGGTAGTCCGGACTTAATGCTAAAATAGAATTTGCATCAAAGTGGAAGGCAAGGATAGCAAAGAAGAAGGCTCTCTCCCCACCCATCTCTCCCTCCGACCGTTGGTCGGCATGAAATTAAGTTGGGGAAAGAAGTCACCCAGCAGAATGAGAAAAAAAAAATCTACTGGGAAATTTATAGTAAAGAACGAAGATGCGAAATAGTATACTGTATACTACTGATGCTTAATTTTTTTTTTTTTTTTTTACTATATTATTCCCACCTCCTCAAAATGAATGTCTAGACTTCTTTTGAAAGTGTCAATTGTCTTACATTGTACCACTTTCTCAGGCAATTTTTTCCACTCGAGGACCACACTGTAGTAGGTGAAGAAGTGCTTTGTGACATCGAGATTCACCCTCCTGGTTTTTAATTTCATTCCATTTCCCCGAGTTAATGAACTATTATCTATTTGGAAAAGTGAATCTACATCAATTTTGTCAAATCCCTTTAGTATCTTGATACACTCGATTAATTAACCTCGCAATCTTCTTTTCTTAAGTGAAAATAAATATGATTTTTTTAGTCTTTCATTATTAATAAGATTTATTTCTTAGTGACGGAATCAACTTTGTCGCTCTACGCTTCACCGACTCACTCGAGCTTCCCAATGTCCTTGCTCAGATAAGGAGACCAAAATTGCACACCATATTCAAGATGGGGCCTCACTATGCTTTTAAATAAAGGTACTATAATGTTCTCATTTTTATAAGTAAAATTTATCTTAATATATCCCAATGCTCGATTGGCCTTATTTGCAGCTGCTGCACATTGATCTGAGGTCTTTAGGTTTTCAGATATAAGAACCCCCAAGTCTCTAACTAATGCACTTGTTTTGATTGGCTGACCTTTCATTTTGTATTCATATTTTTTGTTTTTATTACCTATTTGCAAGACCTGGCATTTGTCAACATTGAATGGCATCTGCCATTTTTCCGACCACTCTACTATTTTATTTAAATCAGATTGCAGTTTATTTCTGTCTTCTTCGGTTAATACTGATTTTCCTATCTTTGTGTTATCAGCAAACTTTGAGATGGTATTATTTAGTTCAACATCGATGTCATTTATATAGATTATAAACAAAACTGGCCCCAGGACCGATCCCTGAGGAACTCCACTATAAACAGGCTCCCACTCAGATTCTACTCCATGTATCACTACTCTCTGCCTCCTGTTTGTCAGCCAGCTTTTTATCCAGGTATGAATTTTGCCTTTAATGCCCAACATTTCAAATTTCTTAATTTATTTTCTATGAGGTACCTTATCGAATGCCTTTTAGAAATCTAAGTAAATTATGTCTAATGATTTAGTAGAGTCGTTATGTGTAAATAGTTTATTATAAAATTCTATCAAATTTGAGAGAGCGAGAGAGAGAGTATGCTACACCAGCTTATCTGATCACATTTACCCATTAGAAATCGGCTTGTTTGGGAACTTGAATGTGTATAATCAATTAAAACGCTAACTTCTTATCATGAAAATTCTTACTGACTGTCCAATTAATTATCGCTCTCTCTCTCTCTCTCTCTCTCTCTCTCTCTCTCTCTCTCTCTCTCTCTCTCTCGCGGTTTTACTGGTCACGTCGAGTAGTAATGAGAGAGAGAGAGAGAGAGAGAGAGAGAGAGAGAGAGAGAGAGAGAGAGAGAGAGAGAGAGAGAGATGGCTGTTCTAGGGCAGGATGATGCCCACACGAATCTGTAAATACTCCATGATTGTCTGTATGGAAGAAAACATAGTGTGATTGGTGTAATATACAATAGTTCACCCCTTGAGGATTATGACGCGTTTTGACTGTGTATTTGGGCTGCCATTAGGCGATTTTAAACAGCTTAGGAAGGATCTGTGGGAAATATAAGGGTAAAGGTTATCTCAATTAAACCTCTGACTTCCATATACCCGTCCTAATCTGAATAAAATCGTCTATAACTCTTCTGGATAAATATTTAACACGAAGGAAATGAAATATATATAATTGTGAATAAAATGTATATGGTTATAAAAAAGGCAAGGGATCATGGTGGATGGAAAACAAAAGACGCGAGAATATACAGTATAGTTGAAGGGCTGCAAGTTAAGCATTTGAGGTGCTGTGTATAAGTAGTGGATGAAAACGATAGTCGACAACTGATTATATTGTGTGCATTGTGTAAGTGAAGTGGAAGGGACACACACACACACACACACACACACACACACACACACACACACACACACACACACACACACACACACACACACACACACACACACACACACACACACACACACACACACACACACACGTACGTATGTATGTAAGGATAATGGTGTGATTCACTTAATTAAAGGCGTCACTTTGTTATGCAATACTTATTTCATATGGTAAATTAACGGTTGTATAACATAATATTTAAAAGTCGGTAACACTATTTTGATTCCATGCATAAAATAATAGAGTGGGTGCAAATTCATGCTTGCACCTGTACCGTTCACAAATGTGTTATCATTCTTGTATTGGTTATTTTTTAGTGACATATGTATGGTGTCTGAAAAGTTTACATTAACAAAGAAGGTGAGGGAAAAGGGAATTAAAGACGAGTGAATGTCAAAGCTTACAATAAAGGAATAGAGGCAGCGGGAGAGGACGGATGGAAGAAGAAAGAAGAGCGAGAAAAAAGGTAGATGGAATGTAGTTTGGGTAGTATGGATGGAGAACAAACGTATACAAATGTATATATAGTTTGTATATATTTAGATGAATGGGAAAGGGAAAAAATATATATAACATGAATATAATATAAATCAAAATAAAATATATATATATAACACATATGGTAAGGTGCACACAAAGTAGATAATAAGTTGTACAAGAAGCCCCTGGCCAAGTTTATATGGTTTTATATTTATTGGTATCGTTGTAATGTCTGTATTATTGAAGAGGTTGACAGAGAGAAAAACTAAAGAAATGGGAACGGGAAAGCGATATATAATAGTAATAGAGAAGGTGTTGAATAGAAGCAATGTGTGAGGACGAATGGGAATAGAAGCAATGTGTTAGGACGAATGAGAAATAGAAGCAATGTGTGAGGACGAATGGGAATAGAAGCAATGTGTTAGGACGAATGAGAAATAGAAGCAATGTGTTAGGACGAATGAGAATAGAAGCAATGTGTTAGGACAAATGAGAAATAGAAGCAATGTGTTAGGACGAATGAGAATAGAAGCAATGTGTTAGGACGAATGAGAAATAGAAGCAATGTGTGAGGACGAATGGGAATAGAAGCAATGTGTGAGGACAAATGAGAAATAGAAGCAATGTGTTAGGACGAATGGGAATAGAAGCAATGTGTTAGGACAAATGATAAATAGAAGCAATGTGTTAGGACGAATGAGAATAGAAGCAATGTGTTAGGACGAATGAGAAATAGAAGCAATGTGTGAGGACGAATGGGAATAGAAGCAATGTGTTAGGACGAATGAGAAATAGAAGCAATGTGTTAGGACGAATGAGAATAGAAGCAATGTGTTAGGACGAATGGGAATAGAAGCAATGTGTTAGGACAAATGAGAAATAGAAGCAATGTGTGAGGACGAATGAGAATAGAAGCAATGTGTTAGGACGAATGAGAAATAGAAGCAATGTGTGAGGACGAATGGGAATAGAAGCAATGTGTTAGGACGAATGAGAAATAGAAGCAATGTGTTAGGACGAATGAGAATAGAAGCAATGTGTTAGGACAAATGAGAAATAGAAGCAATGTGTTAGGACGAATGAGAATAGAAGCAATGTGTTAGGACGAATGAGAAATAGAAGCAATGTGTTAGGACGAATGAGAATAGAAGCAATGTGTTAGGACGAATGAGAAATAGAAGCAATGTGTTAGGACGAATGGGAATAGAAGCAATTTGTTAGGACGAATGAGAAATAGAAGCAATGTGTGAGGACGAATGGGAATAGAAGCAATGTGTTAGGACGAATGAGAAATAGAAGCAATGTGTGAGGACGAATGAGAATAGAAGCAATGTGTGAGGACGAATGAGAAATAGAAGCAATGTGTGAGGACGAATGAGAAATAGAAGCAATGTGTGAGGACGAATGAGAAATAGAAGCAATGTGTTAGGACGAATGAGAAATAGAAGCAATGTGTGAGGACGAATGGGAATAGAAGCAATGTGTGAGGACAAATGAGAAATAGAAGCAATGTGTTAGGACGAATGGGAATAGAAGCAATGTGTTAGGACGAATGAGAAATAGAAGCAATGTGTTAGGACGAATGGGAATAGAAGCAATGTGTTAGGACGAATGAGAAATAGAAGCAATGTGTTAGGACGAATGGGAATAGAAGCAATGTGTGAGGACGAATAGTAGAAGAACGAAGAAGAAAAACAAAATATATATAAGGTGAAGGAATGCAGGTCGGGCAGTTGGGAGAGAAAGGTGGGTGGGGGTGTGAGATTGAAAGGTGGAAGAAAGAAGGGAAAAAAGTGAAGTGGACAAAAACTATAAAGGAAATGTGAAGAGAGAGAGAGAGAGAGAGAGAGAGAGAGAGAGAGAGAGAGAGAGAGGAGTAAATGAGGTGAACGGTTAGGAATGGAGCAATGGAAAAAATTGAAGTAGAGAAAATGTATAATTATACTCAGGCACAATACCCCCACAGCTGGAAGAGGGGGGGGGGGGGTCCGAGGGGGGGTCCGACTTGAGACAGTTCCCGAACCAAACCAACATTTAAAGTACCAATTCTTAGGGTCGGGGTCTACTTTTGCGTTCCCTTGCCCTTTTCTCTGTCTCGTCTAGTAGGTGGATTTTACGAGGGGAGGAGGATTCATAGCCGCCTGCCCCCAGAAAGGAAAGTAGGACAGTAAAAGAAACAGACAGAAACGGCTAAGGTTGGGTAGTGAATGCCAAACCTCACTCTGGATGGGACCAGCCCTCACTCCATAATATTGAGATCGTTTATTGAGATCGTATTTACCCATTTGAGTCGTAGAGGAAGATTATATGCTAAAGAAAATCGTCTAATGGTAACCAGAATGTGATGAAAATAACGTAATGGTGGTGAAGGGGTTAATAATAAATATACAGGGACTCCTTTCCATACTTATACAAAGCTTGATTATCAAAGCTTCGTTCAGGTACTTTATGTATATATTAACCATTAAGGGAGAGAGAGAGTGAGAGTGAGCGAGAGAGAGAGCGAGATAGAGAAAATGTGTGTGAAAGTGAGTGGAGTAAAGATGGTGGAGATGAGATAAGGGGTGATAGAGAGAGTGGAAGGTGTAGATGAGAGAGAGAGAGAGGGGATGGGGGGGGGGGGGAGTGAGTGAGCCAAAGGAGTAGGAAGGGCCAGTTTTTGCAGACGTCTTGACCTCTTCGTGACCCTCTAATACCGGACCTTAAGACTCCACCTTTCTCCAACACAACTTCATCATTCCTCCATCACTGTACCTCTCCAACACTCCTCTAATACCGGACTTTAAGACTCCACCTTTCTCCAACACAACTCCATCATTCCTCCATCACTGTAGGCTACCTCTCCAACACTCCTCTAATTTGCTCACATTCAACCTGTCCCAAAGAAGGGTGACCGCTCTCAACCCTCCAACTATCGTCCAATTGCTCTCATCTCTTGTCTTTCTAAAGTTTTTGAAACTATTCTTGCTTCCAAATTTCTTAAGCATTTCTCTTCTCATAATCTGCTCTCAGATCGCCAGTATGGCTTCCTTAAGGGTCACTCTAATGGTGATCTTCTTTCATATCTTACTAACTCTTGGTTATCCTCCTTTCGGGAATTCGGTGAGACTTTTTCTATTGCACTAGACATATCGAAAGCCTTCGATAGAGTCTGGCACAAATCTTTAATTTCTAAACTACCCTCCTTCGGTTTCTATCCCTCCATCTGTGCCTTTGTCTCTAATTTCCTTTCTGGCCGTTCCATAGCCGCGGTTGTGGACGGCCATTGTTCACTTCCTCACCCTATAAACTCCGGTGTTCCTCAGGGCTCTGTTCTATCTCCTATTCTCTTTCTAATTTTTATAAATGATCTCCTCAACTGTACCTCAATTCCCATCCATTCATACGCAGACGACTCAACCTTACACTACTCCATTAGTTTTTCAGAACGACCCAGCCAGCAATCCCTCAACGACAAACGTAATGAAGCCATAGAACTCTTAAATTCTGATCTAAATACTATCTCCAATTGGGCAGAGAAAACCTTGTTACCTTTAATGCTTCCAAAACCCAATTTCTCCATCTATCTACCCGTACGGAACTCCCAGCGGACTATCCCTTATTCTTCAACAATACAAAAATCAATCCTTCATCTTCTCTCAATATTCTTGGTGTCTCTTTTTCTTCTGCTCTCAGTTGGAAGGACCATATTACCAGTCTTGCTAAGGCAGCCTCCCAGAAGCTGGGTGTGCTCAACCGCCTTCGGGGGTTCTTTTCCCCTGCACAGCTTCTTGCTCTATACAGGGGCATAGTGCATCCTTGTATTGAGTATTGTTCACATGTGTGGGGAGGTTCCTCTCACACCGCTCTCCTAGACAAAGTTGAAAGGAAGGCCTTTCGTATCATTAACTCCCGTCCACTCACCAACTCTCTGCAATCTCTCTCTCTCCGCCGCAATGTTGCATCTCTCTCGCTATTCTATCGCTACTATAATAATCAGTGTTCCTCAGAGATTTCCCATTGTATACCACCTCCTTTACGTAGGGCACGTGGTACGGTACCCGTCTTGCAACTCAATCCCACCCCTACTCTGTGCAACTCTCCAACCCAAGAGTGAAACGTTACTCTCAAACTTTCTTCTACTCAACAGCTGAGCTCTGGAACTCTCTCCCAGAATCAGTCTTTCCCTCTTCCTATGACTTAAATTGCTTCAAACTCCGTGTGTCCAGGCATTTTGGCTCGAACGTCCCTTGATTTTGGCCCTGTCACTCTTTCAACTATGGGGGAGGCACTCGCTATAGGCAGTTATGCATTTTGCCTCCCTCAATCACATAGAAAAAAAAAAAAAAAAAAAACGGACCTTAAGACTCCACCTTTCTCCAACACAACTCCATCATTCCTCCATCACTATACCTCTCCAACACTCCTCTAATACCGGACTTTAAGACTCCACCTTTCTCCAACACTACTCCATCATTCCTCCATCACTGTACCTCTCCAACACTCCTCTAATGCAGGATCTTAAAACTCCACCTTTCTCAAACACTTCTCCATCACTGTACCTCTCCAACACTCCCCTAATACCGGACCTTAAGACTCCACCTTTCTCCAACACTACTCCATCATTCCTCCATCAATACCTTTCCAACACTACTCCATCATTCCTCCATCACTGTACCTCTCCAATACAACTCCATCATTCCTCCATCACTGTACCTCTCCAACACAACTCCATCATTCCTCCATCACTGTACCTCTCCAACACAACTCCATCATTCCTCCATCACTGAACCTCTCCAACACTTCTCCATCACTGTACCTCTCCAACACTCCTCTAATACCGGACCTCAGATTCAACCTTTCTCCAACACAACTCCATAATTTCTTCACCAATCCTCCACCTCTCTTTCACCATCACTTCACCTCCTCTCCAACATTACACTAAGCACCAATCGAGCAGGGGAAGCCACATAAGCAAATTATAAAGAATTGCTGGAACTCTTGTTTCATTTGCCTGGCTTCCCCCACTGTTTCTATTTGTGCCTCACCTACACAGAATAATCCAGCCAACTCTCACAGATAGCTCCTTCTATTCAGTTCACTACACTTAACACACCACACTTCTTTCCAACACACTTAAATTATCTCTAACGTACTTTAATATTGACTCTCTATCCCTCTTTCAACCTTGGGGGGGGGAGACACTTGTTACAGACAGCTTTTTTTATGTCTCCTTCATCACATAATAATAATAATACCGTACCTTAGACTCCATCTTTTTCCAACACAACTCTATCATTCCTCCACCACCACTCCATCACTCCTTCACCATCACTATCACTCCTCTCATACTGGACGTTAGAATTTACCTTTCTCCACCACTCCTCCACCATTCCATCACTCCTCCATCTTTACTCCTTCACTCATCTAATGCCGGACCTCTAATTTCCTCTATCTCCACCATTTTCCCTCCACACCTCCATCATTCCTCTAGCACATCACTTCTCCAACACTCCTCTAATACCAATACCTCTCCCATGTCTACCTCTCCAACACTCCACCGTCCTTTCTTCATCACTGCTTTCCCAATGTATCTATCACCCCCTTTCCACGAATATATACTCCACTACCGCTCCTCTCTCTCTCTCTCTCTCTCTCTCCACCATCATACCTAAATCACCACCCTATTATCATTATACCACCTTTCCTCCACCACCACCACTTCTCCAACACTCCTCCCACCTTTCTCCACCATCAATCTGTTTCCATGTCTTTACCACCATTCCATTTTCCCTCCATCAACCTCCACCCACCATTCCATACTTCCTCCACTATTTATCCATCACTTCTCCGACACTCTTCCTCCATGACTCTACTAACTCTTCCACCACTCAATTGATATTTAATGTCAGAGTCAATGATTTTTCTCAACTTAGGAAGATCCTCTATCAATTATACAAGTTAACCCCTTCTGTACCGCGATGTCCTTTTAACTATATTCTGTCTACTATTAGGCATGTTTATTCAGTTAAATTTAAGGGGCCTCTAGCAATTAAAAGGCTTCAAACTATCTCACTTAACCCTTTTTACTACCGCAAATGCTTCTTAAACTGCTCATAATTGCTAAAATGAAATTTAAAAGATGTACTGGTACAGAAGGGGTTAAGGAGTATCTAAATTGACCCTCTAATTCTGACAGGTCCTTTCTTAGTAATTAAATTAATTGAATTGAATTGAATTGAAAAAGACATTTTCAAATTAACTTTGTAAGTGTGACGGCTGTCCTAAGCTGACTAAAAGGACCTTAACGTAGCTACTATTAATAATACAAATTGGTGTCATCTGATCGAAATTGTTAAGATCTTTTTGTCACATTTACGAGAATAACGTGTTCCTTAATTGTAGAAAATCGTTTGAATATACAAAATATAATGATATATGATTGTAAATATTTATCCTTTTACACATCAATCTTTCAGTCAAATTAAAATAAACGTATTGCCTTGAATTCGTAACAGAATGAGGATATACAAAATAATCCTTATAATAGAAGTACTACTCCCCAGCTGCACTATTCAACTATCACTCAGAGAAACAAAAGATAAGGAAACAAACAGAAATATAAGAAAATATATGCAGTTGGGGAACTAATTTGTATATACAGTTGGTTGATTTGTATATACAGTAGGTTGATTTGTATATACAGTAGGTTGATTTGTATATACAGTAGGATACAGTAGGTTGATTGTATATTGTACAGTAGGTTGATTGTATATTGTACAGTAGGTTGATTGTGATTGTATATTGTACAGTAGGTTGATTGTATATTGTACAGTAGGTTGATTGTATATTGTACAGTAGGTTGATTTGTATATACAGTAGGTTGATTTGTATATACAGTAGGTTGATTTGTATATACAGTAGGTTGATTTGTATATACAGTAGGTTGATTTGTATATACAGTAGGTTGATTTGTATATACAGTAGGTTGATTTGTATATACAGTAGGTTGATTTGTATATACAGTAGGTTGATTTGTATATACAGTAGGTTGATTTGTATATACAGTAGGTTGATTTGTATATACAGTAGGTGAAGCCATTGATTTGTATATACAGTAGGTTGATTTGTATATACAGTAGGTGAAGCCATTGATTTGTATATACAGTAGGTGAAGCCATTGATTTGTATATACAGTAGGTGAAGCCATTGATTTGTATATACAGTAGGTTGATTTGTATATACAGTAGGTTGATTTGTATATACAGTAGGTTGATTTGTATATACAGTAGGTTGATTCTCTCAACCATGGTACCAAGTGTGTGAAGACTTAGTTCTCCAACTCTACATATTAAGCATAAAAAAGTTGCATGTAGTATTATAAACTCCTCTATTACTAGTACTTTAATTGCATTCTCTCTCTCTCTCTCTCTCTCTCTTTCTTTCTCTCTACTTAATGAGTTTGACAATGTGGATTATAGCAAAAATGTTAGCCTCAATATGAATACAACACGCAACCATGGCTGGAAATTATAATTTAAAAGGTTCAGCACTAGTATCTGTGGACACTTTTTTACATATAAGATCTGTTCTACCTGGAACAAACTTCCCTCCGAAGTTGTAAATAGTTCTTCAGTAGAGCAGTTCAAGAAGAGAGTAGATAGTATTTTGCACTCTGTAAAGAGTGTAGTGCACTAAACAGTCTCTCTCCTTCCACTTCGAGTACCTCCTCGGAATGGACCGCAAGGTCTCTGAGATACTAACTATTCCTTGTAACTCTCTCTCTCTCTCTTTTCAACTACCTCCTGTTCAGCCAATTGTCACAATTTTCAGCACACCCACATCTTCTTTAACAACACCAACACCACATGTGTTCCTAATTCATCTCAATCATCTCCATTTATATACTCCTGCCATTCTTGCTTACTTACTTACTTATTTATTTACTTAGTTACTTACTTATTTACTTAGTTACTTACTTATTTATTTACTTAGTTACTTACTTATTTACTTAGTTACTTACTTACTTACTTACTTACTTACTTATTTACTTACTTACTTACTTATTTACTTACTTATTTACTTACTTATTTACTTACTTATTTACTTACTTACTTACTTACTTATTTACTTACTTACTTACTTATTTACTTACTTACTTACTTACTTACTTATTTATTTACTTACTTACTTACTTACTTATTTACTTACTTACTTATTTACTTACTTACTTATTTACTTACTTACTTACTTACTTACTTATTTACTTACTTACTTACTTACTTACTTACTTACTTATTTACTTACTTACTTACTTACTTACTTACTTACTTATTTACTTACTTACTTACTTACTTACTTACTTACTCACTTATTTGTTTGCTTGTTTGCTTGCTTGCTTGGTTATCGTTGGTCCTAGTTAACCCTTTGAAGATTGTGACGCATTTTGACAGTTTATTCTGGCTATTATTAGACGATTTTAGACAGCTTACGAAGGAGCTGTGGGAATAATATGGGTCAAGACTATCTCCTCTAACCCCTTGACTTTCATATACCTTTCCTAATCTGAATTAAATCGTCTAATAATTGCCAAAACATAAATACGTAATATGGAGCTATACATGAGGGAGAAGGGGGGGGGGGGGGGGGGGGGGCGGGGGGGGGCGAGCAGAAAACCCACTGGTCCTGTGTCTCCTCCGGTTTGACTCGTGCTAGGAGCAGGAAGGACTAGAGGGTGGGTGGGTGGGTGATTGGTGGTGGTAGGGGGGGGGGTGGGTTGGGGGGAGGTGAAGGGGGAAGGGGTTGGGTGTGGGGATGTGGTGGATATGGGGATGTGGTGGTGTGGGGATGTGGAGGGGGTAGGGGAAGGGTATGGGGATGTGGGGGTGGGGGTTGGTGTGCGGGATGTGGAGGTGGTAGGGGTAGGGTGTGGGGATGTGGAGGGGGTAGGGGTGGGTGGGGATGTGGTGGGGGTGGGGGTGTGGAGGGGGTAGGGGTGGGGTGTGGGGATATGGTGGGTGTGGGGATGTGGTGGGTGTGGGGATGTGGAGGGGGTAGGGGAAGGGTATGGGGATGTGGGGGTGGGGGTTGGTGTGCGGGATGTGGAGGGGGTAGAGGTAGGATGTGGTGGGTGTGGGGGTGGGGGTGGAGTTTGAAGGGAGGATCTTATACCTCCATGGGGTTGGATATATGGTGGTGGAGGAGGTGATGGTAATGGAGGATATGGTGGTGGTGGAGTTGGCGCGTGGTGGAAGTGGAGGATGTAGTGGTGGTGGCGCGTGGTAGAGATGAAAATGGAGGCCGGTGGTGGAAGTGAAAGATGTGGAGGTGGTGGAGGATGCAGTAGTGGTGAGGCGTGTGGTGGAGATAAAAACTGTGGTGGTGAATCAAGCAGGACAAGAAGCAAGGTGGCGCGTGGTGGTGATGGAGATGAAGGATGTGGTGGTGGAGGATTGAGGGAGAGATAGAGGATGTGGTGGAGATGGAGGATGTGGTGATGTTGATGGTGGTGGTGTTGGCGCGTGATGCAGTGGTGGTGAATGAAGCAGGACAGGAAGCAAGGTGTGCGGCACGTGGTAGGGATAGAGATAAAGGATGGTGTGGTGGTGAGGCACGTGGTTGTCGCGCGAGGCAGCAGCAGCAGGTGTGGCAGGAAATACACTATTATATTATACCTACCCCTACAACACCGACCTTCACGGTGTACGGTGGGGAGTCTTAAGGGGAGGTATTTAGTTTGTTCCCTACTTTTTCATCAAGCTTAAAATTACACCCGCTAGACCCCCTTTTCAAGATAAATTTGTACATTTTTCGGTAGAAAAATTTCCCGGCCGGAGGCCGGTTGCTCTTTAATTACAGGCTCGCTATCGCTCGCCAGGAAAAAATCAACACCTTAACGGCACGAAAGGTCTTAAAATTGACAGAAATGGGGCAACATGTCTTAAAATATCCAAACTACTAGGGCGAAGGTCTTAAAATCTCAAAAGCAATGGGGCTAAACATGAGGGAGAAAGGGGTCCAGAAAAAAATCCCTCAAGTGGAAATCTCCCCTTAAGATGATGGTGATGTGTCTGACGGTGGTTGTGGTGTGTCGTGAAGGGCACGTTATTTCTATTGTTATTATATACATTTATTTTATTCGCAAAACTAATCGGCCGAACGTCTTAAATGATTATCTGAAAACTAATGGTACATGAGGAAGAAGGGGGACCGCTCGTTTTTCTGGTCCCCCTTCTTCCTCATGTTATGGATACTGCCGTTGCTATTATGGTCGATGATACTGTGGTTGGTGTTGGGGTTTAAATAGGAGGGTTGTGACAGCAGTTGATGTTATTGTTGACTAAGGGGTGACGTGGCTGCCTGAGTCCAGTATCATGTTGCAATACTGTACAGTATTTTTTTTTGTTTTTTTTTTGTTTTTTGTTTTTTTTCTATATTCCAACTTACTTCCTCTCGGGCATAGGCTGAGAGCCTTAACATTCACCGCTTTACAATGAACAGTGAAGCCCGTGAGGTCTTGTTCCAGTCTAGGGAGTGAGACATGTGAAGCACGTAGAGTACAACGAGCACCTGCCATCTTGCCTTCACATGAGGCACGGTGCTCACTCATGGCCCGAAACGACCCCATCTCTGAAGCCACCTCGTTCCCGTGCTTCACTGTCTTACCCCCTACACTCGGACTCTCACACTTACACACACACAACACCACCTGTTGAGCAGATAACTCACCAGGCATTGCACCCCTATAGCATATTTTGAATATGGGAATATTCATACAGTGCTATTTAATCAGGGAACAATGAGGGTATTTTATTTACGTTTCGGTGGGCTTGTGGTAATGCACTGATACTAGGTACAGCACAAATTCCATCCCAATAATATCTTCCCATTGATACATCGGTTCTTCAAAAATTACAGGCTCACTTTCGTTCGCCAGGAAAAAAATCGCCACCTAAATAGCACGATAGGTCTTAATATTGACAAGGAAATGGGGTGGAAGGTCTTAAATTCGACACACTAATGGGGCAAACGTCTTAAAATCTGAAAACTAATGGGGCTAATTATGAGGGAGAAGGAGATCTAGATAAACTACCCATCTCTCCTTAATATGTTTTGTCTCCGATATACTTGTTGTTGTTGTTGTTCTTCTTCTTAGTTGTTAGTGTCATTGTTGGTGGTAATAGTGTTGTCTTGGTTAGCAATGGAGGAGAGAGAGTGAGTGGGTGAGTGAGTGAGTGAGGGTGGTGGAGGTAATGGTTTTGGTTTGGTTAGCGTTATGTTCTGTCCATCGTTACTGTTGCGTATTTTGTGAGGGGGGGGGGGGGGTTGTATTGAAGATTGTGACAGTATTGATGTTATTGTTTGTGTGAGGGGAAATGCAGTTGTTGTTGTTGAGTCAGGTATGGTGTTTCTGAGTCTGTGTGGCCATGGGTGGAGAGAGTCATGAGTCAGAGAGATGGATAGATATAGATGGATAGCGAGAGAGAGAGAGATATATACTTAAGGGGTTTAGTTTACTTCCTTAGACCTCAATCAAGCTTTAAGAAAAAAAAAAAAAAAAACACACACACACACACACACACACATATATATATATATATATATATATATATATATATATATATATATATATATATATATATATATATATATATATATATATATATATATATATATATATATATATTATATATAATTATGTATATATATATAAAACAAAAAAAATCGAGATACATGTGTACATTGTTCGGTAGAAAAATGACCCAAGGTCGGCTCCTCCTAAATTACAAGCTCTCTATCGCTCGCCAGGAAAAAATGACAGGTAAGTGACACGAAAGGTCTTAGTATTGAGTGTTGTCAACCTCTTCAGGATACGATAACGCGTTTCTTCATTAATTATACCTATTATTAGACGATTTCGTACAGATTAGGAAGGATATCTAGGAATCATAAGGGTAAAAACTATCCTAATTAATCCCCTAACTTCCCAAACTTCCTTCCTAAGCTTAACAACAACCTCTAATTATAAGACTATAATTAAGAAACGCGTGCTCGCATTTTGATTGGGTGAACATATCTTATTATCATTGTTTTGGTTGTTACTTTTGTTTTCTTTTTTTTTCTATGTGATTGAGGGAGGCAAAAGGCAGGATTGCCTATAGCGAGTGCCTCCCCCATAGTTGAAAGAGTGACAGGGCCAAAATCAAGGGACGGTCGAGCCAAAATGCCGGGACACACGGAGTTTGAAGCAATTTAAGTCATAGGAAGAGGGAAAGACTGATTCTGGGAGAGAGTTCCAGAGCTCAGCTGTTGAGTAGAAGAAAATTTGAGAGTAACGTTTCACTCTTGGGTTAGAGAGTTGCACAGACTAGGGGTGGGATTGAGTTGCAAGACGGGTACCACGTGCCCTACGTAAAGGAGGTGGTACTAGTACTTGTACTTGTTGATGTCGTGTAAATATCCTTGTAATTATCCTTATCTAAACACCACCAAAACAGTTAAGGGGAGATTTCCACTTGAGGGATCCTTTTCTGGTGTTGTTGTTAGTGTTGTTATCGGTGTGTTGTTGTTGAAGTTGTCGTTGTTGAGGTAGCTGTATTTATTTCCATTGTTTCTGTTGTTGATGACGATAGTGTTGTAAGTGCTGTTGTATCTTCTGTATTTTTCTTCCTACTGCAGTTTTACATACTGTATATTAGTGTTGTTGGAGATGATGATTTCGTTATTGATACTGCCGTTGTATTGACCCTAGTGACTGTGGGAGGTAGCCTATATGGAAGAGTGTTGACATTAGTGATAGTTGTTGTTGTTGTTGTTGTTATTATTGTTGTTGGATGACTCGGCTGTTGAGGTAAGTGATGTGTTGCATTGTGTAATTCTTAGTTGGGTTGTATATATTTGTGTTGCTGTTGTTGCTGGATTGGTTTCTGTTGCTGATGATGATGATAATGCTGCTATAATTTCTTCGATTTTGTTGTTGTTGTTGCAGTTTTGTCGTTGTGATGTCGCAGTGTTGTTGTTGATGTTGGTGATCATGCATTCGTTGTTGTTAAGGGGGGGGGGGTCAACGGCTTTTTAAATCTTTCTCTCCTTTTCTCTCTTTCCTTGGCTTGTATTCATTCGTCCCCATTTAGCCAACTGTTTTAAGACGTTTATCCCCATCCAGGTATCGATTTCTTCCTGGCGAGCGATAGCGAGCCAGCATTGTATGGAGAAATCCGGCTTCGCTGGAGAAATTTTTCTATCGAAAAATGTACAAATTTAGTTTGCTGTCAAAACAAACATATATATATGCTGGCTCGCTACCGCTCGCCAGGAAAATATTGACACCTGGATGGGGGTAAACGTCTTAAAACAGTAGGCTGAATGGGGCCGAATGGATACAAGCCAAAGAGAGAGGGAGAGAAAGATAAAAAAAGCGAGTGGGGTCTCTTAATGTCGCTGTATTTACCATCGTGACTGTGTGTTGGTGACGGGACGTATATGAGAGATGGTTGACATTAGGTTGTTGTTGTTGTTGTTGTTGTTGAGTGAGGGATGACGAGGCTGTTGATGTAAGTGCTGTGTTGCAATGACCCTGGTGCAGAGATGTGTGTGTGTGTGTGTGTGTGATAGATAGATAGATAGATAGAGAGGGAGGGATGGATAGATAGAGGGGGGTGGGTGCTTGAGTGTATTGTGTTGCAATTTTGCCGTAATATTGTGGTGCAATGCTAGTGAGAGATTATTCAGAGAGTGAGTGTGTGTGTGTGTGTGTGTGTGTGATAATTCCCAGTAAGAATACATTTTTGTTTCTTGCAAGTAAGCTGATCAACCGGAAGTGGATCAAGTATCCCTGTGATTCAAACTCCCTTAGCTTTCTCTGGTAATTCTGGTGAAGTGAATAAGCTATGCAATATTAGCTGTGTATTCGTTGTTTATTATTCAATCTTATATTCAAACTTGTACACTCTGGGGGACGTTGTTGGTGAATGTGTGTGTGTGTGTGTGTGTGTGTGTGTGTGTGTGTGTGTGTGTGTGTGTGTGTGTGTGTGTGTGTTGTACCCCGCTAGATCGCGTTCTATATTAATATATTTTTTTGGGGGAAGAAACATGTTGAAGCGTACTTTTGTTGGCGATTTTCATCCACATATTTATTATCCTGCTTTCAAACATCTTTTCCCATATGCCTGTTAAGTAGTGTTAACCCTCTGAAGATTATGATGTATTTTGACAGTTTATACTGGCTGTCATTAATTAGACGATTGTATACTGCTTAAGAAGGATTTGTGGGAATTAAAAGGGTAAAGAACTATCTCAATTAAACCTCTGGTTTCCTTATACTCTTCCTAATCTGAATATAATTGTCTATTAATGGCCAAAAATTGGCTTTCATTCTGAAATGGCACTAGCTACAGGCAATCTTACCATTTGTCTTCTTTTACGTGAAGGAATAAACAAACAAACATTCACACAGCCCGTAGCCTAGTAGGTAGAGCTCTCGTCTCACACACGAGGGGTCGGGGGTTCAATTCCCGGCCGGGCGGAGACAAATTGGGCTTGTCTCCTTTCATGTGTTAGCCTCAGTTCACCTAGCTGTAAATAGGTACCTGGAATAAGTGGACGACGTTGTGACGTCCCATCTGGGGTTGGCAAAAATGGTACAAGGCGAGATGGGTATCATATGGTTCACCTAAGCTGATGGCTACCTAAGCCTTCGGGCGAGACGGTACCGTCTATAGTGAGAATGGTACCATACAGATCCACCCTAAGCCTTCGTTTCCGATGTCGCCAATTGGCTAAAATACAGACTACACACACATCCACAGCCATTCCAACGATACATATAACACCTACACATATAGGAGGCGGGAAATAACGAGCATGCTCACTCCCGCAATACAACTAGAGTAAATACAACTAGAGTAAGTACACACTCCCATAAACTAGACTGTTTTAGATACTGTACTAATTTCATAATACTCTAACCTGAAATTATGACTTATTATGCGTTCCATCAAATGCTTGTTGCGAGGTATACAGGACATGATTAAGGGGGAAGGGTTGTTTTTTGTGGCCCCCCTTCTACCTCATGTTTAGTCACAATAGTTTTGAGATTTTAAGACGTTCGGTCCATTAGCTTAGCGATAAAGACCTTTCACCCAATGTTTGTGTCAATATTAGGAACTTTCATTCCATTTATGTGTTGATTTTGTCCTGGCGAGCGATAGCGAGCCTGTAATTATAGGAGGAACCAGCCTTTGGCCAGGACATATTTCTACCGAAAAATTTGCAAATTTATCTCGAAGGGGAATCTAGGGGGTGTTTTGTTTAAGCTTGATGGAGGTCTAGCGAGGAAACTATAGAATGAATAAATAAATAGACCAAAAATTAACCCTACCCCCCTTAAGGTCCTGCATCATAACAGGTGGAAGGCAAGATTACGAGCGTATGAAAAATTATGACGCTGTTTGTTACACATTATGATTTTAATCTTGCCCCGAATACGTCCGAGACCAGGGGGTAAAAAGGGTTGTAATGAGGCCTTGATAATTGGTCATAATTATTTACGTAACGCTGCGGTTTTGTTTCTGCCCGAGGGGGGAGGGGGGAGGGGGGGGGGGGGGGGGGGAGATTGGCAGGTATGTAAGGGTAGGGGTGACAGGTGACTGGAGGGGGGGGGGGGGGGGGGGCTATTGTAATTCTTTAAATATTTTTTTGAGGGTTTTGGTTGTATTTGACAATTTCGAGTAATTTATTTTTTATTTCCATTGACAAAAAAAAAAAAAAAAAAAAAACCGCCTCCCCAGGCTCCATTTCAAGCCAAGTATGTATATTTTCGGTAGAAAATATGAATCGGCTAAAGGCCGGTTCCTCTTAAAATAGAATCCCACTATCGCTCGCCCAGAAAGAACCGACACCTGAATGGAACAGTACATTTTAAAAGCGCCAAACTAATATGGCGAAACAGGTGATCCCAAAATACCAACCCTGGAATAGATACACTTAATATCCTGCAGCTGAGTGGATATGGGATGGTGGGTGGGGGGGGGGGGTAATTACTGTACTGTAGGCTATGGGAGATACGATTACCACAGATAAGGAGATAGGGGGAGAAATTGGAAGGGGTAGGGTGACGTACAGTAGAAGCCTTGAATGCTTTTTTAATTTTTCTAGCGTTTCGGGTTACGCAGATCCCATCTTTTGAGTTGGTTTCCCTACCGCCCAATTACTCCACTCGTTACTATGGGTTAATCAGTTTAGGAGATGCCAGAAGAGATTAAAGAAGATATTTTAGGGCGAGATGCTAAGAATTATGATTAGGATAATCTAGCTAATAAGTAGATTAGGAGATTAGTGAACAGGATTGGGAAAGACTAAAAGGTATTACTGGGAGAAGGTAGGGGACTGGATTGGGAGAAGGTGGGGGACTGGATTGGTAGAAGGTAGGGGACTGGATTGGGAGAAGGTGGGGGACTGGATTGGTAGAAGGTAGGGGACTGGATTGGTAGAAGGTAGGGGACTGGATTGGGAGAAGGTGGGGGACTGGATTGGTAGAAGGTAGGGGACTGGATTGGTAGAAGGTAGGGGACTGGATTGGTAGAAGGTAGGGGACTGGATTGGTAGAAGGTAGGGGACTGGATTGGGAGAAGGTGGGGGACTGGATTGGTAGAAGGTAGGGGACTGGATTGGGAGAAGGTGGGGGACTGGATTGGTAGAAGGTAGGGGACTGGATTGGTAGAAGGTAGGGGACTGGATTGGGAGAAGGTGGGGGACTGGATTGGTAGAAGGTAGGGGACTGGATTGGTAGAAGGTAGGGGACTGGATTGGTAGAAGGTAGGGGACTGGATTGGTAGAAGGTAGGGGACTGGATTGGAAGAAGGTAGGGGACTGGATTGGAAGAAGGTAGGGGACTGGATTGGGAGAAGGTGAGGGACTGGATTGGTAGAAGGTAGGGGACTGGATTGGGAGAAGGTAGGGGACTGGATTGGTAGAAGGTAGGGGACTGGATTGGTAGAAGGTAGGGGACTGGATTGGTAGAAGGTAGGGGACTGGATTGGGAGAAGGAGGGGGACTGGATTGGTAGAAGGTAGGGGACTGGATTTGGAGAAAGTAGGGGACTGGATTGGGAGAAGGTAGGGGGCTGGATTGGGAGAAGGTAGGGGACTGGATTGGTAGAAGGTAGGGGACTGGATTGGTAGAAGGTAGGGGACTGGATTGGTAGAAGGTAGGGAACTGGATTGGTAGAAGGTAGGGGACTGGATTAGAAGAAGGTAGGGGACTGGATTGGAAGAAGGTAGGGGACTGGATTGGTAGAAGGTAGGGGACTGGATTGGGAGAAGGTAGGGGACTGGATTGGTAGAAGGTAGGGGACTGGATTGGGAGAAGGTGGGGGACTGGATTGGTAGAAGGTAGGGGACTGGATTGGTAGAAGGTAGGGGACTGGATTGGTAGAAGGTAGGGGACTGGATTGGTAGAAGGTAGGGGACTGGATTAGAAGAAGGTAGGGGTCTGGATTGGTAGAAGGTAGGGGACTGGATTGGTAGAAGGTAGGGGACTGGATTGGTAGAAGGTAGGGGACTGGATTAGAAGAAGGTAGGGGACTGGATTGGGAGAAGGTAGGGGACTGGATTGGTAGAAGGTAGGGGACTGGATTAGAAGAAGGTAGGGGACTGGATTGGTAGAAGGTAGGGGACTGGATTGGTAGAAGGTATGGGACTGGATTAGAAGAAGGTAGGGGACTGGATTGGTAGAAGGTAGGGGACTGGATTGGTAGAAGGTAGGGGACTGGATTGGTAGAAGGTAGGGGACTGGATTAGAAGAAGGTAGGGGACTGGATTGGAAGAAGGTAGGGGACTGGATTGGTAGAAGGTAGGGGACTGGATTGGGAGAAGGTGGGGGACTGGATTGGTAGAAGGTAGGGGACTGGATTTGGAGAAAGTAGGGGACTGGATTGGGAGAAGGTAGGGGGCTGGATTGGGAGAAGGTAGGGGACTGGATTGATAGAAGGTAGGAGACTGGATTGGGAGAAGGTGGGGGACTGGATTGATAGAAGGTAGGGGACTGGATTGGGAGAAGGTGGGGGACTGGATTGATAGAAGGTAGGGGACTGGATTGGGAGAAGGTGGGGGACTGGATTGATAGAAGGTAGGGGACTGGATTGGGAGAAGGTGGGGGACTGGATTGGTAGAAGGTAGGGGACTGGATTTGGAGAAAGTAGGGGACTGGATTGGGAGAAGGTAGGGGGCTGGATTGGGAGAAGGTAGGGGACTGGATTGATAGAAGGTAGGGGACTGGATTGGGAGAAGGTGGGGGACTGGATTGATAGAAGGTAGGGGACTGGATTGGTAGAAGGTAGGGGACTGGATTGGTAGAAGGTAGGGTACTGGATTGGTAGAATGTAGGGGACTGGATTTGGAGAAAGTAGGGGACTGGATTGGGAGAAGGTAGGGGACTGGATTGGTAGAAGGTAGGGGACTGGATTGGTAGAAGGTAGGGGACTGGATTGGTAGAAGGTAGGGGACTGGATTGGTAGAAGGTAGGGGACTGGATTGGGAGAAGGTAGGGGACTGGATTGGGAGAAGGTAGGGGACTGGATTGGGAGAAGGTAGGGGACTGGATTGGGAGAAGGTAGGGGACTGGATTGGGAGAAGGTGGGGGACTGGATTGGTAGAAGGTAGGGGACTGGATTGGGAGAAGGTGGGGGACTGGATTGGTAGAAGGTAGGGGACTGGATTGGGAGAAGGTAGGGGACTGAATTGGAAGAAGGAAGGGGACTGGATTGGGAGAAGGTAGGGGACTGGATTGGTAGAAGGTAAGTGACTGGATTGGAAGAAGGTAGGGGACTGGATTGGGAGAAGGTAGGGGACTGGATTGGTAGAAGGTAGGGGACTGGATTGGAAGAAGGTAGGGGACTGGATTGGGAGAAGGTAGGGGACTGGATTGGTAGAAGGTAGGGGACTGGATTGGGAGAAGGTAGGGGACTGGATTGGGAGAAGGTAGGGGACTGGATTGGGAGAAGGTAGGGGACTGGATTGGAAGAAGGTAGGGGACTGGATTGGAAGAAGGTAGGGGACTTGATTGGGAGAAGGTAGGGGACTGGATTGGAAGAAGGTAGGGGACTGGATTGGGAGAAGGTTAGTGGCTGGATTGGTACAAAGGAGTACAAAGGAGTACAAAGGAAATCAAGCAACAACATATCTAGTGACCCTTCTAGGCTGCTTGTCCTCCAAAACACTGAGGATCAAGTGTCCAAACAGTGGTTTAGAGTGGGTAAGGGAACATTGGAAAGGGAACTACTGCCCTGGAACTAATGTCCGTGGCAGGACTAGGAAGTTAGTAGGGGACATATGGGTTAGTAACTGAGGGGAGGATAAAATAAAGTTATTCATTTACAAACGCAGTCAGTCGAGGGTTTGATGAGAGATATTTGTCTAGGCGGAATTTAAATGAATCAACGGTGCTGCAGTCTATAACGTCTCGGGGAAGCCCATTCCACAAGTTGACAACTCGATTGAAGAAGAAATTCTTAGATTCGTGTGAGTTAAAAGATTTACCAATAATTTTGCAACCGTTTCCCCGCGTGTAATTAGATTGGTCGATAGTGAAGTACTTACTACAGTTCATATTGTCGATGCCTTTGATGATTTTGAACACTTGAATTAAGTCACCTCTTAATCTGCGCTGGGTTAAAGGAAATAGATTTAATTCTCTAAGACGCTCTTCGTATGGTTTGTTCTTTAGGCTAGGTATCATTTTGGTAACTCTACGTTGAACTCGTTCTAGCTTGTTTATGTCTTTTTGGTAATAAGGGCACCAGCATTGAACGCAGCATTCCAGAAGAGGGCGGACTAAGGCATTGTAAAGGGTTAGGATAACGTCTTTGGATTTATGCTCAAATGACCTGCCTATAAAGCCAATTATTTTGTTTGCCTTCTTAACAACTTCTGAACATTGTTGACTCGGTTTTAGGTTACTCAATATTGTTACTCCCAGATCAGTTTCTCTGTTTACATTCTTAAGCTGAGTGCCATTCATCGAATAGTTTGCTTTCTCATTTAGGTATCCGATATGTAGTACTTTACATTTATCCGCATTGAAACTCATTTGCCAAATTTGGGCCCAATGTGACAATTTATCTAGATTGTGTTGCATATCGTCAACTTGTTCTTTTGAGAGTACGCTATTTGCAATTTTTGTATCGTCAGCAAATTTTGAGATTATACAGGTGAGACCCTCATCTATGTCGTTGATGTAAATTAGAAAGATAATTGGTCCTAGTACCAATCCCTGGGGTACCCCGCTACTTACATTGGTCCATTTAGATGCCTTACCGTTTATGACTACTCTTTGCTTTCTGTCGCTGAGCCAATTTCTATCCATTTCAACACACCGTCTTGTATTCCATGCGCTTTTAGTTTTAGCAGTAAACGTTTGTGGGGAACTTTGTCAAAGGCCTTTTGAAAATCAAGGTATATAATATCTACAGCTTTACTCTCATCGTAGAGGTTGAGGATATCATGGAAGAAGTCTAAGAGGTTTGTTAAACAGGAACGTTTTTTACGAAAGCCGTGTTGAGTATCTTTAAGTATGTTATTTTCCTCTAAGTGATTTACGAATCTGTCTCTAATGGCCGTTTCTAGCATTTTACATACAACTGAGGTTAAGCTAATTGGACGATAGTTACTGGGTAGGGATTTGCTGCCTTTTTTTAATATCGGTGTTACGTTGGCTATCTTCCACTGATCAGGCATAGTTCCAGACTGCAAGGATTTATTGAATAGTAATGTCAGTGGTTTGGAGAGCTCATCCTTAGCTTCCTTTAGAACTCTAGGCGAGATTGTATCAGGTCCAGGCGTTTTATTTACCTTGAGTTTATCTAAACAATTCAATACTTCTCTCTCTGTAACGGTGATATTGCTTAGAACATCTGAATTATCAATCTGAATCGGCGATGGTGTAGGGATATCACTGAGGTCTTCTGTTGTAAAAACTGATGCAAAGAAGGTATTGAGGGCATTACTCATTTGTACTTCGTCTTTGGTGTATTCTCCATTTTCATCGACTAACGGTCCAACAGTTGAAGTAACTACTTTTTTCTTTCTGATATAACTATAGAATTCTTTCGGGTTTGTTTTACTTTGATTCGCAATATGTAACTCTAGGGTCTTTTTACTTTTCTTAATTAACTTTTTGGCTTTGCGTCGTAGCTCTACAAATTTCACCCGTTCTTCGTCATTTTGTGAGGCTTTTAATCTATCATTAGCAATTTTTTTAGCAAGCAGGCAGTTTGAAATATCTTTATTCCACCATTTGGGCTTATTATTATGGCCTGGACGCCGTATTTTCGATGGTATGCAGTCTTGCACTGCTTTTAGGTAAGTGGTTTCGAATAACTTCCAAGATGTATTTATGTCGTTATTGTTAATTAAAAAGCTCCAGTCAGTTTCTTTAAACAGCTCTAAGTTTATGAAAGTTTGCTTTCTTGTAATTAGGTACTTTTTCGATGCTACTATTTGGTTCGTTACTAGTAAAGTTTAAAGTGAAAGTTATCGTACGATGGTCGCTGTTACTGAATTCATCACCAACATTCAAATTCTCTATTAATTCTTCTTTTGTTGCAAGTACAATGTCAAGAACGTTATTACCACGGGTCGGTGTTCGAACAAATTGATAAAGCGAACTCTCTTGCAAGTTCGTATACAAGTCATGTCCGGAGTGTGAAGTAAGAGTAGTAAGAGTAAGAGTAAGGTAGGGGACTGGATTGGGAGAAGGTAGGGGACTGGATTGGTAGAAGGTAGAGACTGGATTGGGAGAAGGTAGGAGACTGGATTGGTAGAAGGTACGGGACTGAATTGGGAGAAGATAGAATTGGGAGAAGGTAAGTGACTGGATTGGGATAATTGAGGATTGGGAGAAGGTAGGAGATTATATTGGGAGACAGGATTGAGAGAAAGTATGGCCATGATTGGAAAAAAATGCAAACCTACTAATCACGGTCTACTATAAAGCACATGAGGACTGTCGAGTGAAAAGTGGTAGTGAATACAAATGACACAGTTCATGAGCAAGATTTTCGGTGCTCTATTAAGGGGGGTGACCTGCTTTTTGTTATTTCTCTCCTTTGCTCTCTTTCTCTGGCTTGTATCCATTCGGCCCCATTCAGCCAACTATTTTAAGACGTTTATCCCCATCTAGGTGTCGATTTCTTCCTGGTGAGCGATAGCGAGCCAGCGTTATATGAAGAAATCCGGCTTCGCCGGAGACATTTTTCTATCGAAAAATGTACAAATTTAGCCTGCTGTCAAACAAAACTAAAAAATATGCTGGCTCGCTACCGCTCACCAGTAAAGAATTGACACATGGATGGGGATAAATGTCTTAAAACAGTAGGCTGAATGGGGCCAAATGGATACAAGCCAGAAAAAGATAGAAAAGGACAGAACAAAAACAGGTCACCCCCCTTAATTTGGACAGTACCAGGTTAATATTCAGTTCCCTACTATACCTTGTTCTAGGATATTACCCTATTGTCTTTTCATTAGGAAGCGGCTAAAAATCACGACCCTCAACCTATCATAACTCAAAATGGACTCGAGTCATTTTAAAAAGGACTCGAGTCATTTTAAAAAGGACTCGAGTCATTGAGTTAGTTATTCTACTGTTTGAGAAGACTCAAATAGTACATAGCTGTTGCAATTTACAGCCTGTTTGCTCCAGATAGAAATAACAATAGCAAAACAAGCCATAAAGAATAGACATAATATTATTAGTATTCATTTATAATAGTATGGTGAGGCTAGGTGAGGCTGGGTGTGTGTGTGGAGGTAAGCTAGGTAGGGAAGTGTTGATATAGGTTAAGTGCACACACAACATATATACAGAGTGTACACATGCCTTAATCATATTGCAACATACACACATGTACTTTCAGGGCAATACTATCATTGTTTAATATCCCATGATAATATACCGTACTCTGTAGTATCGGCAGCGTTGCACCAAATATATCCGGCACCGCTGCACATGTTTTCATCAGTAACATCCGGTCGGCACTCAGCATAACAAGTGCCTCCCAGCTCCCTGTATCTCTGGCTAATAAGAACCTATAAACTTATCTCTGGACTTTTATTCTACATCCTTGTGCAAGAAAGGATTATCAAGGTTGTTGTAGCTTCACATGACAACCATACATGGCGCAGTCAGTGTATTAAAGCCAGGAGATACGAGCCAAGACCGGATTATCAGCCAGCCATCTTGCAAGACCTCGCCTCTCCAGCCCTGGATATATCATTGTGCAGTCCTTTATAGTTCAGTGAAGTGTTTAAGAGTGTAGTGCAGTTCCTTTATTATGTGTCCCATGTCATTTGTGCCCATTCCCGACTTGCTGTGAGGGTTATAGCTGCCGAATCATTGCTGGACAAGAGCGAGGAGTAGCATACCCTCCCCCTCTAACATCTCCAGCAACACTAAAGCTCTCACCCCTCACTGGGCCCTCAGTGCCTTCCAGCTGTGCCGGCACATGCGCGCACGGACACACGCACATCGTTGCCAAGTCAACACGGTGTTGCCAAGCCTACCGCACTCACGCACTCACTCTCTCTAGCACAGATAATTTCTCTCACTATTAACACTCTCCGACATATGACGCGATTTTGAGCCTATTAGGGATACTTTAAAACCTTTGTTACCATCAGGGGTATTTAGAAACCTTTAGTTTAGTTACTTCAACCTCTGCAGTTGTCTTTGAGTTAGCTGTGGGCAGAAAACTAATTTTGGAGAAGTAATTATAAGAGTGAGAGAACTCTATTTCTTATTGCTAATCTGGCAACCTCTGTGTCATATGAGTCTGAAGGGGTTAAATAAACTGTTCCAGTTGTACTGCACATTTTCATCGTTCCTGCAAGACTACAGTGTGTCAGCTATCAACCAATTATGGAGGGAGATGAGCAGATTCATGGGGAGCCCAGAGACACCCCACACGACCATACTGGGGAGGGAGATAATGGTGGAGCTACTGGTGGAGATAGTGGTGGAGATAATGATGGAGATACTGTTGAAGTTGCTGGTACGGGGTACCAGTCAGTTCATTCCACTCCAACCTCTCCTCCTCTCACCACCCCTCATTTCAATCCACCTCCCCAACCTCCCCCCACTTTACCTCCCCTACACTATAGGGGGATGCCACCCCTGTCACCACACCCTGCAAGTCTACAACCTACCACAAGTGCAGACCTCCTTCAGCTCATACAGTATATGGAGCAATGCAGACAACAGGACGGCTATACCAGAAGACAGGAGGAGGACCGCAGAAGATGGGAAGAGGAAAACCGCCGACAGGAGGAGGAAACAAGACGACGCACGGAGGAGGACTACAGGAGACAGATGGACGATGCCAAGTTCTCCGCCCTTGTCCAGGTTCTGGCCCAAATTACCCTACCTGCCGCCGCACCTACATCCACCTCACTGGGGACAACACCCAATTCCACAACATCCTCCACCCCTACAGCTCCACCTCCACCACAGAAGGCTATCACCCAGAACCCGCCGCCCCTTCGTGCTGATGCCACCTTCCAGGTTTTCAGAGAATGGAGGCGTCGGTGGGACGATTACTCTATTATGGTAGACTTATCTAAACTACCGAGGGAGAAACAACTGATCCAGATGCGGATGTGCTTAACCCTGGAGACACAGCGGCTTTTGGAGCACACCTTAAGCATACCCCCTGACACCGATAAGACCGTTGATGCAGTCCTCGATGCACTTCAGGAGCACATCAAGAATTCTCGCAATGAAGCTCTCCGTCGCAGGGACCTGTTCCGCCTCTGCCACATCGCCGAAGAAATTGACGTCTGCCCAGGGAACTCTTCAGCCTGCAAGGAGACCCAACTCAAGATGGTCATTCTGATGGGCATACATGACGAAGAACTTGTACAGAAGCTGCTTTCCCTCGACGCCACCCCTTCATTACAGGACATCGTCAACACTTGCCGTTCCTATGAGGCCACTCGAAGCGCTACATCAGCCATACGTGCCCCACCGTCCCAGGTTAACGCCGTGTCAGCGTACAAGCAGAACAAGCAGGTTAAGCAACGCGACAAGTTCTCCACATCGCAACAGTCCTTGGCGTCGGCTGCCGCCTGCCAACGTTGTGCTCGCCGGCACGACAAGAACAAGTGCCCGGCTGAAGACTACACCTGCACTAACTGTGGCCGTCGTGGTCATAAGCCTAGGACTCCTGCTTGCCCTGCTGCCACCGCCCAGTGTCGTCGCTGCAACCATATGGGCCACTACGACAAATGCTGCAGATCTTCCAAGACGCCCGCCACACAGGACAACAACGCTTCCTCCCACAACAAGTCTACAGCAAAGAAGACCACAAGTTGCCGACGTGTGGGATCACCTGTTCAGGCACCCACACTGACATCCGTGAGTCTCACCTACAGCGGCACCACTAGAAAACTCCACATGCTTCCTGACACAGGTGCAGACATCACAGTGATCGGCCGACGACACCTCGGCATACTTCGGATTCCTCTCAGCAGCCTACGACCTCCGCCTCCGACAACAACGCTCAACGCGGATGGCTCTGCAATGGCTCCTGCTTTGGGGATATTTCATGCACAACTCACCATCAGCAAACGCTCCTGTTCGGCCACAATCCAAGTCCGCGAGGGTGTTCAGACGCCGCTTCTGTCCAAACGCCACTGTCAAGCATTGGCCATCATCTCAGCAGAATTCCCCAAGCCAATTCTACAGGTTAAACATATCTACAGGTGTAAGGAGCTACCCTTCACAGCCACCACATCACCTGCACAAGCCAAGGAGTTCTTTCTTCGAGAGTTCAAGGACGTTTTGGTCTCCAAGGAGGATCTCCAGACAGCTCCACTCAAGCCTATGAAGGGTCCCCCAATGCGGATCCACCTCAAGGACGATGCCGTGCCTTTTGCCATCTACACCCCGCGGAAGATCCCCTTTGCTTTCAGGGACAAAGTTAAGCAGGAGCTGGACTCGCTAGTGGCACAAGGTATCATTAAACCGGCCGGCGATGAACCTTCAGAGTGGTGCCACCCCCTCGTCGTCGTCGCCAAGCCCAACGCCGAAGTTTGCCTCACCGTAGACCTCACCAAGCTCAACTGCCAAGTTTCCCGCCCAGCCCACCCCTCACCGACGCCTTTCGAAGCGATCCGCAGTGTGGCCCCGCAGGCGAAATTCTTCACGACGGCAGACGCCCTGAGTGGATATTGGCAAATGGAACTTGCGGAGGAGGACCAGCATCTCACAACTTTCATCACTCCTTATGGCCGTTTCCAACACTGTAGAGGTCCAATGGGTTTCGCTGCGACAGGTGATGCCTTCTGCCTTCGCGGTGATAGGGCCCTCCAAGGGGTGCAAAATTGTGCCAAGGTTGTCGACGACGTGCTGCTCTACGACGAGGACTTCAACACACATCTTCAGCGTATCCATGAAGTGCTCATACGGTGCTGCGACAGTGGGATCACACTCAACAAGGACAAGTTCGTGGTCGCCGCACCCAGTGTGAACTTCTGTGGGTACACGCTCTCAGGTGAGGGCATCTCGGCTGACCCTGGCAAAGTCGGAGCGATCAAGGACTTCCCGACACCAGCCAACATCACCGACCTTCGCTCCTTCATGGGTTTGGTGAACCAGCTGGCGGAGTTCACCCCCGATATCGCCACTGCCGCTCAGCCCCTACGCCCCCTGATGAGCCAGAAGAGGTCGTTTATGTGGACCGCTGACCATGATGAGGCTTTCCGCCGGGTCAAGGCTGCCCTGCTCAGTCCACCCGTCCTGGCCCCATTCGACCCTTCCCTACCAGTGATTCTACAAACTGATGCATCCCGCCTCAACGGTATTGGATACGCCCTCCTACAGGATCATGGCAACAACCGTCTCCGCTTAGTTCAGTGTGGCTCGAGGTTCCTAAGCGACCCCGAGTCCCGCTATGCCACCATTGAGCTGGAGATGCTAGCCGTGGTCTGGGCCATGTCCAAGTGCAAGTTCTACCTCATCGGACTGCAACACTTCACCCTCATGACGGACCATCGCCCCCTCATCCCCATCTTCAACAACTACACCCTTGATGCGGTTGAAAATCCCCGCCTCCAACGTCTGAAGGAGAAAGTCGCACCTTACCTCTTCACAGCCGTCTGGCGCGCTGGCAGGTTGCTCTGCATCCCTGATGCGTTGTCACGGGCCCCTGTCAGCCACCCGACGCCAGAGGATGAGTTAGCATGTGCCGACGCCACGGTTCACCTCAGATCCCTCGTGACTGTCAACGCCGCCGCCGCCGACGTCAACTCTCCTTCACAGGACGCAGACAGGATTCTCCAGGAACTCCGAGACGCAGCCAGAGCGGATCCTGTGTACATCCGCCTGCATGAGTGCGTTACTTCGGGTTTCCCCACCAACCGCTACGACCTGCACAACTCTCTACTCCCATTTTGGAAACTCCGAGACTACCTGTCAGCAGATGGTGAAATCGTCCTGTACGAAGCGAGGGTTGTGGTTCCTGAAGCCCTCCGCCGCTGCATCTTGGCTCGCCTGCATAATAGTCACAGAGGCGTGGAGGCCACTAAGCATAGGGCGCGACAGGCTGTCTTTTGGCCTGGCATCAACTCGGATATCGCCAATACAGTTCAAGCTTGTGAGCCGTGTCAGGTCTTACAGCCTAGTCAGCAGCAGGAACCCATGATCAACGACGACAACTCAACTAGGCCTTTCGAGTCTGTTTCAGCCGACTTCTTCGCTGTGGCGGGGAAATCCTTCCTCGTCGTAACAGACCGACTCTCAGGCTGGCCCGTTGTCGTACCCTGCAAAGGAGATACTACCGCTTCAAACACCATCAGGATCTTCTGCCGCTACTTCAGGGAAGTTGGTGTACCCCTCCGCCTACGTACAGATGGAGGCCCACAGTTTACTAGCCGTGAGTTCCGGGACTTCATGGAGCGTTGGGGAGTCAATCACTTGGTCTCTTCCAAACACTACCCACAATCCAACGGTCATGCCGAGTCTGCCATCAAGTCCGTCAAACACCTCATACTGAAGACGGCTCCCTCAGGCAACATCGACTGTGAGGACTTTGACCGTGGACTGTTGGAGCTCCGCAACACCCCGAACTTCACAGGCCGCTCCCCGGCACAAATCCTGTATGGCCACCCACTACGGTCTTGTATCCCTGCTCATCCCCAGTCCTTTGCAGCAGAGTGGCAAGCCAAGGCCGAGGACTGTGACCGCCGTGCAGCCGCCCACAAACTATGACCAGCACGCACGCCCCCTTCCCAGGTTGAGAGTCGGCACCACAGTGCGGATCCAAGACCCGACTTCTCACCGCTGGGACAAGGTTGGGGTCGTCATGGGCTGTGGCAGGTCCAGGGATTATGAGGTTCTTCTCCCCAGTGGTAAGATATATTGGCGGAACCGTCGCTTCCTCCGCCCAGTGAATTCCCCTGGTGTTGAACCCCTCCCCCATAACCCTGAGATCCCTGTGTCTTGCACGGACCCAGAAAGAGAGTCCTTCACTTCCCCCATGGCCCCACGTAGGTCTGAAAGGCTCCTAGAAAAAGAGTCAGCTCGACAACGTCTTGCGAGCTTGAAGGGGGAGGGAGGTGTTGATATAGGTTAAGTGCACACACAACATATATACAGAGTGTACACATGCCTTAATCATATTGCAACATACACACATGTACTTTCAGGGCAATACTATCATTGTTTAATATCCCATGATAATATACCGTACTCTGTAGTATCGGCAGCGTTGCACCAAATATATCTGGCACCGCTGCACATGTTTTCATCAGTAACATCCGGTCGGCACTCAGCATAACAAGTGCCTCCCAGCTCCCTGTATCTCTGGCTAATAAGAACCTATAACTTATCTCTGGACTTTTATTCTACATCCTTGTGCAAGAAAGGATTATCAAGGTTGTTGTAGCTTCACATGACAACCATACAGGAAGGATAGAGCCCTTGATCAGTATCTGTAATGAACATGAACCATTCCATCGGCTACCAGTTACCCCAATAGGTTTACCACAACAGTTGGCTATACACACGGAACCTCGGTGTTCACTTCTTCATAACACAAATTAATCGTAATATCTTATGAGGCTATGTTATCGCAGTTCGAACTATTAAACCTTTCAGCCAGATGATGCCGCATTGTATAGTTATTCACTATGGTGAGCCTAGAAGTACTCCCACATAGACTCTTGTAATGCAGGGAGGGCTAGAGAAAATGGGTTGTCAATGTCCACATATATTTACAGTGTGACTCTTCCCAAATGGCAGAACTATCGGCTTGATTGTTTTAGTCTTTTTTTTTAGTTATTAAAAGCTGGGGGTCAGGAAGATGATCGTGGCTTAAGGAAGCCCACCTCGCTTTTTTTTTTCTTCCATACAATGCTGGCTTGCTATCGCTCTCCAGGAAGAAATCGACACCTGGATAGGGATAAACGTCTTAAAACAGTTGGCTGAATGGGCCCGAATGGATACAAGCCAGGGAAAGAGAGAAAAGGAGAGAATTAAAAAAAAAACGGTGACCCCCCTTAACGTACTTGTTACATCCACCAAACAAAGATTGACGAGGTTATACGATTATCATTGTCTACTTGTCTGTATTTTTGTTTGTCTATTTGCAATCACGATTTTGCAGAAACTAATGGACGGAATGTACAGTACGTACATGAAACTTCGTCAGTATCCTTATTTTGTATCAAAATCGATATTATTACTTTTTGGGCAAAAACCGCCGACCAAATCGGCCACGTGACAAAACGGTCATGGATCAAATCGACCGCAGACCAAAATGTTACCTCAGACAAGAACATGGAAGTAATACGACCGCTCGGCTCTACCCACATCAGCCACGGACAGAATTGGCCGTATACCAAATCGGCTGCAGACCAAAACTGATGCGAGCCTACACGGACAGGATGAATGTAACTGTCAATAGCTCTGACTTGCACGGATGGCAGAAATGTGAGCTCTACTTACCACGTTAGTTAGACTTTTCTGTCTGCTGCGTTAACCATACTCGCTAAAAAAAAATTGAAGTCTTATTATTTGTTTAAATATTCATTAACTGTCCCTATAATTAGTTCAATTCAACCATAGTGTTTGACTTTTAGCAGTAATATAACCCCACTAACATTTTTCCTCTCCCCTCCCACTTACATCCCCATCCACCATTATCCATACCCACCCTCTCAACCCTACCCACCTACATCCCCCATCCACCATTATCCATACCCACCCTCTCAACCCTACCCACCTACATCCCCCATCCTCCACACCCACCCACCCACCTACAGTACATCCCCCATCCACCATTCTCCCCACCCACCTACATCCCCCATCCACCATTCTCCACACCCACCCACTCAACCCCACCCACCATCCTACCTACCCACCTACATTCCCCATCCACCATTCTCCACACCCACCCACTCAACCCCACCTACTATCCTACCCATCCACCTACATCCCCTATCCACCATTCTCCACGCTCACCCACTCAACCCCACCCCACCCCACCATCTTCCACTTTACCTACGTTCCACCCTACCTACCTTCCTTCTCCACACGTTCCTCCCCACCCACCCATCCACCTTTATCCCCACCCACCCACTCAACCCACCCCACCCCACCCCACCCCACCCATCATCCACCTTACCTACGTTCCACCCTACCTACCTTCCTTCTCCACAAGTTCCTCCCCACCCACCCATCCACCTTCATCCCCTCCACTAAGCTACCTCCCAATAACGCAATGTCCTCCCCAACTTCTCTCCAATACTGCCCATTCTCCGCTTATCTCCCCTCCCCCTCCCTCCTCCCTTTGGTCCACGTGCCTCTCTCTATCTCTTTCTCGCTCTCCCCGCTGGCCACCTGACGCACTTTAGCCTCCCCCCCACCCCACCCATACTACCCCTCCCCCCTCCTCCTCTCCCCCTGCCCACCTATTCTACCCTCCTCTCCCCCTCCCCTGCCCACCTATCCTACCCTCACCCTCCCTCTGCCCACCTATCCTCCATCGTCACCCTCCCCTCCCCTCCCCTGCCCTGCTACCCCCTCCGTGTTTCTCCTTATACCAACCTTATACCTACCTTACCTTGTTCCTCCTTCTTCTTCACCCATCCTCTCTCACTCACCCACAGCTTCCTCTCCTATCTCTCTCTTCTCAACTCAACTCTCTCTCTCTCTCTCTCTCTTTTCAACTCTCTCATTCTCTCTTTCACCCACAGCTTCCTCTCCTATCTCTCTCCTCAACTCTCTCTTATCTCTCTCTCCTATCTATCTCTTCTCAACTCTCTCTCTCTCTCTCTATCTATCTATATCTCTTCTTCTCAACTATCTCTCTCTCTCTCTCTCTCTCTCTCTCTCTATATATATATATATATATATATATATATATATATATATATATATATATATATATATATAAAATTTAGTTTTCATTAGTACTTCTTCCCGCTCATGTATATTTCCCCTACCCCTTAATACCCCCCCCCCCCCCTCTCTCTCTCTCTCCCAATACACACACACACACACACACACACACACACACACACACACACACACACACACACACACACACAACTCTCTTTTTGCTGCATCTTTTTATCCGTGTTTCAATTTCCTTCTCCTCCTAGATTCACTGTTGCATTATCATACCCTTGGCTATTATTTATCTTTACAGCCTTTTTCTTTCTATTTTCCTCTTCTTTCCATCCTTTCTTCCTTTCTTTCTTCCTTCCATCCTTTCTTTCTTCTTTCTTCCTTCCTTCCTTTCTTCCTTCCTTCCTTTCTTCCTTCCTTCCTTTCTTCCTTCCTTCCTTCCTTCCTTCCTTCCTTCCTTCCTTGTTCCTTCTTTCCTACTTTCTTCTTCCTCTCTTCCTTCAATCACTTCTCTCCTTTTCCTCCATAAATGTATTCCTGCTTCCTCTTTCCTTCTTGGTCCTGTTATCTTCCTCTCTCTCTCTCTCTCTCTCTCTCTCTCTCTCTCTCTCTCTCTCTCTCTCTCTCTCTCTCTCTCTCTCTCTCTCTCTCTCTCTCTCTCTCTCTCTCTCTCTCTCTCTCTCTCTCTCTCTCTCTCAGCCCACATGTTTATCTCTGTCACCTTTGCTCATTAAGCTTAATATATACTAGTTTCACAAATGTTAATGAATCCCTAATTAATTTCATAACTCCTTTATATTCTCATTAATGTTCCCCCCATTCAAGATTGTCCTAATATTACCAGTGCACTCTAAGATATAAGCCTCTCGTCTCATTAATTCACTTTTTCTTACTAATTCCTTACAATCTCTCTCTACACGCCGCAATGTTGTATCTTTCTCACTCTTCTACTTCTACTACGCTAATCAGAATCCTTCAGAGCTTTCTCAGTGTATACCTCCTCATTTGCAGATAGTAGGGGGCACCTGCCTTTCAACACATTCCCACCCATTTGCTGTCCAACTCTCTAACCCAAGACTGAATCAATTTTCCCAGTCTTTCTTTTACTCAACAAGTAAGCTCTGGAACTCTCTCCCTTAATCTGTCTTCCCCTCACCTTATGACGTAAATTAATTCAAGCTCCGTGTATTCAGACGTTTTTACTAGCTTCCTGTAACTTTTTAAAACAAAATTAGGGGGGAGGGGGGACACTTGTTACTGGCAACTTTGCCTTTTGTCTCCTTCATGCACATACAAAATGTACACTTTCTGAATCCTCGAACTGCTTAAATGAACCCATGAAATTTATATACTAGGTATATACAGGAGTAACGAGGAGATTCAATTCCGTTTAGGTTATCTTCGAAAACTTCAGGCCACGATTTATATCCCTGAGTGTAGGCTACCTATATTAATATCCCTGAGTGTAGGCTACCTATATTAATTACTTTTGTTATGTTCCAAATTGAGTAGCTTATATTTTATCCCAATTGCATCTTGTAGTTTTGCTTTCCTTTCTTTATGGATTGTCAGTTTATGTAAATTAATAGTTGCACCCACTATGACGTCAATTTCTACCACAGTAACTCAATTAATATATTTACACATTTACTGCCACAAAACTTTTTCAAAAATATAGGATCAACTAATGATCGCCAGAATACTCAAAGAATTGTCACTGTAATTATATTATTTTGTTATCCTTAATTAATAAAATAAGTAAAATTAATTTACAATCACACTCCAGATTGAATGATACTAACTTACCGTATATTTCCCAAATGCACATTCTGTTCCACATATTTCCCAAATGCACATTCTGTTCCATATATTTCCCAAATGCACATTCTGTTCCACATATTTCCCAAATGCACATTCTGTTCCATATATTTCCCAAATGCACATTCTGTTCCATATATTTCCCAAATGCACATTGTTCCATATATTTCCCAAATGCACATTCTGTTCCACATATTTCCCAAATGCACATTCTGTTCCATATATTTCCCAAATGCACATTCTGTTCCACATATTTCCCAAATGCACATTCTGTTCCATATATTTCCCAAATGCACATTCTGTTCCATATATTTCCCAAATGCACATTCTGTTCCATATATTTCCCAAATGCACATTCTGTTCCATATATTTTTCAATTCCATGTTTCCTAACCTATTGACTATATTAATACATGCAGTATTCAGTTTTTCATTCACGCCTCATTAATGTTGGATAGGCTGCCATATTCACACATGTTAAATTCCTTCATCTTAATAACTAGTTTGTTTGTATTTTGGTTATCATTAAACTACATTATTCAGTTTAGGAAGGGCCTATGGTAGTCAGACAGCTAATGGACATAAAATTACCCCTTTGATTCCTAGAGGTCTTCCCCAAATGGAGCAAAATCGTCTGATGTTAGCTAGGATATAATAGGACTGACGCCATCGTATAATAAAGGTGTGTTGGGAATACGAAAGTGGAGGCGCGCGTCGTGTTGTGGGGAAGGGTTGGTAGAGATTTGTATTCATATGGTACTACTTCAAACCTGCTACACTCACTCTCACTCTCTCTCTCTCTTTCTTTCTCCCTCTCTCTCTCGCTCTCTCTCGCTCTCGCTCTCGCTCTCTCTCTCTCTCTCTCTCTATATATATATATATATATATATATATATATATATATATATATATATATATACAGGTATTAATAGAGGTAATACAGGTAATAGAGGTATACAGGTAATTAATATATTGAT
The DNA here is from genome assembly GCA_032716605.1 of Paralithodes platypus. Classification (NCBI taxonomy): domain Eukaryota; kingdom Metazoa; phylum Arthropoda; class Malacostraca; order Decapoda; family Lithodidae; genus Paralithodes; species Paralithodes platypus. The sequence goes on from CM064513.1 coordinate 33,536,685, forward strand.
TAAAACGTCGGCTATCGTCCTGATGGTCGACGGTTCGATCCCCACTGAGAGATTAGAAACACAGGTATATATATATATATATATATATATATATATATACAGTATATATACGGTATATATATATATATATATATATATTTTTTTTTTTCACTCTCCAACTACTCCTTTTCGGGCATAAGCTGAGAGCCTGTACATTCTACCGCTGAACACGGTAAAGCCCGTGAGGTCTCGTTCCAGTCTACGGAGTATGACATGTGACTGAAGAACAGGCAAGAGAAGTGGTGATGAATAGGAATGAATGGAGAATGATTATGAATTGATGAGTGATAACGTGTCTGTCTCGTAGGGAGTGGGGGTCGGGCGCCTGTTGGACTAGATAATACTCTGTCAGGGGCTTGGCCCGGGGAGCCAGTGTATAATTATGAAGGGCTATGCTAGGAAGTGAAGTGGGCGGGCATTGTGGTGCGCTCCTCTGCGTGTCTGCCTGCTGAGACTGAAACCTCTCCAGGAGGTCTAGGACCTGGGAGCCCCCAAATGGACCTTGGTCTCTGGGTCTTCTCCTGTGTGACCTAAATGTGTGATTTTTTTGTTCTTCTTTCTAATCTCTGTCCCGAGTCGGCCACCCCCTGTTATTGGGTGTGTGCCTGATTATATACAGTATATATATATATATACCGGTATATATTATATATATATATATATATATATAAGAACATAAGAAGAAAATGGGAGTCTGCAGAAAGCCGATTGGCCTAAGCAAGGCAGATCCCTGTCCCACACAACCCCAATTCATTACAAAGCCCAATTATAGGCTTCACACTCTAATACCCTGAGGATCATCTTACCAAAACGGTTAGAGATTAACGCAGGATTATGGAGGTCTGCAGAGCGCTGATTGGCCCAACCCGGCTGATCCCCCTTCACACCCAACCCTTCTCGTCCATATGCTTATCCAATTTTATCTTAAATTGTAATATATATATATATACAGTAGTGTGTGTGTGGTTTTGTTAGCATATGCATATACAATATACAGTATATAATTTATAACCTATGACTTCCACCTTATACAGAACAATCACTCATGATAAAGTCATGCGGCTGGGTCATACCGTAACGACGCTGCTTTCTTCTGGCACAGGCAATGTCAAGCAGCCAGGCGGGGTTATAATGGCGCCTAGAAAAAAAAAATATCCTTGTCATTACTCCCCAGTTTTCAGGTATCTAGTGGTAAACTAAAATGTTATATGGAAACTGAATAAATATATATACAGTATACTGTATATATATATATATATATATATATAACATGCAACAGTGTACCTAGTCCTCTGCCTAGCACAGTTCTCTTCCTTATATGCCGAGCCACTACCCTGTCATCATTACCAGACGGTCTTCTTCTCTGCCTGCACCTCCTCCTTCTCCTCATCCACCTCCTTCTCTTCCTCCACCTCCTTCTCTTCCTCCACCTCCTTCTCCTTCTTCTCCGCCTCCTCCCTCTTCTCCTTCACCTTCTCTCTCTCTACCTCATTTTCCTTCTCCACCTCCTTATTCTTATTCTTCTCCTCCACCTCCTTCTCCTTCGCCTTCTTCTCCTTCTCCGCCTCCTCCTCCTCCTTTTACACTCTCCCTGCCTGCCTTCCTCCCTGCCTATTGAGACTGTGGTAAATAGCCGACCTCTCTGGATATTACTGTGTGCATCTTCTGGCCCTTCGTAACTGGGTTTTTCTCCAAGTACATATTGGTATCAGATCAGATCAGATGAAGGTATTGAGGGATAAGCCTTTACAACGGCACCTCGTATCTACATTCTACTTTTCCTATTTTTTGTTTTTGAAGAGTGTAGAGAGGGGAGAAGGAGTGTTGGAGAGAGAGGAAGCTGTTGGAGTGGTTTTGTTATGTGTGTTAGTCTGTATACGTCTTATAATCTTTTCATTCTAGGTTGGGCAGAAATCGTAACCTCTAACCTCTCATAACTCAAAAAGGACTAGGTAATCGAGCTAATATTTCTACCAAATAGGAAGCCTTGGCTAGGGAATAGGTGTGTAAATTGACAGCGCATTTGCTCTAGCCCATTTTGAGTTACAGAGGTTAGAGGTTACGATTTCTGCCCAACCTAGAATTAACGGACTTAAAATATTACACAGTTCCACCATCTTGCTGTATCTTGAACCTCTACATTCAATTTCACCAACGTTACAACCATGTCATTAAGATATACTAATCAATCTCACCACCACTCATCATCCACTCCTAATAACCTATAGCCCACCAACACAAACAATACTCGTTGTAATTTGTCACAGATCCTTTCAAAGTGCACGAACTCGTCTAATGAATACCAGCATAAATTGGTAATGAATTGTAAGGTTTATTATGATTTTTTTTTTTTTTTTTTTTTTTTTTAGTTTTCTCCATAGACCTCTCTCAAGTTTAAATAAACACCCCCACGACACCCCTTCGAGATAAATTTGTAAATTTTTCGGTAAATAAATGTTCTCGCCGAAGGGCGGTTCCTCCTACATTACAGGACAAAATCGACAACTAAATGCCATGAAAGGTAATTAATATTGACAAAGAAATGGGCCGAAAGGTCTTAAAATCGCCAAAATAATGGAACGCACGTCTGAAAATCTCAAAAATAATGGATCTAAGTATGAGGGGAAAGGGGTCCAGAAAGCAAACTCAAAACCTTTCCTTAACAGCAGCCGTAGAACTAAACTTTTGCTGGTGACTGTACCGGACTGTTGACTCATGACTTGCAGCTCCGGGCCTCACTTACTTTCATTTCACCTTTTCTCTCTTTTTCCTTTTCCCGTATTTACATCTCACACTTTTACTCGCACGACTACATTTTTCGTGTACATTTTTATCGCGTGACTTTTGTTTTGTTTTGGCCAACATTTTCCAGGTATTTTGCATTGGTGTCGGAAACTAGAGTCTGTGTGTGTGTGTGTGTGTGTGCTGAAGCTGATGATATATTACCGTGTTTCCCATTTCACTACTCGTCTATTGCCATGATTCTGTGTCGTTAATTATGAAGACTTGATATGATAAGACACAGATTCATCGTAATTTCGTACTATATGGAAGTGAGAGGCTTAAGCCTCTCTCATTCTCACAGATCCTTCCTAAGCTGTACAAAATCGTTAGACTCTAATGATATCCATAAGAAATGTCAAAACGCGGCATAATCCTCAAGAAGTTTATTCAGCTTTGGAAGGATATATGTATGATTAATGTTAAGAACGGGGTGTTCCTATCGATAAATCATCTGCTAAGAAACTAAACTTTCCATCTGCCTTCCTTCTTTATCTCCCTACACACCTCATCCTATTCCTTCTCTTCCCCGATTCCTTCTATCGTACCTTCCCTCCTCTCCTTATTCTCCCTCTTTACTATTATCCCTGCCTATCTGTCCCTCCCTTCCTCCTCTCTTATCTCCCTATACCTCCATCTCATCCTCATTCCCTACTATCATCCCTTTCTTCCCCCCTATTTCCTCCCTGCCTACCTATACTCTCCCTGCCTATATATATTCTCCCTCCCTCCCTATAGTCCTCCTGCCTGGCTCCCTATATTCTCCCTGCCTCCCTATACTCTCCCTGCCTGCCTCCCTATATTCTTCCTGCCTCTCTATGCTCTCCCTGCCTGCCTCCCAATATTCTCCCTACCTCCCTACCTGTCTATAATCTCCCTGCCTGCCTCCCTATATTCTCCCTGCTTCCCTACCATACACTCCCTCCCGCCCATACTCTCCCTCCCAGTGAGTGTGTGTGTGTGTGTGTGTGTGTGTGTGTGTATGTGTGTGTGGGCCAGCCTCGGGTAGTAATGTTAGGTTGTGTTGTGTTATTTATTTGCATTACCCTGGTGGTGATGGTGGTGGTGGCGATGATGATGATGATGGTGGTGGTGGTGGTGGTGGTAGTACACTCTTGCTGCCTTGCCTAGTCTCCTCACCATCTATACAGCATACTCTTTCTTACACCAGTTCTTATATTCTCTCTTTATATTATTTTTACATCTTCTTTTCACATTTTCCTCTTGTCTTCAACTGTATTTATTCTTCTTGGTAATGTTATTCTATTTTCTTCTTTAATTCATTTCTTTTCACGTTTTCTCTCCTCATTCTGTGTTTGGTTGAGCGTTATTTATGCGCATTAACTTGGTGATGGTATATTCTGTGTTTGGTTGAGCGTTATTTATGTGCATTAACTTGGTGGGGGTATAAGAACATAAGAACATAAGAAAATGGGAGTCTGCAGAAAGCCGATTGGCCTAAGCAAGGCAGATCCCTGTCCCACACAACCCCAAATCAATTACAAAGCCCAATTATAGGCTCAACACTCTAATACCCTGAGGATCATCCTACCAAAACGGTTAGAGATTAACGCAGGATTATGGGGGTCTGCAGAGCGCTGATTGGCCCAACCCGGCTGATCCCCCTTCACACCCAACCCTTCTCGTCCATATGCTTATCCAATTTTATCTTAAAGCTCCCTACAGTTTTAGATCCCACTATAGCACATGGTAGTCCATTCCACCCATCTACAACTCTGTTACCAAACCAATATTTGCCTATATCTTTTCTGAAACGAAATTTATCTAATTTGAAACCATTGGTACGAGTTCTTTCGCTATCACTGAGCTTTAGTACATTTGTCATGTCCCCTTTGTTAATCCCACTAACCCACTTGAACACCTCTATCATATCCCCTCTAACTCTGCGTCTCTCTAACGAATGTAAACCTAATTTCTTCAACCTTTCTTCATACGGAAGATTTCTAATATTATGGATCATTTTTGTCATTCTACGCTGTACTCTCTCCAATGAATCTATGTCCATTCTGTAATAAGGACACCAAAATTGGACAGCATAATCCATATGGGGTCTCACTAATGACAAGTAAAGTTTTAAGATAACATCCGCAGTTCTGTTACTCACACTCCTAGAGATGAACCCGAGAATCCTGTTTGCCTTATTACGAACGCCTATACACTGTTTTCTAGGCTTCAAATCATTGCTAACAAACACACCTAGATCTTTCTCGCAGTCTGAATTTTCTAATTCTAAATTAGCTAGTTTATATTTAACATTTGTTTGCATCTTCCCTATCTTTAATACCTTGCATTTGTCAATGTTAAACTTCATCTGCCAATTTACTGACCATTCATGTAAGGTATCTAGATCCCTTTGGAGGCACTCTATATCGCTATCTGAATCAATTGATCTCCCCATTTTAGTATCGTCTGCGAATTTACTTATCCTACTAGTTATACCTAAATCTAGGTCATTTATGTATATAAGAAACAACAGGGGACCTAATACCGATCCCTGGGGGACACCACTTTTGACTGCTCCCCACTCTGACTTGGTACCATTTATGCTGACTCTCTGTTTCCTACCAATTAGCCATGACCTAATCCATCCCAACAACGCCCCACCTATTCCATGTGCCTCAACCTTTCTCATCAATCTCTCATGAGGGACTCTGTCGAAAGCTTTACTGAAATCTAAATATATAATATCGTATGCCTTGTCATTATCTACTGCTTCATATACCTCTGAGAAAAAACTAAGCAAATTAGTAAGGCAAGAACGTCCCTGTGTGAATCCATGCTGAGAAGAATTGATTAAGTTAAATGTTTCTAAGTGGTTTCTCATTTTCCTAGCAATAATTGACTCTAGTAGCTTTCCTATGATTGAAGTGAGACTAATGGGACGGTAATTGGATGTTATTGATTTATCACCTTTTTTGAAAATCGGAACTACATTTGCAAGCTTCCAAGCTTCTGGAACTATACCTGTTTCTAATGAATTGTTAAAAAGAAATGTTAATGGGTAACTTAACTCATCTCTGCATTCTTTTAATACTCTGGCATATACCTCATCGGGACCAGGCGATTTCTGAGGTTTCAGTCTGTCAATTTCCTTAAGCACATCATTTCTACTTATAGTAACCGTACTTAACCTATTTTCTATACTATCTCTATACACCTTACGGACTTCTGGAATCTGTGCCAAATTTTCATTAGTGAACACGGATAGAAACTGACTATTTAATGTACTGCACATTTCTAAATCACTTTCTGTCATTTCTCCTATCGAAGTTTTAAGGGGGCCTATTTTATCTCTAACTTTAGATTTATATAGCTGGTAAAAAGCCTTAGGGTTATTTTTTGAGTCATTGGCTATCCTGATTTCATAATTTCTTTTGTCTGTCCTTATACATTTTTTAACCTCTCTTGATAGATTCTGATAGTAAGCAAGTAGGTGAATTTCGCCTTTCTTTATTTTTCGATATATTCCTCTCTTTTTTCCTAGAAGATCTAATAGTCTATTATTCATCCATTTGGGTTGGTTCTGTGTTGATCTAAATTTTCTTTTGGGGATATATTTATTTTGCGCATTGTGGAGTGAAGAAATAAAATTATTATATGTAGCTGTCAAATTATCCTGAGTTAAGACAGGTATCTGAGAGAGAGTATGTTCATTAGCGCACCTGGGTCCACTTAATAGTTTAACCATAGGATCGACTCTTAAGGCTCGTCTTAATCCACCATAATTGGCTTTTCTGAAATCTGGGATAAGTGTCGTATTCTCTTTAGCCTTTCCTGTCCATTGTATGTTAAAATAAATTGATTTATGATCACTATTTCCTAGTTGGTCTCCTATCTCTACATTATTTATCATTTGTTCATTATTACTGAGAACTAAATCGAGGATATTATTACCTCTAGTAGGCGAGTCTATGAATTGAAATAAAAAACTATCCTGTACCGCCTCAATAAACTCTGTTGAATCTGAGTCGCCGATTTGATGCTGCCAATCAATATTCGGAAAATTGAAATCCCCTATAATACACACATTGCTAAACCTTGATGCTATTTTCACTTCCTGCCATAAAGCTGTACCTTCGTTTCTACTCATATTTGGTGGTCTATAAATAACTCCAATAATTATGGTCTCACTACCTTCGCTAACCTCAACCCAAACACTTTCGTTATCAGTATTTAGTCTAATACCTGATTTAATACAGCTTTTTAAAGAACTCCTGACAAACACTGCTATTCCGCCGCCCCTCCTACTTGTTCGGTCGCGTTTAAACAAACTATATCCTGGTATATGGAATTCTGCTAAAAAATGTCTTGATTCTGTATTAATCCATGTTTCAGTCAGTGCTATAATGTCTATATTTTCGTTGCTAACAAGTGCTCTAAGTTCATCCATTTTGTTACATAAACTCCTACAGTTTGTATAATATAATCGCAATGAATTTATTTTACTGGTATCGGATTTACCTTTATTTCTAACTGAATTCCCATCTTCTGTTACACCTTTAATATTTCTACTAGCAGTACAATTAAAATCCTGTGACTGATATTTTCTATTCCTATCTGATGTACCAGTACGGCAATTTACCCTATCTAGACAATTATTCTTACTCATATTCTCAGGCTTTATTTTCAGCGAAACCCCGCGACAATCCTATCTATTGACCTAGCTAAATTTGCCACCCCTAGCCGAGAAAGATGAACCCCGTCCTGTGCGTACAACTGATTTTTACCATAGAAACGGGTCCAGTTATCAAGGAATGGTATTGCATTTGCATTACAGTATTTTTCCAGCCGACAATTGATACCAATTGCCCTAGATGACCATTCCTTGCTGACCCCTCTCCGTGGCAAGATACTGTGTACTACAGGTATGCCTCCCTTCCTCCTAACTTTATCTAACTTTATCTATAGTCTGTGTTTGGTTGAGCGTTATTTATGTGCATTAAATTGGAGGTGGTATATTCTGTGTTTGGTTGAGCGTTATTTATGTGCATTAACTTGGTGATGGTATATTCTGTGTTTGGTTGAGCGTTATTTATGTGCATTCACTTGGTGATGGTATATTCTGTGTTTGGTTGAGCGTTATTTATGTGCATTAAATTGGAGGTGGTATATTCTGTGTTTGGTTGAGCGTTATTTATGTGCATTAACTTGGTGGTGGTATAGTCTGTGTTTGGTTGAGCGTTATTTATGCGCATTAACTTACATAAGAACATAAGAAAATGGGAGTCTGCAGAAAGCCGATTGGCCTAAGCAAGGCAGATCCCTGTCCCACACAACCCCAATTCATTACAAAGCCCAATTATAGGCTTCACACTCTAATACCCTGAGGATCATCTTACCAAAACGGTTAGAGATTAACGCAGGATTATGGAGGTCTGCAGAGCGCTGATTGGCCCAACCCGGCTGATCCCCCTTCACACCCAACCCTTCTCGTCCATATGCTTATCCAATTTTATCTTAAAGCTCCCTACAGTTTTAGATCCCACTATAGCACTTGGTAGTCCATTCCACCCGTCTACAACTCTGTTACCAAACCAATACTTGCCTATATCTTTTCTGAAACGAAATTTATCTAATTTGAAACCATTGGTACGAGTTCTTTCGCTATCACTGAGCTTTAGTACATTTGCCATGTCCCCTTTGTTAATCCCACTAACCCACTTGAACACCTCTATCATATCCCCTCTAACTCTGCGTCTCTCTAACGAATGTAAACCTAATTTCTTCAACCTTTCTTCATACGAAAGATTTCTAATATTATGGATCATTTTTGTCATTCTACGCTGTACTCTCTCCAATGAATCTATGTCCATTCTGTAATAAGGACACCAAAATTGGACAGCATAATCCATATGGGGTCTCACTAATGACAAGTAAAGTTTTAAGATAACATCAGCAGTTCTGTTACTCACACTCCTAGAGATGAACCCGAGAATCCTGTTTGCCTTATTACGAACGCTTATACACTGTTTTCTAGGCTTCAAATCATTGCTAACAAACACACCTAGATCTTTCTCGCAGTCTGAATTTTCTAATTCTAAATTAGCTAGTTATATTTAACATTTGTTTGCATCTTCCCTATCTTTAATACCTTGCATTTGTCAATGTTAAACTTCATCTGCCAATTTACTGACCATTCATGTAAGGTATCTAGATCCCTTTGGAGGCACTCTATATCGCTATCTGAATCAATTGATCTCCCTATTTTAGTATCGTCTGCGAATTTACTTATCCTACTAGTTATACCTAAATCTAGGTCATTTATGTATATAAGAAACAACAGGGGACCTAATACCGATCCCTGGGGGACACCACTTTTGACTGCTCCCCATTCTGACTTGGTACCATTTATGCTGACTCTCTGCTTCCTACTAATTAGCCATGACCTAATCCATCCTAACAACGCCCCACCTATTCCATGTGCCTCAACCTTTCTCATCAATCTCTCATGAGGGACTCTGTCGAAAGCTTTACTGAAATCTAAATATATAATATCATATGACTTGTCATTATCTACTGCTTCATATACCTCTGAGAAAAAACTAAGCAAATTAGTAAGGCAAGACCGTCCCTGAGTGAATCCATGCTGAGAAGAATTGATTAAGTTAAATGTTTCTAAGTGGTTTCTCATTTTCCTAGCAATAATTGACTCTAGTAGTTTTCCTATGATTGAAGTGAGACTAATGGGACGGTAATTGGATGCTATTGATTTATCACCTTTTTTGAAGATCGGAACTACATTTGCAAGCTTCCAAGCTTCTGGAACTATACCTGTTTCTAATGACTTGTTAAATAGAAATGTTAATGGATAACTTAACTCATCTCTGCATTCTTTTAATACTCTAGCATATACCTCATCAGGACCAGGCGATTTATGAGGTTTCAGTCTGTCAATTTCCTTAACCACATCATTTCTACTTATAGTAACCGTACTTAACCTATTTTCTATACTATCGCTGTATACCTTACGGACTTCTGGAAACTGTGCCAAATTTTCATTAGTGAAAACGGAAAGAAATTGACTATTTAATGTACTGCACATTTCTAAATCACTTTCTGTCAATTTTCCTATCGAAGTTTTAAGGGGACCAATTACATCTCTAACCTTGGATTTATATAGTTGGTAAAAAGCTTTAGGATTATTTTTTGAATCATTGGCAACCTTAATTTCATAATTTCTTTTTTCTTTACTAATATCCTTTTTTACCTGTCGTGATAGATTATGATAGTAAGCAAGTAGGTGAATTTCGCCTTTTTTAATTTTTCTATATATTCCTCTCTTTTTTCCTAGAAGATCTAATAGTCTATTATTCATCCATTTGGGTTGGTTCTGTGTTGATCTAAATTTTCTTTTGGGGATATATTTATTTTGCGCATTGAATACTGAATTGATAAAATTATCGTATGTATCTACCAAGTTTGACGTCTCCTCCTGACTTAAGATGACAGGTGCCTGAGAAAGGATACACTCATTTGGACACCTGGATCGACTTAATTTTTTGACCATAGGGTCCGCTAACAGGGCTTCTCTTAACCCACCATAATTGGCTTTTCTGAAGTCAGGTATTAATGTTGTATTCTCTCTGATATTACCTTTCCATTGTATATTAAAATACACAGAATTGTGATCACTATTTCCTAGGTGGTCCCCGATTTCTACACTATTTATCATATGTTCATTGTTACTGAAAACTAAATCGAGAATATTATCACCTCTAGTCGGCGTATCTATGAATTGAGACAAAAAACTATCTTGTACTACCTCAATAAACTCCTTTGAATCAGAGTCGCCTATTTGTTGCTGCCAATCTATATTAGGGAAATTAAAATCCCCCATAATGCACACGTTGCTAAGCCTTGATGCTATTTTAATTTCCTCCCACAATGATGTTCCGTCATTTCTACTCATATTTGGCGGTCTATACATAACTCCAATAACTAAAGTCTCACTACCTTCGTTAACTTCTACCCAAACACTTTCATTTTCATTATTTACTCTAATACCTGATTTAGTACAGCTTTTTAATGAACTCCTGACAAACACTGCTATACCGCCACCCCTCTTACTTGTTCGGTCATATTTAAACAAACTATATCCTGGTATATCAAACTCTGCTATAAAATGCCTGGTTTCTGTATTAATCCATGTTTCAGTTAGCGCTATTATGTCTATATTTTCTTTGCTAACCAGTGCTCTAAGTTCGTTCATTTTGTTACATAAACTCCTGCAATTTGTATAATAAACACTCAAACTATTACTTGTATTTGCAACTATTTTTCTATTGTTTTTAACTAATTTATTTTTACCTGTTGAACTACTGGACCTAGACGGAAAATCTACGCTATCAGAATGTTCGTTATTACTATCAATTTGATGTGGCTGGGATTCTATTTTACTTACACACCTATGGTTTATTAACCAAACCCCGCAACAAACTTGTCGAGTGAGCTGGCTAAGGTCGAAACTCCTAGTCGAGAGAGATGTACTCCATCCTGGGCATACAGTTCATCCTTACCGTAGAAGAGGGTCCAGTTATCCAGGAATGGAATAGTATTTGCCTTGCAATACTTCTCCAGCCGGCTATTTACACCAATAGCCCTGGAGGACCATTCCTTCCTTACCCCTCTTCTTGGTAGGATACTGTGTACCACAGGAACTCCACCCTTCTCCTTGATCCTCTCCAACATTTCCTGGTACGTGGTGAGCAACTCCTCAGTCCTGCATTTCCAAATGTCGTTGCTCCCTGCGTTGAGGAAGATGATGGGGTCCTCTCCACTCGCTTCCATGACACCATCTAGCTTTTCTGCCACCTTCTCGACTCCGGCACCAGGCAGACAGACAACTTTACCAACATGTGTGTTAGTAACTTGGTGGTGGTATATTCTGTGTTTGGTTGAGCGTTATTTATGTGCATTAACTTGGTGGTGGTATATTCTGTGTTTGGTTGAGCGTTATTTATGTGCATTAACTTGGTGGTGGTATAGTCTGTGTTTGGTTGAGCGTTATTTATGTGCATTAACTTGGTGGTGGTATAGTCTGTGTTTGGTTGAGCGTTATTTATGTGCATTAACTTGGTGGTGGTATAGTCTGTGTTTGGTTGAGCGTTATTTATGTGCATTAACTTGGTGGTGGTATAGTCTGTGTTTGGTTGAGCGTTATTTATGTGCATTAACTTGGTGGGGGTATAGTCTGTGTTTGGTTGAGCGTTATTTATGTGCATTAACTTGGTGGGGGTATATTCTGTGTTTGGTTGAGCGTTATTTATGTGCATTAACTTGGTGGTGGTATAGTTTGTGTTTGGTTGAGCGTTATTTATGTGCATTAACTTGGTGGGGGTATAGTCTGTGTTTGGTTGAGCGTTATTTATGTGCATTAACTTGGTGGGGGTATATTCTTGCTGCTTCGTCTTTTTTTTTTTTTTTATACTCTCTCCCTCCCCACCACATAGCCTCTTGTAGTCTGTTTATTCTTCTCTTTTCCTATTATCTCATCTATTCTTTTTCCTCCACTTTTCTTTGCTTGTCTTCCCATCTTCTTATTCTGTATTGGGTTGAGGGTTGTTTATATTACCTTGCCCTGGTAGTGGTGGTGTACCCTGCTGCCTCGCCTACACCCTGTTTCAACTCTCACCTCTCCTTGTCTTCCTCTTTCCTATCATCATCTCTCTATTTCTCTCTCTCTCTCTCTCTCTCTCTCCTGAACCTGTTTTCTCACGGTGCATTATCTTATCTTTCTTCTTTTATCATGCTGCTCCTCTTCCCCTCCACATATCCGTCATCTCCCTTCTTTTATCATGTTCCTCCTCTTCCCCTCCACATCTCCATCGTCTTCTTATTTATCTTCTTTCATCTTTGTAATTTCCTCATCTCCCCTTTTTCATCATGTTCCTCGTCTTCCCCTTCACATCTCCGTCATTTTCTTATCTCTTATGTTATCGTATTCTTCTTCTTCCCCTTCACATATCCGTCATATTATTATCTCTCTCTCTTCTTTCTTTCATCTCTGTCTAAAAACAACGCTTATAAAAATAAAATTTATGAAATAAAAGAACACAATCCAATACATAGGGTGTACATTACTACATGAGCAAGTTAATCTGTTTCCCACGCAAACTAATCGCACACATAACGCACTATCGTCACGTTCAAGGAATTATATATACCCGGTATACTGTATATATATATATATATATATATATATATATATATATATACCTGTATATATATATATATATATATAGATATAGGTGTATATCGTATACGAATTTGATAACGCATACTATATTAACCCCTTCTGTACCGACGATGTCTATTTAATCATATTGTGGCTGCATTTAGACGATTTGTGCAATTTAAGAAGGATCTGTGGTAGCAAAAAGGGTTAATACAGATAGTCTTTATCCTATTTAATGCTACACGTCCGTCTTAAGCTAAACAAAATCGTCTACTAATTGCCGGAATATAATGAAAAGGACGTGAATGGGTTAAGATGCTTAGCTTGAACCTGACCATGACTGTAGGATGAAGTTCAAGAGGGTCAATACAATCATGTGGACCCCTTTAACTTATACTGTAAATATATCTCCTCTACACTGTAAATATTGGGTGTTCAAGTATAAGGAAAGTGATACACGTCATAAGTGTTTAAGGGGGGTCACCGGCTTTTTTTTCATCTTGCTCTCCTTTTCACTCTTTCACTGGCTTGTATCCATTCGGCCCCATTCAGCCAACTGTTTGAAGACGTTTATCCCCATCCAGGTGTCGATTTCTTCCTAGCAAGCGATAGCGAGCCAGCATTGAATGGAGAAATCCGGCTTCGCCGGAGAAATATTTCTATTGAAAAATTTACAAATTTAGCTTGCTGTCAAAACAAAAATATATATATATGCTGGCTCGCTACCGCTTGCCAGGAAAATATTGACACCTGGATGGGGGTAAACGTCTTAAAACAGTAGGCTGAATGGGGCCGAATGGATACAAGCCAAAGAGAGAGGGAGAGAAAGAGAAAACAAAAAGCGAGGTGGGCCCCCTTAAATAATGTGTGTTCAGATTAGCACACATAAACGGTTGTAACCATTTTGTTTCAATTAGCCCAGTAATAATTTTGTTGCAATTACCGGTGACGTCCTTTGCATCATATTCTGGATACTATTAGACGATTATATTCAGGTTGGGAATGATCTGTGGTAGCTCAAAGGATTACAGGCAGCCTTTTTAAGTGTTAGAGGTCATTCCTAAGCTGAATACAATCGTCTAACAGTAGCCAGAAGACCATGAAGAGGACGTCGCCGGTATGAAATGGGTTAAGGGAGCCCACCTCGCTTTTTTTTTCTCTTTCTCTCCCTCTCTCTTTGGCATGTATCCATTCGGCCCCATTCAGCCTACTGTTTTAAGACGTTTACCCCCATCCAGGTGTCAATATTTTCCTGGAGAGCGGTAGCGAGCCAGCATATATATATTTTTGTTTTGACAGCAAGCTAAATTTGTAAATTTTTCGAAAGAAAAATGTTTCCGGCGAAGCCGGATTTCTCCATACAGAGCTGGCTCGCTATCGCTCACCAGGAAGAAATCGACACCTGGATGGGGTTAAACGTCTTAAAACAGTTGGCTGAATGGGGCCGAATGGATACAAGCCACGGAAAGAGAGAAAAGAAGAGAAAGATAATAAAAATCCGGTGACCCCCCTTAAGGGTTCAACGTTTTCAGTGCACCTGTATTATTGATGCCTCTGAGATTGTAGTGTGTTTGTTTGTCTCCATATGAGTAATTGAGGGGAGGTGTTTTATTTATCTGTTTAGGTATTAGTTTTTTAGTTCCCCCCCCCCCCCCTAGACATCCATTAAGCTTAACCCTTTGAATACCAGCGAGGTGTGTTATCATTTATTCTAGCTATAATTAGACGCTATTATGCAGCTTAGGAAGAAGCTGTGGTAATTAAAAGTGTTGGTTGAGATAGTTTGAAGCCTTATTATTGCTAGAGGTCCTTCCTAATCTGAATGTAATCGTCTAATAGTTGCCACAATATAAAGTAATGTATGTCACCGGTACTGTACGGGTTTAGGGGACGTTATGTGATGGCTTGTGCTTGATGAGATTGTCACCTCTTCCCATGTTCTCCAGCTTTGTCTTGCTTTGCAAGAGAGGCTGGAGAATGTTGAGCTCGAGGTCCAATCTCTCAAGGACGAGAACTTAGCATTGAAGATGGCATTTGAGGAAAACAAAAATGCCACTGGTGTAGGAAACCCGGACTCTTCCTGGAAGGTGGCATCTTCAAGAGGAATGAAATTAACCTTCCAGAAGCAGTATGTGACTGTTAAAAACAAGTATAGCGCCTTGGATGACGAGTGTGATGGCAGTGAAGGGGGAAAGGAGGAAGGAGATGACCCGTCTTACAGCGGGGCAGTGAGAGGGGAGGGGAGGAAATCTGCAGCTACTTCTGCTGCTACTACTTCTGCTACAGGCCGGCAACAGAAAACAGCTAAGTCTATTTTAATTGTAGGGGATTCAGTGGTTAAATACCTTGGTAGGGCTACTAACACACATGTTGGTAAAGTTGTCTGTCTGCCTGGTGCCGGAGTCGAGAAGGTGGCAGAAAAGCTAGATGGTGTCATGGAAGCGAGTGGAGAGGACCCCATCATCTTCCTCAACGCAGGGAGCAACGACATTTGGAAATGCAGGACTGAGGAGTTGCTCACCACGTACCAGGAAATGTTGGAGAGGATCAAGGAGAAGGGTGGAGTTCCTGTGGTGCACAGTATCCTACCAAGAAGAGGGGTAAGGAAGGAATGGTCCTCCAGGGCTATTGGTGTAAATAGCCGGCTGGAGAAGTATTGCAAGGCAAATACTATTCCATTCCTGGATAACTGGACCCTCTTCTACGGTAAGGATGAACTGTATGCCCAGGATGGAGTACATCTCTCTCGACTAGGAGTTTCGACCTTAGCCAGCTCACTCGACAAGTTTGTTGCGGGGTTTTGTTAATAAACCATAGGTGTGTAAGTAAAATAGAATCCCAGCCACATGAAATTGATAGTAATAACGAACATTCTGATAGCGTAGCTTTTCCGTCTAGGTCCAGTAGTTCAACAGGTAAAAATAAATTAGTTAAAAACAATAGAAAAATAGTTGCAAATACAAGTAATAGTTTGAGGGTTTATTATACAAATTGCAGGAGTTTATGTAACAAAATGAACGAACTTAGAGCACTGGTTAGCAAAGAAAATATAGACATAATAGCGCTAACTGAAACATGGATTAATACAGAAACCAGGCATTTTTTAGCAGAGTTTGATATACCGGGATATAGTTTGTTTAAATATGACCGAACAAGTAGGAGGGGCGGCGGTATAGCAGTGTTTGTCAGGAGTTCATTAAAAAGCTGTACTAAATCAGGTATTAGAGTAAATAATGAAAATGAAAGTGTTTGGGTAGAAGTTAACGAAGGTAGTGAGACTTTAGTTATTGGAGTTATGTATAGACCGCCAAATATGAGTAGAAATGACGGAACATCATTATGGGAGGAAATTAAAATAGCATCAAGGCTTAGCAACGTGTGCATTATGGGGGATTTTAATTTCCCTAATATAGATTGGCAGCAACAAATAGGCGACTCTGATTCAAAGGAGTTTATTGAGGTAGTACAAGATACTTTTTTATCTCAATTCATAGATACGCCGACTAGAGGTGATAATATTCTCGATTTAGTTTTCAGTAACAATGAACATATGATAAATAGTGTAGAAATCGGGGACCACCTTTTTTTTTTTTTTTTTTTTTTTTTTTTCTATGTGATTGAGGGAGGCAAAAGGCATAACTGCCTATAGCGAGTGCCTCCCCCATAGTTGAAAGAGTGACAGGGCCAAAATCAAGGGACGTTCGAGCCAAAATGCCTGGACACACGGAGTTTGAAGCAATTTAAGTCATAGGAAGAGGGAAAGACTGATTCTGGGAGAGAGTTCCAGAGCTCAGATGTTGAGTAGAAGAAAGTTTGAGAGTAACGTTTCACTCTTGGGTTGGAGAGTTGCACAGAGTAGGGGTGGGATTGAGTTGCAAGACGGGTACCACGTGCCCTACGTAAAGGAGGTGGTATGCACTGGGATAGCTCTGAGGAACACTGATTATTATAGTAGCGATATAATAGCGAGAGAGATGCAACATTGCGGCGGAGAGAGAGAGATTGCAGAGATTTGGTGAGTGGACGGGAGTTAATGATACGAAAGGCCTTCCTTTCAACTTTGTCTAGGAGAGCGGTGTGAGAGGAACCTCCCCACACATGTGAACAATACTCAATACAAGGGCGCACTATGCCCCTGTACAGAGCAAGAAGCTGTGCAGGGGAAAAGAACCCCCTAAGGCGGTGTAAGGCGGAAATAGTGATCACAATTCTGTGTATTTTAATATACAATGGAAAGGTAATATCAGAGAGAATACAACATTAATACCTGACTTCAGAAAAGCCAATTATGGTGGGTTAAGAGAAGCCCTGTTAGCGGACCCTATGGTCAAAAAATTAAGTCGATCCAGGTGTCCAAATGAGTGTATCCTTTCTCAGGCACCTGTCATCTTAAGTCAGGAAGAGACGTCAAACTTGGTAGATACATACGATAATTTTATCAAGTCAGTATTCAATGCGCAAAATAAATATATCCCCAAAAGAAAATTTAGATCAACACAGAACCAACCCAAATGGATGAATAATAGACTATTAGATCTTCTAGGAAAAAAGAGAGGAATATATAGAACAATTAAAAAAGGCGAAATTCACCTACTTGCTTACTATCAGAATCTATCACGACAGGTAAAAAAGGATATTAGTAAAGAAAAAAGAAATTATGAAATTAAGGTTGCCAATGACTCAAAAAATAATCCTAAAGCTTTTTACCAACTATATAAATCCAAGGTTAGAGATGTAATTGGTCCCCTTAAAACTTCGATAGGAGAAATGACAGAAAATGATTTAGAAATGTGCAGTACATTAAATAGTCAATTTCTTTCCGTTTTCACTAATGAAAATTTGGCACAGTTTCCAGAAGTCCGTAAGGTATACAGCGATAGTATAGATAGTATAGATAATAGGTTAAGTACGGTTACTATAAGTAGAAATGATGTGCTTAAGGAAATTGACAGACTGAAACCTCATAAATCGCCTGGTCCTGATGAGGTATATGCTAGAGTATTAAAAGAATGCAGAGATGAGTTAAGTTACCCATTAACATTTCTATTTAACAAGTCATTAGAAACAGGTATAGTTCCAGAAGCTTGGAAGCTTGCAAATGTAGTTCCGATCTTCAAAAAAGGTGATAAATCAATAGCATCCAATTACCGTCCCATTAGTCTCACTTCAATCATAGGAAAGCTACTAGAGTCAATTATTGCTAGGAAAATGAGAAACCACTTAGAAACATTTAACTTAATCAATTCTTCTCAGCATGGATTCACTCAGGGACGGTCTTGCCTTACTAATTTGCTTAGTTTTTTCTCAGAGGTATATGAAGCAGTAGATAATGACAAGTCATATGATATTATATATTTAGATTTCAGTAAAGCTTTCGACAGAGTCCCTCATGAGAGATTGATGAGAAAGGTTGAGGCACATGGAATAGGTGGGGCGTTGTTAGGATGGATTAGGTCATGGCTAATTGGTAGGAAGCAGAGAGTCAGCATAAATGGTACAAAGTCAGAATGGGGAGCAGTCAAAAGTGGTGTCCCCCAGGGATCGGTATTAGGTCCACTGTTGTTTCTTATATACATAAATGACCTAGATTTAGGTATAACTAGTAGGATAAGTAAATTCGCAGACGATACTAAAATAGGGAGATCAATTGATTCAGATAGCGATATAGAGTGCCTCCAAAGGGATCTAGATACCTTACATGAATGGTCAGTAAATTGGCAGATGAAGTTTAACATTGACAAATGCAAGGTATTAAAGATAGGGAAGATGCAAACAAATGTTAAATATAAACTAGCTAATTTAGAATTAGAAAATTCAGACTGCGAGAAAGATCTAGGTGTGTTTGTTAGCAATGATTTGAAGCCTAGAAAACAGTGTATAAGCGTTCGTAATAAGGCAAACAGGATTCTCGGGTTTATCTCTAGGAGTGTGAGTAACAGAACTGCTGATGTTATCTTAAAACTTTACTTGTCATTAGTGAGACCCCATATGGATTATGCTGTCCAATTTTGGTGTCCTTATTACAGAATGGACATAGATTCATTGGAGAGAGTACAGCGTAGAATGACAAAAATGATCCATAATATTAGAAATCTTTCGTATGAAGAAAGGTTGAAGAAATTAGGTTTACATTCGTTAGAGAGACGCAGAGTTAGAGGGGATATGATAGAGGTGTTCAAGTGGGTTAGTGGGATTAACAAAGGGGACATGACAAATGTACTAAAGCTCAGTGATAGCGAAAGAACTCGTACCAATGGTTTCAAATTAGATAAATTTCGTTTCAGAAGAGATATAGGCAAATATTGGTTTGGTAACAGAGTTGTAGATGGGTGGAATGGACTACCAAGTGCTATAGTGGGATCTAAAACTGTAGGGAGCTTTAAGATAAAATTGGATAAGCATATGGACGAGAAGGGTTGGGTGTGAAGGGGCATCAGCCGGGTTGGGCCAATCAGCGCTCTGCAGACCCCCATAATCCTGCGTTAATCTCTAACCGTTTTGGTAAGATGATCCTCAGGGTATTAGAGTGTGAAGCCTATAATTGGGCTTTGTAATTGAATTGGGGTTGTGTGGGACAGGGATCTGCATTGCTTAGGCCAATCGGCTTTCTGCAGACTCCCATTTTCTTATGTTCTTATGTTCTTATGTTATTTTATATGATTACTTATTTGTTTAGTATTATCGGATATACATTTGTTTAGTTTGCTCCATAGATCTTTATCAAGTTTATAAAAACAAAAAAAAATCTCACAGGCTCCCCTTCGAGATAAAGTTTTAAATTGTTCGGTAGAAAAATGTCCGCTCCGTAGGCCGGTTCCTCCTAAATTACAGGTTCGCTATCGCTCGCCAGGAAATATACGACACCTAAATGGCACGACAAGTCTATATATTGATAAAGAAATGGGCGAAATTCTTAAACATTGAAAACTAATGGGGCTAAGCATGAGATAGAAGGGGATCCAGAAAAACGAAATATTTCCCCTTAAAAGAGTACCCCAAAAAGCTCCCTTCAAGATAAAATGTGTGCGTTTTTGGTAGAAAAATGCAGTTCCTCCAAAATTACATGCTCGCTATCGCTCGCTAGGAAAATATCGACACCTAAATGGCAGGAAAGGTCTTAACATCTCAAAACTAATGAGGCTGGCTTAACGTAAGGGAGAAGTGGGGACTGTAACCCCATCCCCTTAATAATAAGTTAGATAGTATTTTGCACACTATGTATTTAGTGTGTTGCACTATGTAATTTTTTACATATTCCAGAGCTTCTCCCTGGAATGAATCGCAAGGACTGTGGGATATTAACTCTCCCTTATAGCTACTTGTAACTTTCTCCTTTCTTTAATTATCCAAATCCCATCTTAAGGAGCTAGTGGCTGGTTTTTGGTTTTGGTCTATTAATTAACTTATTAATTAGTTTCCTCCCTAGACATCCATCAAACTTACAAAAACACCCCCTAGAACCCCCTTCATGATACATTTGTACATTTTTCGGTAGAAAAATGTAATGGCCGAACGATTCCCCTTATAATTACATGCTCGCTATCGCTCGCCAGGAAAAATCGACATCTAAATGACACGAAATGTCTTAAACTTGACAACGAAATGGGGCGAAATGTGTTACAATCGCCAAACTAATGGGCCAAATGTCTTATAATCTCAAAAATAATGGGGCTAAACACGAGGAAGAAAAGAGTCCAGAAAAACGACCCATCTCCCCTTAAGATCTTGCTAATGTTGTCTCTCCTTTCTCTCTTGTCTTGTAAGCCACCTTTTACCATAAGCTCTTCTAATTAATCCCCTACTCAACTATTCTTCTTCTTATCTCTCTCTCTCTCTCTCTCTCTCTCTCTGATATGATTATATCTGGATTTCTGTCTGTCAGCCTCCTAGTCGTCTGTCTACATAATTATCTACATATCTATTTTTACTTATACATTATATAGTTTATTATGCCACTTATCTTTCATTCCATATTTATCTCTTTACATCTATTTTCTTCATCCATCCATCCATCTCGTGTCTGCACCCCCTCATTAACATACATCCCCCCTAACCGGTTGACCTCTACTCTGTCATTATGGCTGCCACTGACCTTGTCTCCCGGAACACTTGGAGAGGGAGGCTTAAGTGGGTAGTACTCGCTTTTCATGGACCCCCTTCCTCCTCATGTTTAGCATATTTGTTTTGAAGTTTTCAGACGTTCGTTCCGTTAGTTTGGCGATTTTGAGAAATTTCGCCTCATTTTGTTGTCAATATTATGACCTTTCGTGCCCTTTAGGTGTCGATTTATTCCTGGCGAGCGACAGCGAGCCTCAAAGTTTAGACGGAAGCTGCCTTTGGCCGGGATATTTTTCTACCGACAAATTTACAAATTGATCTTGAAAGGGGGTCCAGGGGGTGTTTTTCTAAGCTTAATGGAGGTCTAGCGAGGAAACTAATAAATAAATAAATAAATAAATATATAGACCAAAAACCATGCACATCCCCCTTAAACCCTTACAACACCAGGACACAGTTTTTGCTATATCCTATTTCTTGTTGAACCATTCTCAATGATTATTTTTATAATGTTGTTTTAGCTATCATTAGACGATTCACCTTAGTTTTGGAAGACTGGTAAAATATCTATGTCACCTGACCATCTGACTTTTACAAACTTATGAAAATCGTCTACTACTAGCCAGAATACAAGGGAGCATAGTCATCGTCTAGTATGTGGCTTAATACGGCCCCTGTCTCCCGGAACATCCAGTGTGGATGGTAATGTCGGACAGGTTAGGAGAGGTATCCTGACCTGGATTCGAAACCACTATTTCCATATTTTTTTGTGAGAGTTGGACACCGTATCCATCTCATCCGGATATGGTACACAACTCTCACAACAATATCTGGAGAGAGTAGGTTCGAATCCACTCAGTATGGAGGAAAGGGGGAGTGAGGGTTTAGCCCTTGCAACACCAGGACACAGTTGTTGTATAATATTTCCAGTTATAGTCTGACGATACGGTGCATGAAATGACCATAATACCCTATCCAAAATGTCACCATGAGATTCAATAGAGATATGGAGTTGGAATATGATGACCATATGATATGACCTACCAGTACACTCTATGATACTTCTTACTTCAAAATCACCGAGATAGGCGAAATATAATATGTTTGTTTAATAGGGGTATCTTAAATGTTCACAGCACATGAATTAGCTCTTGTTATTTGTTAAAATACATAACAAACTAGGAAAGTGTATAAAGATGTGCCTGAAACACTTCTGCGCTTTCATATCAATCGTGTAGGTAAACTACAAAGGGGATATGTTACTGATACGTCACACTTGGGTTGATAATATATCGGAGGAGTGTTGAGGATACGTCACACTTAGGTTGATAATATATCGGAGGAGTGTTGAGGATATACGTCACACTTGGGTTGATAATATATCGGAGGAGTGTTGAGGATATACGTCACACTTGGGTTGATAATATATCGGAGGAGTGTTGAGGATATACGTCACACTTGGGTTGATAATATATCGGAGGAGTGTTGAGGATATACGTCACACTTGGGTTGATAATATATCGGAGGAGTGTTGAGGATACGTCACACTTGGGTTGATAATATATCGGAGGAGTGTTGAGGATATACGTCACACTTGGGTTGATAATATATCGGAGGAGTGTTGAGGATATACGTCACACTTGGGTTGATAATATATCGGAGGAGTGTTGAGGATATACGTCACACTTGGGTTGATAATATATCGGAGGAGTGTTGAGGATATACGTCACACTTGGGTTGATAATATATCGGAGGAGTGTTGAGGATATACGTCACACTTGGGTTGATAATATATCGGAGGAGTGTTGAGGATACGTCACACTTGGGTTGATAATATATCGGAGGAGTGTTGAGGATACGTCACACTTGGGTTGATAATATATCGGAGGAGTGTTGAGGATATAGTGGCATGCTTAGGCATTTGACAGAAGGAATTTTATATATAATTATATTGTATTAATATATTGCATTATTATGTGTTCGCATGTCGACGGTTATATTACAGTAGAATGGTGAGCGATTATCTACATGTTTGTGTGTAGTCAGGTCACTCAGAAGCACCTGTCGCTCTCTCTCTCTCTCTCTCTCTCTCTCAAGGTTAAGGCCAACAAAAGGTACGAACAAAACATACACAAAAAAAAAAAAAAAAAATTCTATGAAAACATTCCACACTGATATTTGGTATTGATAAGTACGCTCAATGTAATGGCATGACTTACGGAAGCGAAGCATGGACGTTGGTTGAGAGACTCAGACCAAGAGTGAGAGCAGTGGAAATTAATTACTTAAGAAGTGCATGCAGAGTTACATGGAGGGATAGACAGACTAATGAGGAAGTAAGGAGGAGGTGTGGTGTGGAGGTGGATGTGCTGGAGAGTGTGAAAAGGAACAACTTGAGATGGTTCGGACATATGGAACGTATGGAAAGCGAGAGAATGACTAAGAGGGTATACGAGAGCGAGGTGGAGGGACAGAGAGGGAGAGGTAGACCGAAAGAGAGGTGGAAGGATGGAGTGAGGAAGTATATGAACGAAGGCGGTGCTGGTTGGGGGGAGGGATGTCGACTGACTGGGGACAGAGGTGCATGGGGGCGATTCGTTCGTGTCCACCCCTTCGGGGATGACGGCGTCGGGCAATAGATAGATAGATAGATGATTTTTTAAATGAAATCTTCACTTGGATTTTTTTTTTTTTTTTTTTTAGGATAGGGTTTAAAAGAGGGTGGCATTTAGTATTATTCACAATTTACTCCCGTTTGTTTTCATCTAGATTGACGATGAGTTGGGTGTGAGAGGGATCTGCCTTGCATGGGCCAATCGGCTTTCTGCAGACTCCCATTTTCTTAAGTTCTTATGGGGTTTTTTCCGGGAATGGCCCACAAGGTCTGTGAAATACTATTATATGCGTTTCCTTGTAACTCTATCCTCCCCCCCCCCTCTCTCTCTCTCTCTCTCTCTCTCTCACCTGAGCTACACAATAACAGGTGAAGGGCCAAAAATAGTGTGGATTAATCGTAGCCTTCCCTTCCCTCACCTTCTCCTTCATTGGCCTCCTCTTTAACTTTCTTAATATACAGTATACTCTACTGTAACTTTTACTATTGACTCTACTATTGCTTTCTCATATATTTTTCTTCAGTTTTTTTTATATTTTCCTCTTACTTTTACTATTACTTTCCCATTTACTCTCCAGATGTTTTGTATAGTTACTTTGATATTTCCTCTACTATTACTTTCCCATGTAGTCTCCCACTACTTTTCTATTTACTTTACTATTACTTTCCTATTAACTCTACTTTTACTTCCCTATTTACTCTACTATTACTTTCCCATGTAGTCTCCCACTACTTTTCTATTTACTTTACTATTACTTTCCTATTAACTCTACTTTTACTTCCCTATTTACTCTACTATTACTTTCCCATTTACTCTACTATTACTTTCCTATTTACTCTACTTTTACTTCCCTATTTACTCTACTATTATTTCCCTATTTACTCTACTTTTACTTCTCTATTTACTCTACTATTGCTTTCCTATTTACTCTACTATTACTTTCCTATTTACTCTACTATTACTTTCCTATTTACTCTACTATTACTTTCCTATGTACTCTATTACTTTCCTATTTACTCTACTATTACTTTCCTATTTACTCTACTATTACTGTCCTATTTACTCTACTATTACTTTCCTATTTACTCTACTATTACTTTCCTATTTACTCTACTATTACTTTCCTATTTACTCTACTTTTACTTCCCTATTTACTCTACTATTACTTTCCTATTTACTCTACTATTACTTTCCTATTTACTCTACTTTTACTTTCCTATTTACTCTACTATTATTTCCCTATTTACTCTACTTGTACTTCTCTATTTACTCTACTATTACTTTCCTATTTACTCTACTATTACTTTTCTATTTACTCTACTATTACTTTCCTATTTACTCTACTATTACTTTCCTATTTACTCTATTACTTTCCTATTTACTCTACTATTACTTTCCTATTTACTCTATTATTACTTTCCTATTTACTCTACTATTACTTCCCTATTTACTCTACTATTACTTTCCTATTTACTCTACTATTACTTCCCTATTTACTCTACTATTACTTTCCTATTTACTCTATTTTTACTTTCCTATTTACTCTACTTTTACTTCCCTATTTACTCTACTATTACTTCCCTATTTACTCTACTATTACTTCCCTATTTACTCTACTATTACTTTCCTATTTACTCTACTATTACTTTCCTATTTACTCTACTATTACTTTCCTATTTACTCTACTTTTACTTCCCTATTTACTCTACTATTACTATCTTTTCTACACTATGCATACTTTCCTATTTACTAAACTATTGCTTTCATATTCACTCTTCTGTTACTTACTTATTTAAGAACATAAGAACATAAGAACATAAGAAAATGGGAGTCTGCAGAAAGCCGATTGGCCTAAGCAAGGCAGATCCCTGTCCCACACAACCCCAATTCAATTACAAAGCCCAATTATAGGCTCCACACTCTAATACCCTGAGGATCATCTTACCAAAACGGTTAGGGATTAACGCAGGATTATGGGGGTCTGCAGAGTGCTGATTGGCCCAACCCGGCTGATCCCCCTTCACACCCAACCCCTCTCGTCCATATGCTTATCCAATTTTATCTTAAAGCTCCCTACAGTTTTAGATCCCACTATAGCACTTGGTAGTCCATTCCACCCATCTACAACTCTGTTACCAAACCAATATTTGCCTATATCTTTTCTGAAACTAAATTTATCTAATTTGAAACCATTGGTACGAGTTCTTTCGCTATCACTGAGCTTTAGTACATTTGTCATGTCCCCTTTGTTAATCCCACTAACCCACTTGAACACCTCTATCATATCCCCTCTAACGAATGTAAACCTAATTTCTTCAACCTTTCTTCATACGAAAGATTTCTAATATTATGGATAATTTTTGTCATTCTACGCTGTACTCTCTCCAATGAATCTATGTCCATTCTGTAATAAGGACACCAAAATTGGACAGCATAATCCATATGGGGTCTCACTAATGACAAGTAAAGTTTTAAGATAACATCAGCAGTTCTGTTACTCACACTCCTAGAGATGAACCCGAGAATCCTGTTTGCCTTATTACGAACGCTTATACACTGTTTTCTAGGCTTCAAATCATTGCTAACAAACACACCTAGATCTTTCTCGCAGTCTGAATTTTCTAATTCTAAATTAGCTAGTTTATATTTAACATTTGTTTGCATCTTCCCTATCTTTAATACCTTGCATTTGTCAATGTTAAACTTCATCTGCCAATTTACTGACCATTCATGTAAGGTATCTAGATCCCTTTGGAGGCACTCTATATCTCTATCTGAATCAATTGATCTCCCTATTTTAGTATCGTCTGCGAATTTACTTATCCTACTAGTTATACCTAAATCTAGGTCATTTATGTATATAAGAAACAACAGGGGACCTAATACCGATCCCTGGGGGACACCACTTTTGACTGCTCCCCATTCTGACTTGGTACCATTTATGCTGACTCTCTGCTTCCTACCAATTAGCCATGACCTAATCCATCCTAACAACGCCCCACCTATTCCATGTGCCTCAACCTTTCTCATCAATCTCTCATGAGGGACTCTGTCGAAAGCTTTACTGAAATCTAAATATATAATATCATATGACTTGTCATTATCTACTGCTTCATATACCTCTGAGAAAAAACTAAGCAAATTAGTAAGGCAAGACCGTCCCTGAGTGAATCCATGCTGAGAAGAATTGATTAAGTTAAATGTTTCTAAGTGGTTTCTCATTTTCCTAGCAATAATTGACTCTAGTAGCTTTCCTATGATTGAAGTGAGACTAATGGGACGGTAATTGGATGCTATTGATTTATCACCTTTTTTGAAGATCGGAACTACATTTGCAAGCTTCCAAGCTTCTGGAACTATACCTGTTTCTAATGACTTGTTAAATAGAAATGTTAATGGGTAACTTAACTCATCTCTGCATTCTTTTAATACTCTAGCATATACCTCATCAGGACCAGGCGATTTATGAGGTTTCAGTCTGTCAATTTCCTTAAGCACATCATTTCTACTTATAGTAACCGTACTTAACCTATTTTCTATACTATCGCTGTATACCTTACGGACTTCTGGAAACTTTACTCTAATATTAGTTTCCTATTTACTCTAATCATACTTTCCTATTCACTCTTATTACTTTCCTATTAACTCAATTTGTTTTCCTATTAAATAATACTCTCTATTTACTCTAGGATTACTTTGCCATTTACTCTCCTATTGTTTTTCCTATTTACTTACCCTTACTTTCTTACTCTATTTCTTTACTATTTTCTATATTATTACGTGCTTATTTACTCTACCATTAATTTCCTACTTGCTCTATTATTCCTTTCCCATTTACTCTCCTATTTTGTTTATTTAGTTAAGGACTAGCAGGGGTACCCGGCGTTGCCCGGGTAATCACCATAATCACCATCATTACTACCACCGCTACTACTACCATAATCACCATCATCAATACTACCATAATCACCGGCCTTGACCTCCCTGTGCCTCATTAAACGGCGACCTCGATTTCGGCCGCTAAATGACCTCCGATTTTGGATCTGACCTCATCCGTACCCCCATTTTGGGGGGCTGCGAACAACTTTCGTTCCATACAACTTTTCGATCGGAGGCCTCCTTCTGCCCCAAACGGCCCTTTTTCCGATTTCGCGCCCATTTTCTCCGTCCCTTTCACCCTGGGAACCCCTCTATGACCTGACCCAGGTCAATTGACACCCACATGCAAAGTTTCAGCTCCACAGGTCCAAAACTGCGGCCGCCTATAAAGAACAGACAGACAGACAACCGTAAATTCCAAATGGTGGTAATGGTAGTGATGGTGGTGATAGTAGAAATGATAATGGTGGTAATGGTAGTGATGGTGGTGATAGTAGTAGTGATGATAGTGATAGTAGAAATGATGATGGTGGTAATGGTAGTGATGATGGTGATAGTAGTAGTGATGATAGTGATAGTAGAAATGATGATGGGGTAATGGTAGTGATGGTGATTGTAATGTAGATGATATAGTAATAGTAGAAATGATAATGGTGGTAATGGTAGTGATGATAGTGATAGTAGTAGTGATGATAGTGATAGTAGAAATGATAATGGTGGTAATGGTAGTGATGATGGTGATAGTAGTAGTGATGATAGTGATAGTAGAAATGATGATGGGGGTAATGGTAGTGATGGTGATTGTAATGTAGATGATATAGTAATAGTAGAAATGATAATGGTGGTAATGGTAGTGATGATGGTGATAGTAGTAGTGATGATAGTGATAGTAGAAATGATGATGGGGGTAATGGTAGTGATGGTGATTGTAATGTAGATGATATAGTAATAGTAGAAATGATAATGGTGGTAATGGTAGTGATGATAGTAGTAGTAGTGATGATAGTGATAGTAGAAATGATGATGGGGGTAATGGTAGTGATGGTGTTTGTAATGTAGATGATATAGTAATAGTAGAAATGATAATGGTGGTAATGGTAGTGATGATGGTGATAGTAGTAGTGATGATAGTGATAGTAGAAATGATGATGGGGGTAATGGTAGTGATGATGGTGATAGTAGTAGTGATGATAGTGATAGTAGAAATGATGATGGGGGTAATGGTTATGCCGATTTAAATTTTTGGAAAGGGGCACTTCAATATTTGTTTAGAATATTTAGTGTGATTTGGGCAGTATTTTTTTCTTTTTTTCTCAGTTACCTAAATTATAGTATTGACAGAAACAGTACCATACACATTAAGGAGGGAGACCTGTTTTTGTTCTGTCCTTTTCTATCTTTCTCTGGCTTGTATCCATTTGGCCCCATTCAGCCTACTGTTTTAAGACGTTTATCCCCATCCAGGTGTCAATTTTTTTACTGGTGAGCGGTAGCGAGCCAGCATACTTTATATTTTTGTTTGACAGCAGGCTAAATTTGTACATTTTTCGATAGAAAAATTTCTCCGGCGAAGCCGGATTTCTTCATATAATGCTGGCTCGCTATCGCTCGCCAGGAAGAAATCTACACCTAGATTGGGATAAACGTCTTAAAATAGTTGGCTGAATGGGGCCGAATGGATATAAGCCAGAGAAAGAGAGAAAAGGACAGAAATAACAAAAAGCAGGTCACCCCCCTTAAATGTTGCTGATACCAATTAGTGATCAAAATATACTTGGTGCCGATCATTGACTTATTAGCGCGACTGTACAGTCAATAATTGGTATCAGCTATATTTACACATGCTTTTTTTTTTTAAAGTGAGATTTACTAACATGTTCCTACACTTACCCACCCTATTCACCATCTGACAGACATTAATACAGCACAGAGTAACCCAAACGTAATGACATCACTTATTAGCGCGACTGTACTCTCCCAGAGTTCCTCTCTAGTTAAGCTTGATTTCTTCATATCGAGTGAAATATACAAACATGTTCCTACACTTACCCACCCTATTCAACATCTGACAGACATTAATACATCACAGAGTAACCCAAACGTAATGACAGCTGGGACATCACTTATTAGCGCGACTGTACACACCTCCCGCCTACGCTGGTGGAGGTATGTACTCTTACTGATCACCTCCTAACTTGGACCACTTCCTCCTTGATTGATCGATACCTTTCCTATTTTTCAGGGTTAGGCCAATTCACTCTGAAAATGTATGGGCGGGGATCTCTTTTATTCAGCCCCAGTAGCTAACCCACCACTACCGCCAGTTTGTGCCCGTATTCAGAGCATCTTCCGTAGACCTGCGGCCGATGTCGGGTTGAACTAAATACCAACCGAAGCCTAGAATACCCATAATAACTATAATGACCCCTACGATCAGACATATGGGTTTGGGGGCGCCTCCCGTTTGCCCGTCGGTTTGTTTGGCCACGTTTACATCTTCGGGTGGTTCCTCATTTGTTTCAGTTTCATGCGATGGAGGTTCCTGAGCTGTGCCTTCCTTTTCTGTCGATCTGTCCGTATCCTGAGCTGTGCCTTCCTTTTCTGTCGATCTGTCCGTATCCTAAGCTGTGCTTTCCTTTTCTGTCTATCTTTCCGTTTCCTGAGCTGTGCCTTCCTTTTCTGTGGATCTGTCCATATCCTGAGCTGTGACTTGCTTTTCTATCAACTTTATCAACATGGAAACAGATCTTTGCAGGTCCGCCAGCTCCAACCACTCGGAAACAGATGCCTTGTTCTCTATATCCTCAGACAAAGCCTCCTCATTCCCTTGGGAGTCGGTGCCACTATCTGTATTCCCCTACACAGCTTCACAGATCTGCTTACCTATGTCTTACAGCGCCTTCGCCCGTATCTCTTCATTGTTAAGATCTCTCTTCGTTGACTGGCTTGTGCTCTAAACCGGCGTTGTAGTGTTGTTTGTCGGTGGTGTCGTATCGCCCCCATTGTCGAGCTGTGTACGCGTTTCGTCCTCATCATTCATTGGTGCACCCATTTCGTCCTCATTATTTGTGGGTGCACTCATTTCGTCCTCATCATTCATCGGTGCACCCATTTCGTCCTCATCATTCATCGGTGCACCCATTTCGTCCTCATCATTCATCGGTGCACCCATTTCGTCCTCATTATTCGTGGGTGCACTCATAGCATCCCCTTTCTTCTCCTCCTACTCTGAGTCAAAGCAAGTGAGGAAGAACTCCAGCTTTCCCTTACGTATGAGGACTACCTTATGGTACCTCTTTCTGTTCTACAAGCAATCATTGAGGACCTCTGGCGCGACCCTTACCTTTCCCAGCGTGAATCCTCTTCATCAGGTGTTTGGACATTGACTGGGGGGAATACTTGAACGGTGAAGATGCTGAAGGAATGTGGAGGAAAATTAGAGTCAAACTGGAGAATGCTGTATCCAAAAGTGTACCAGTAAGGGAATATAAGGATAAAACAAAATTGAGGAAAAGAACTAACCCAGAATTGCCAATGAAAAGAAAGCTTTGGATATTGATTAGAAGAAAGAAACGATTGTGGGAAAGATTAAAATTGTTAAAAAAGAACAGGGGGTCTAGTATAGAAGCTAAAGAAGTGGATCTGGAACGTAGACAAATAAACAATAAAATAAGGTGGGAAACAAGGAGGGTGAAGGAGAGGGAGAGAGAGATAGCTAGAAATGTGAAGGATAATCCAAAAATATTCTGGAAGTACATTCAGGAAAAGTTAACAAGAAGAGTAGGGATCCCAGAACTGGTAGGGGGTTGAATGGTGGGAGTAGAGCGGAGACTGATAAGGAGAAAGCAGAGGTGCTGGGGAAATACTTTGGGGGGTACTAACAGTGGAGTCGGAGGATGCAGTGCCTACTATGCCCATCAAACAGGCACCGGCACTAGAACTAATAGTTTTCCCATGCTAGAATAAGAAGGGCTATAGAAAAAATGAACAGAAGTAAGTCACCGGGACCGGATGGGATACACCCAAGAATCATAAAGGAAGGAGGGGAGATGTTAGTAGAGCCATTGAAAATGTTATTTGAGGTATCGTTTAATACAGGACAAATCCCGATGGACTGGAGAGAGGCGAACATAACAGCTATATTTAAGAAGGGAAAGAGAAATGACCCAGGGAATTATAGACCAGTCATTTTGACAAGTGTTGTGTGTAAACTAATGGAAACGGTAATTAGAGAAGGAATAATGGATCATATGAAGTCAAACCAACTTTTCAGTGGGAGACAGTTCGGATTCTTGCCGGGGAGGTCGACGGTACTACAGCTAATTAAGGTGGTAGATGATTGGATGCAAATTCTAGAAGATGGTGATGTAATAGACGTGGTATATTGCGATTTTATGAAGGCCTTCGATAAGGTCCCACATAAAAGGTTAATAGAGAAAGTTAGAAGCTATAATATAGGGGAGAAATGTGTGAAATGGATAGAAGCCTTCCTGAAAGATCGGAGACAGAGGGTACTGGTGAATGGAATAGGCTTGGGGTGGAGGAAAATTACAAGTGGGGTACCTCAGGGATCTGTGTTGGGACCCCTGCTGTTCGTTATATTTATCAACGACATACCTGAAGTTATAACTAATGGAAGTGCGGATGACACTAAGCTGTATAGAAGAGTGAGGAGTAAGGAAGATATGGGTTTGCTTCAAGGAGATGTGGAGGGCATGAAGGGATGGTCTGAGCATTGGTTAATGCCTTTTCATCCAAAAAAATGCAAGTACATGCGGATTGGGACCAGCAAGATAGACAAGGTAGGATACAGTATGTATGAAGCGATGGAGGAAGTGATTGCAGAAAAGGATATAGGAGTAGTGATAGACAATAAGTTAAATTTCTCAGAACATTTAGCGGAAAAGATAAACAAAGCCAATTAGAATTGTAGGGCTGATAAGAAGGACATTTGTGTCACTTGACGAAGAAATCTTCAGGAATCTCTATACAGCGCTGGTTAGGCCGCACCTGGAATATGCGAACCAGGTGTGGGCTCCATATATGGTAAAGGATATAGAAGCAGTGGAGAAAGTGCAGAGGAGAGCTAGCAAGCTGGTACCAACGTTGAAGAACGCGGGCTATGAGCAGAGGTTGAGGACACTGGGGCTTCCGACACTGGCATATAGGAGAAAGAGAGGGGATATGATAGAGACTTTTAAGATAGTGTCAGGAAAGTACGATGAGGATGTGTGTGAAGGTATCTTCTGGATGCGGGAGGGAACAAGAACGAGAGGACACTCTAAGAAAATTTACAAAGAAAGAAATAAGCTTGAGAAGGCAAAGAACTCATTTTGTGATAGAGTGGTAAATGAGTGGAACGCACTGCCCCAGTATGTAGTCGATTCCGAATCAATAAGGGAGTTTGAAAGTAATCTTGATAAAGCATGGGGAAGACAAGATTTGAAGTTTGATTATAAAACAAAAATACAGAATAGTAAAAATGTTGCGTCTGCTGCCGCCACCGCCAACACCGTGAACGACCGCAGCAGTGGTATTGAGCACTGGTATTGAGTTGGATACACAGGCATAGTTTGCCTTTTTCCAGAGGATCTACTGTAAGTAAGAAACTGTAAGAATCAGAAACTTGATCTATAAGGTGATGGCGCCGGAACACCCACGGTTCAGCCTTGGTAAGAGTTTGCTGTCCACATAGGTATAAGTCTTGGTGATGGAGGGCTCCTCGGTCCCAGAGTTAGTGGCCTTGGTGATGGAGGGCTCCTCGGTCCCCGAGTTGGTGGCCTTGGTGATGGAGGGCTCCTCGGTCCCCGAGTTGGTGGCCTTGGTGATGGAGGGCTCCTCGGTCCCCGAGTTGTTGGCCTTGGTGATGGAGGGCTCCTCGGTCCCCGAGTTGGTGGCCTTGGTGATGGAGGGCTCCTCGGTCCCCGACCAGGAGTCACCGGGGATGGTGTACTTGACCAAGGGAATGCTCTTCTCCAGCCTAAAGGGAGCACAGCACCGCTTGAACCGGGGGATCCTGAAGTCCACCTGTATCTCCGTCGGTTCAACGGAGTCCGTGATAACCTCCCACTACAGTTTCGAAGACATACTAATATTTTTTCACCAACCAAATAAAAAAAAAAAAAAAAAAAAGGTTAATGAAATCAACAAATACATGTGTGGCACTCCAAGAACTCGAACCTAGGATACTCACACCGAAATTCCGCGCATATTATGCACTAGCAGGGGTACCCGGCGTTGCCGGGTAATCACCATAATCACCATCACTACTACTACCATAATCACCATCAATACTACCATAATCACCGGCCTTGACCTCCCTGTGCCTCATTAAACGGCGACCTCGATTTCGGCCGCTAAATGACCTCCGATTTTGGATCTGACCTCATCCGTACCCCCATTTTGGGGGGCTGCGAACAACTTTCGTTCCATACAACTTTTCGATCGGAGGCCTCCTTCTGCCCCAAACGGCCCTTTTTGCGATTTCGCGCCCATTTTCTCCGTCCCTTTCACCCTGGGAACCCCTCTATGACCTGACCCAGGTCAATTGACACCCACATGCAAAGTTTCAGCTCCCCAGGTCCAAAACTGCGGCCGCCTATAAAGAACAGACAGACAGACAACCGTAAATATTATATAGATTACTTTCCCATATTATATTTCATTGTTTTCATATTTAATCTATTGTTTTTATATTACTTTCATTTTTTCTTCATATTTCCTCTACTATAGTTTTCATACAGTATAATTATACTCTATTGTTTTCATGTTTCCTCCATTATTTTCACATTAACTCTACTATCGTTTTCATATTATTTATACTCGATAGTTTTCAATTTTACTTCCTTTCAGTGTTTGGCAGACTGTACACTCTCATACTATAACAAGTATACACTCATTGCAATCTTTGAGCCTTTAACCCTTGCAGTACCGATGCCGTCCTTTTCATTATTTTCTTTCTACAAAATAGACGATTTTATTCAGTTTGAAAAGGGCCTCCATCAATTATCAGGCTTTGAACTATCTCACTTAACCCTTTTTACTGCGACAGATCCTTCTTAAACTGCACAAAATCGTCTAAATATAGTTATAATAAGATTAAACAGACGTCGCTGGTACAGAAGGGGTTAAAGCCATATTCTGAAGCATTTGGGATATTAAAATATCACTGCATTATCTCTTTGGGTTCGATCTATGTTCAATTGAGTGTATATTTATTATGGTGGGTGTTCATCCTTCCTATGGCTGTGTTCTGAGTAAGGAATCGAAAACTGGATTTGCAAGGGTTGGCAATGAATTTAAATATTTAGTTTGATTTAACCAGTCAATTTAATTAATTACATGTTTATTAACAATATTGTGATTGTGTTCTATTGCTTCATTGTTTGTTTTACATACATCCTTAGATTTAACCTCTTCTGTACCAGCGACGTCTTATAAATTCTATTCTGGTTATATTTAGACGATTTTATACAGTTTAAGAAAGATCTGTGGTAGTAAAAATGGTTACGTGAGATAGTTCGATACCTGTTACTTGCTTGAGGCCCTTATGTATTTGAGTAAAATCGTCCAAATGTAGCCAGAATATAATTAAAATGACGTCGCCGGTACAGAAGGGGTTAATATACTATATATACAGTAAAATATAACTACGCAATCAGTAAACATTTCTATACAGTATATATTAATGTTCTTGGGGAATCAATTACAAATATTAATTTCAATCAATCACTAACCCAGCTTTCTGTGACTAGTATTATCTATTTTTTTTTTATTAATTTCACCACAACACGAAACACCTCCAATGAAATTAATGAAAGCATATATGTGATCCACCAGGATTCGAACCCGGGTTATCACACACATATTTTTAGACACCTTAACCATTGCACCACTAAGACGGTTATAAAATTGATAAAGAGGAGTTGTACGTTAGAAGAAAAATACAGTAAAATAATTGTTAACCAGACTTAACTTCATAAGGGGAATAAAACCATTATTATTTTGTACAATTTCCAGATATATTCACTCAGTAGACACACTATATACAGACAACATATTCGTCATTAATTACATAAGTACAACATTCGGGTAACAAAAAAAAAAAGTACATAAACCATGTAATATGTATAACCACTCACACCTACACACAATTATATTTACAGACGTACACATTCGGTAGTACAGTATAGTTGTCCAAATATATATACCTGGAACAAATGCTATGAAGAGCTTGCTATACAGTATTTAACCACCATAGCAGGTTAAGGGGGGTCACCGGTTTTTTTTTTTTTTTTTTTTAATCTTTCTCTCCTTTTCTCTCTTTCCCTGGCTTGTATCCATTCGGCCCCATTCAGCCAACTGTTTTAAGACGTTTATCCCCATACAGGTGTCGATTTCTTCCTGGCGAGCGATAGCGAGCCAGCATTGTATGGAGAAATCCGGCTTCGCCTGAGATATTTTTCTATCGAAAAATGTACAAATTTAGCTTGCTGTCAAAACAAAAATATATATGCTGGCTCGCTACCGCTCGCCAGGAAAATATTGACACCTGGATGGGGGTAAACATCTTAAAACAGTAGGCTGAATGGGGCCGAATGGATACAAGCCAAAGAGAGAGGGAGAGAAAGAGAAATAAAGCGAGGTTGGCTCCCTTAAGAAGGACCTAGATACACGAAAAATGCACATATCTATCTCGGAGGGGGGTCTTGGTAGTATTGTTTGTATAGCTTGATGGAGGTCTAGGGAGGAATAGAGAAAATCAAAACTCAATACTGTACAAATAAAATCTCCCCTTAAATACGGTACAGTAATTAATTCCCAGCAATAGTCCCAGGTTCATATTTTGGCACCTGTACACGAACGAAATAACTCGCTCACACATACACACACACAACGAAAGACCTAATTTGGCACAACGAATTCACGGCTGAGACAACGTTATATATATTCTAAAGACCTTCACTATATGCACAACCTAATGGAAGGAAGAACATAGTATTGGTATCTACACACAGTACTTAAGTTGAATAGAACATCGAAAATATATATATTTTTATATAATTATGTTCTTTCGTGTCATTCTTCATTGTCTAAAATAGCATTGACATCTACAGACATGAATAAACCGTACGAAATTTGAATAATACTCCAAACTTCTAGCATTCTTTTTAATCTGATCTTTCAAGTCATTTTTCATTGTCTGATAATAGTATCTATGAATTTGTCCTATATATTTACTATTAATATATAATTCTCTTCCTCTATATGAGAAAGTAAAATGTCGACAAGAATTAAAATATACTGATAAAATCTGTACTTTTATTTAATATCGTGTTTTGAGACATTTAAAATCATACCATTAAATTTATCGGTACCAGTACATTAGTTTTTCACTGCAGGTGAATGCCTTTTGTTAAAAAGATTATTCCTCTTTATTGCAAAATTAAAAGGCATTCGAGACAACTGTTTTACAAATCAGGATATTAATTTTCCATTGAGTAGACTAAACACAAATGATCACAAAGAGCAGCATGCATTGCTTGATTATTGCAGATAATAGGAATAAGTACAGTATATTACGATGAATAGGAATAAATATATTACTTGGTACTTCAAAATTAATGAGGAAATCAAAGGACAAAACAGGAATTTAGATATATTGAGTTCAAGGTTAGCAATATTATCAAGTAAGGTTGAATAGGTACGACACATATTTGTTTCTGTTTATAGATTCTATAGCCCAATAATTATAAGTAGGCCAGAAATTGTGACCCCTAACCTCTGTAACTCAAAAAGGACTAGAGCAAATGAGCTGTAAATGTCCACTTCACTTCCTTGGCAAACTCTTCCCAAATGGTAGAATTATTAGCTCGATTACTCAAGTTCTTTTTAAGGTATGAAAGGCTGGGGTGCGGGATTTGTGGCCTACCAATAACGAACAGAGTATAGGCATTCCAACACTATTTCTCCTCTAACTTCGGTTCTGCATATGATTACACACTTTGTTAATGTTGTTATACTCAGATATACACTACAGGGGTATAATGTACACGGGGGTATAATATAGTCGTTAGTATCTGAGGAATTAGTAGTATCGACTAGTTTCAGTATTGTAGTCATTTATTGTAGTAGGGCGGTGGAGTACGGTATACGATAGTAGTATACTGTATAGTGCAGGTTGGGAGATATTTATATTTCTTCTTTCTGCTTGATGAGAGTAGGGTTATTCATATATTTATCCTGCTCTCATTGTTGTAATTGGTATATTATTATTAGTTATTTATATTACTACCGTATTATTATTATTGACAATTGGCTGAATTGAGGATGCCTTTCAGGGAATGGCTTTCTATTTGGATTTGTTTTCTTTTCTTTCTATTTCTGTATGCTAACAAACATAGGCCTATATTGGTAAGGCAAGATGTTGATAAATCAGTCTAGCACATTACTGTACATCTGATCCTTTAAATAAATACATCACATTAAAAGCGAAGTTCACTGTTTGCAGTGATCTATAAATGTGATCAATTGACTCTTCTATTACAACATTTGTATAAATCTGTTTAACATGACGATAGCAAAGAAATATACAAGAAAGTACAAAATATGTAGTTAATCTGAAATAATAATATAGTTTGCTTCAGCTATATTCACAGTAATCATCAAAAAATACATTGGCAGTAGGAATTGGGTTGTATATTGATACATATTAATGGATCTATGAATATGTACCTAAAACACACACTATAGGCCTACATATACATAATAAAACGTTGAAATCCTTATCTGTTGTATGATGAACATATTGCAGTTATTGATTTTTAACATTGTTCAGATGGTTCACAACACGTAAAGTAAAGATACAATCGCCTTCAAGGAAATGTGATACACAAGTTATTGAAGAATTCTGATACGCTGATGAAATATATTGAAACTTCCCTCAAACGCACGCCCGAGTTAATGTTTTCCCTCAGCCAACGTTCACTGTCTAAAATTTATCATAATGCAGTGTACCAGCTACTTGTATAGGCGACTGTACGTTAAAACCCTGGCTTACACAACCTAAACCTACAATGTTCGTCTTCAACTCTCCTACACTACTGAGATCAGTTACTAAGTTGATGCCCTTTTGTTTTATTCGGCGGATTGTCATAACATCTATACAGCCAGACAAAGGAGTAAATCTAGTCATTATTTCAACATATTTTCGTTTTAGGAATTACAAAAAGTTATTCAAACCAAACATATTCTTTATTAAGATAGTATAGAGAAGTTGGAATGTATTTATAATCAATCTGTATACTCAATTTTAAACACTAAAAACACAAATTTTAACCTTCTTTACCAAGGGGACCCTTTTTGTATTTTAATTGGTTACATACATACACACAATGGCTTAACGTCCTTTTCAAAAACATAGTAATGGCTCAGACAGGATTGCCTTTCAGCAGGTCAATATACAAAAAAGACCAACTTCCATCAAGATGGAGTTTTCGCAAGCACGAAACAAATTATATAAAAATTGCCTTGATCTCTCCCCAACTGCTTGCATAGGTCTCAAGCGGCCTCTGACTACGCTACTTTAGCATCACATTAAAAATACATCACATTAGTTTAGTTTATTTTTTTACTTAATTTTTTTTTTTTTTTATTTGTATTTCTTTGCCCCCAGATATTTCAAGTTTCACAAATATATACAAATACAGAGTGGGCTGTTACAATGGCACCTTCAGATTCAAGACTTATGCATATAAAACTCAAGCTAAATACATTATATACACTTGATAAGGAAGCGATTCATAATTGGTAAGAAAATTGTCATAGCTACCAGTTAGTCAGTATAATGTGAGACTTCTATATACTTCAGTCAAATTTAGTAACAATCCAAAGGGAAATGTGTAATTGTAAACATTGTCTGTATCAGTGCAAGTTATCATACTTGGGCAATAGTATTATTCTCATAACATACCGAGTACGGTACAAAAGAATACAAGAAATTAAGAAATTTATATGATGGCAGTAACATTTAGCTACTGGTACTTTATTTTAATGTCTATACTGCTTGTCAAAGTCAGTGTGGAATTCAAAATGAGAAGCAAATATAATTGTCAAGGCCAAGGGAAAATAAATTGCTAATTAAATATAGCATAATTAAAATAATTCAGAAATAGTTAGCTAATTTGAGTGTTAAATTTTTCCTTAATTTGATATATTAACTATGTAAGTCATGCCCAAAGGAGAAAAATATAAAATAATTTAGACCGGATCATACAAAGTCCTAATTAATGGTAACCGGATAACTCAAACCACTAGACCCTTCCAACCATTACTTCTCAACCAGTGATGTTGGGGCATGGTATGTTAGGCTAGGTAAGGTATGGCTAGGTTAGGTAAGGTTAGGTTAGGTAAGGCTAGGTCAGGTAAGGCTAGGTAAGGTAAGGTAAGGTAAGGAAAGGATTGGTTGGGTAAGGAGAGGCTAGGTAAGGTCAGGCTAGGTAAGGTCAGGCTAGGTAAGGTAAGGTTAGGTTAGGTAAGGCTAGGCTAGGTAAGGCTTGGTTAGGTAAGGCTAGGGTAGGTTAGGTAAGGGTATAGGTTAGGTAAGGGTATAGGTTAGGTTAGTACAGTACTTTGAATTACCACTGGTTTAGTTGGCCCTGGTTGTGGAGGTTTACCGAAGGAAATGGTCTAACGGTCGACTGGATAAGGAACCCTAATAAATAAGGAGTGGAAATAACCAACCAGTATTCGCTTTACAAAATCCACATAAACCTACAAGGAACACACACAAACCAAGCATCACACATAAATACATCCTTAGACTTCAGTTTCTGCTGTATATCACCGATACCAATAATCGTGTAAACAGAATTTTGTGAGGAATGCAAGGTATACATTAATATATCAATAAATTAAACCTTTATTTCATATGGCATACAGTTTAAAACTTGATGACTTTGATTGG
Source organism: Paralithodes platypus (assembly GCA_032716605.1). Classification (NCBI taxonomy): domain Eukaryota; kingdom Metazoa; phylum Arthropoda; class Malacostraca; order Decapoda; family Lithodidae; genus Paralithodes; species Paralithodes platypus. The sequence goes on from CM064513.1 coordinate 33,577,216, forward strand.
CCCTTACTAATATTTGCAATGAGATGTATCGTACTTTAGAAAAATATACCGTAACCATTCTGACAAAAATTGCACAATGTATACCACAGATTATTGACAAAGAAACCAGTAACGATATTTCTATATTAGTGATATACAACACCAACTAATACATCCTAGATCGACAGTAGGGTACAACGAAAGCACGGGAGAATAAAATGTAATTTATGTACACAATGATAAACGCGTCATGGCAGTACAGGCAAAAGCCGACATAGAGTACATTAGAACTGAAGGCTTTCTTGATCAATGTCCACAACGAATCCAAGGGTCTTTATATACAGCTAAGGAATGACAGATAGTATTTTCTAAAGTAAACAGAACTAAAATCGCCACTGCATTAATGTCGCCAGCAAGCCTAAAAAAAAAATAACTGGAAATGACATCATAAATGGAGACTTTACTGCAATGGTGACTTTAATTTGCTTATGTTCATACAGAGCAAAGGCAAGTTGTACGACTGTCGATACTAACAAACGAGAAAATAATATGATACAAACACAGAATCGCACTTCTAAGATGGCCCCACACATCAAATATAACAAAAATAAACTTTCTTTACAAAAAAACAGAATAAGGAATAGCAAAATAATACACCAGCTCAATACGAGGGAACACAAGAAAAGAACAAAAGGATGGCACTAGTCTAATTATAATATGCACTGGTTTGTACACTAAGCAAGGTGGTGCTCTCACTCGTAACACACGTTTAATCAACCCCTTCTGTACCGCCGACGTTCTTTTAACTTCATTCTGGCTGCTATTAGACGATTTTATTCAGTTTCAAAAGGGCCTCCAACAATTAACAGGCTTCGAACTACCTCACCTAACCCTTTTTACAACCACAGATCCTTCTTAAACTATACAAAATCGTCTAAATATAGCTAGAATAAAATTAAAAAGGCGTTGCAGTACAGAAGGGGTTAATCAGGGTGTCAAACCAAAGCGGAGTCCACTATTTTTAGTCTTTATTATAGTATATGGAAAGATTTACTTCTGATTTATAGTTCACATTTTATCTTTGGAAGTGATAAAATGGCCAAAACAATGTTATTTCATGTTAATTTTCCTGTCTTCCTTCTCATATTCATTCAAGTCTTCAAACAAAATCGCTCCTATTTGACACCCTGCGTTTTATTTATACCTATTGCACCTCCCAAATACGTACAGGTAGATTAAAACAAATTGTCGACAACCTTGGTTACAAAAAAAGTGTGGATATAGATATAAAATAATTAATGTAAAAAGCTTGTAACGAAAAATACAATATAGTTGGCAACCTTCATGAGATATTGTGTGAAGGACATAACTACACCTTGTAGTTGACAATATACAGTACCGGTACTGTATAATAGTAGACAAACATTATGGGAAATTGTGTAAGGGTAAATTGAAACTAATGTATTTAACAACCATGTAACCTAAACTAATGTGTAGGCCTATAACAAAAATGTAACCAAATATAGAAAACAATAGTCAAAGATCGATTAGCAAAAACTGAGTTTTGTCAAAGATAGTGATTGACCATGAGATAATGCAGTCTATTTAGGTTGTCGACGAAATCTTGAACCATGGAGTACAGTATATATCCTCTGTAAAAGCCGCACTCCATTCCTTGATAATTATATGAAGAAAGAGTATGAAGTTTACTTATATGAAATTATCGAGAGTTAAGATATAAAAGTACATGAAACATTATTTCTATATTACCCACAGACGATTTTATACAACTCTGTAATGAATTAATGTAAAACAACAGTTAAGGTAGACTAGACAAATAATATGTTGTAGTCCAATACGTACCGTATGAAAAATCAATAAGAATATTACCCATACAAATTAGTAGTTATAATAGTAAATTTAGTATACAAATGTACGATACTACACTACATTTTGACACTAGGCTACACTGAATTTATTAATCTAACTGTACTAATCTTGTGTGGGTAAATTATCTATATCGTGTACTAACTGAACCACTGCGTACACATTTGATAGTCTACTCAAGCCATTAACACTTGACCACCGGAGATCCTTCTTAAGCTGAATAAAAACATCTGGAGAGAGATACAATACAAGAAAGTCAATAAAAGGCTATCACTTATGTTCCAATTAGACACTGACTTCATATTCCAACTCTTCTTTCTTCACATAATTATAATGCACTGGGAGACGCGGAATTTTTCTTGGCAACTGTTGAAGGTTGTTGTTGTTGAAGAGGCATTTATTTTATACTAACAACCTTCAACTGTACTCCATATATTTTCACTCTACCCATGCGTTCTCACTCACTCTACACCAATTTCTTCTAGCTTGGCACTGTATGTATAGAAAACAAATGTCAACTTTATATTTGTCTCCTTTGGTACTTCATACAACTTGGTCCATTCCTTGCAGCCCCTATACAAGTCCGTGGGGTGGGTTCCGGTATTGTATTTGACGCCTTGTTGACTGTTGGAGCATATTTCGAAACTTGCTATTTTATGGAGCGCATTTTAATCTTGGAGCATATTTCTAGAATTGGAGTATATGTTTACACTTGCTATACATTGGAGCATATTTCTAAACTTGTTATAAATTATGGCAGTACATGGCACTCACAGTTTGTTTATGGTCACACTGGAGCTTTCGGTTTGTTTCTAATTCGGTTATGGGTGACAGCTTTCGACACTCTTAAGTAAAGGTTTTTGTGGTTTCCATGGCCACTAGAAACCCCATAACAACGGAGATCGGCCAACCTCCGCCATATTGGTGCCATTGATGCTATTAGCCTCTGTTTACACTCAAATATGTCCATACCAACAATAAATATTCGGCATTACTGTTGTTGAATTTGAATACAAAGTTTACAATATCAAACATAAAACCTCACCCCGTTGTTTGACAGAGCTCGAACAGAAGCAACAAAATAAAATACAATAAAAAAAATTCACACACATCTAGGTCTACCATAATAGCGTTCAAGGAAACATATGGCCGATCTCTCTTACCCCAGGATCTCTAGCCTGAAGTCACATCAACAAGTGTTATTTCTGCGGGGCCCGGTTATTATTCTAGGGTGACACAACCTCCTGCTTTGTAACACCTCGCGACAATCTGCTTGGATTTATTGGTATTGGTTGGCAAAGTCTATTATAAGCTCAAATGTATGTACCCTCATAGGTTAACCGGACTTCATTTTATTACACTGAGATTTGCAAAGTAATTCATTACTCACTAATCCTCATACTTGCTTGTGCTTAAACAGTATTTTTATTACAAATAAAAACATTTTGCGGTCATCGATAAATGATTAGTAAATATATTTAAGAACTTCTATTAAACTCTAAAACTATTTATTTGCAAATATATTTGTATATTTTAACAGTAGCCTACAGTATATGCTTCAAAATAAGAAATGTGGATAAGATACAGACGAAATGCCTTGCCAACCAGTACCAGTTATCGTGAAGTGTTCCTTGTCTTGTCAACCCCGCTAGTCTGAGTATACCGGTACCTCTTATTGCACAAGGGGGGGGGGGGGGGAGATCTTATCACGCTTTATATCTCCCGACAAAAAAATATACCAAAAAACATCTGCATCTTGTACGAGAGATTATTTCACTTTTATGATGTTGATTTGTTTAACGGAGGTGTTGTGGCTTGTCATAGGAGTTATATTCGTTGTTTTGTGTTTGTCACTGAAGTTTCTATTTTTCGTTGTTGTGATTGATTGGCACTATTAGGGAAGTTATGGTTAACACGATTGACCCAATGTTTGTTTCACTTGATCTTGTTCTTCGTGTCCTTCGGCGATTTTCATTTCACCGGCTTGGACAAAATTGCAGATCATCCAGCCATTATACACAATACTCGTAGTTTATAGGACAAAGATATCGTTTCTTACTTTATTGTTATATATTACAGATTCTTTACTGAAACTGGGTTTGGATTGTCATGATTTGTTTTCTTATAATGGGTTATAATCACAGATTAGCTTTCACATCAAGAAGTTCAAAAGAATATTCGAGATCACGTTTCGAGCACACACTGAGCCCTGTTCTGAGACTTGAGCGCCAGGGCCTTCCACTGCTCGTGTTTGGGGGCGCAGCTCAGGACCGCATGACCCAACCGCATGACACCCATGACCAGAAACTCCCCAGGACCCGCCTTGACTCCGCAATGTATGGGCATTTCCAACCGCCCTACGAAGCCATCTCCAATTAGGTTACTCCGCCATACGTCCCCCTCCGCATCAAAAGGGTCTCCGTTTTCTTCCAAGAGTTCTTCGTTGTCGCCAACTTTTCCCGTCGTGGTTCCTTCGGGAGTTTTGGGGGCGTGGCCGTGGCGAAACACGGGCGAGGTCTGCTGGAAGATCTTGGAGGCCCCGATAGTGATGGTGGTGTGCGCTAGTTTGGGATAGTCTCTGACCCCCAGGATGGTCCCCCGCGCCACGAAGTCTCCGGAGCAGTAGTAGTGTAGTAGCTCCTCCTCCGTGCAGGGACGACACTCTGGAAAGGAAGGAAAGTATGGTTTAGACACTGGGGAGTGCTATTTAGTTTACATGAATCAGTCTTATAAATATATTTGTTTATGTTTACCATTCCATTATCTTAATTTATTTTATACCTACCTATGCATTTATCAACACGTTTCTCTCTATATAACTAAACAATGTTATTCTCCTTGAGGTGCTCACGCAATATTTATCCCCTTACATCCTTGTCCCAAATCAGATAGGAATACACAATAAAGAAATTAAAACCTTGCAGAATTAATTAGTGTTTTTTGTTCACAAAAACAAAACAAAACAATTGTTGCTATTTATATATGCGACATACAATCTATTTTTATAATCACTCAACACTCACTAGGATATGGATCAATAATTTTAAATGGATATTGTTGCATGTGTATGTGTGTGTGTGTGTTATATGTCACCCATCAATTACACCCTGGAACAGGTAGTTACAGAAGATTACAGCAGGCTCAAGATTACACTAGTCTCCCCCCAAAAGGGCAAGTTATTTGTGAGGGAGGAGGAGAACCACCAGCCTTATCCACATTTAAAGGTTTCCAAGGGCCTATCAGCTCAGAGTATACAGGAGTACATGCATCATGTATTCGTCTATGCATACAAAGAGATGTAATGTATGTCTCTTTTGTCAATTTATTCATTTTCCTGTCGTTTAGTACCGGGTATGGATGTGATGTTAGATGTATTCATGATGTAGGTATGAATTTTGAGTAAGAATTTAGGTATGTTTGAACTATTATATGTAATTTTAAATATATATATATACAGTATATGTAAAACTAACAGTCAGTCAGTCTCTCTCTCTCTCTCTCTCTCTCCACTCGACAATAAAACCCGAGTACAAATCATAAAAGTCTCCGAACGTTGCTAAGAGCCTTGTCCACCGCCATAAAAAAAAAAAACAATGAATAAATACAACAAAAATAAAAGACCGAAAACAAAAATCGTGGACATTTTTCTTCGCTATATATTTAACTCCGGCCTTTAAAAAGCAACCAATGATCAGGCGCCACGTCACGACACGATTCGCTGGCAGCCAATCAGAGCGCATCTTGCCGGGGAGAAGTGACCAATCAGCGTATATCTTTGGGGGATGGAGAAAGAGACAGGATTTATGAAGAGAGAGAGAGAGAGAGAGAGAGAGAGAGAGAGAGAGAGAGAGAGAGAGAGAGAGAGAGAGAGAGACAGAGAGACAGACAGACAGACAGACTTAAGCTTCTACAGTAAGATTCGAATTTTAAGAGGGACTGAGGAGAATATTTATATGAAGAGAAGAAATAGAGAAAAGTTTTACCTACATATATACGTATCTGTACAGGGACCAGAAACAAATTCTAGCACAAATAACAAAAGCCCAAATTCAGGAGAAGTGAAAGACTAGGACAACCTTACAGTAGATTCATTACCCCCTACCCAACGTCCAATCCCTCAGACTAATCATCGTACCTAGTTGAGTATATGGAGAATATTAGTTATTTTGAATATCACCTGAAGAAATTGATAGAAGGAACTAGAGAAAGAGTAGGAAGAGAAGGAAGCAGATAAGAAGGAAGGAGATAAGAAGGAAGCAGATAAGAAGGAAGGCGATAAGAAGGAAGGCGATAAGAAGGAAGCAGATAAGAAGGAAGGAGATAAGAAGGAAGCAGATAAGAAGGGAGGATATAAGAAGGAAGCAGATAAGAAGGGAGGATATAAGAAGGAAGCAGATAAGAAGGAAGACGATAAGAAGGAAGCAGATAAGAAGGAAGGAGATAAGGAAGCAGATAAGAAGGAAGAAGATAAGAAGGAAGGAGATAAGAAGGAAGGAGATAAAAAGGAAGGAGATAAGAAGGAAGGAGATAAGAAGGAAGAAGATAAGAAGGAAGGAGATAAGAAGGAAGCAGATAAAAAGGAAGGAGATAAAAAGGAAGGAGATAAGAAGAAAGAAGATAAGAAGGAAGGAGATAAGAAGGAAGCAGATTAGAAGGAAGGAGATAAGAAGGAAGCAGATTAGAAGGAAGGGGATAAGAAGGAAGGAGATAAGAAGGAAGGAGATAAGAAGGAAGGAGATAAGAAGGAACGAGATAAGGAAGGAGATAAGAAGGAAGGAGATAAGAAGGAACGAGATAAGGAAGGAGATAAGAAGGAAGGAGATAAGAAGGAAGGAGATAAGAAGGAACGAGATAAGGAAGGAGATAAGAAGGAACGAGATAAGGAAGGAGATAAGAAGGAAGGAGATAAGAAGGAATAAGATAAGAAGGAAGGAGATAAGAAGGAAGGAGATTAGAAGGAAGGAGATAAGAAGGAAGGAGATAAGAAGGAAGCAGATTAGAAGGAAGGAGATAAGAAGGAAGGAGATAAGAAGGAAGCAGATTAGAAGGAAGGAGATAAGAAGGAAGAAGATAAGAAGGAAGGAGATAAGAAGGAAGGGGATAAGAAAGTAGGATATAAGAAGGAAGGGGATAAGAAAGTAGGAGATAAGAAGGAAGAAGATAAGAAGGAAGCAGATAAGAAGGAAGCAGATTAGAAGGAAGGAGATAAGAAGGAAGGAGATAAGAAGGAAGCAGATTAGAAGGAAGGAGATAAGAAGGAAGAAGATAAGAAGGAAGGATATAAGAAGGAAGGGGATAAGAAAGTAGGATATAAGAAGGAAGGGGATAAGAAAGTAGGAGATAAGAAGGAAGAAGATAAGAAGGAAGCAGATAAGAAGGAAGGAGATAAGAAGGAAGGAGATAAGAAAGAAGGAGATAAGAAAGAAGGAGATAAGAAGGAAGAAGATAAGAAGGAAGGAGATAAGAAGGAAGGAGATAAGAAGGAAGCAGATTAGAAGGAAGGAGATAAGAAGGAAGCAGATTAGAAGGAAGGAGATAAGAAGGAAGAAGATAAGAAGGAAGGATATAAGAAGGAAGGGGATAAGAAAGAAGGAGATAAGAAGGAAGAAGATAAGAAGGAAGCAGATAAGAAGGAAGGAGATAAGAAGGAAGAAGATAAGAAGGAAGGAGATAAGAAGGAAGCAGATAAGAAGGAAGGAGATAAGAAGGAAGCAGATAAGAAGGAAGGAGATAAGAAGGAAGAAGATAAGAAGGAAGGAGATAAGAAGGAAGCAGATAAGAAGGAAGGAGATAAGAAGGAAGGAGATAAGAAGGAAGGAGATAAGAAGAGGAGGGTGAGGAGTAAAAGGAAGAGGTCGAAGAGGAGGAGGAAGAGGAGACGGAACAAGAAGATAAGGAAGAAGAAGAGGAAGAATACAAAGAAGAAGAGGAGGAACAAGAAGAGGAAGAGGAACAAGAAGAAGATGAACAAGAATAATAATAATACGAGGAAGACCTGGGTGAGGGCGGTATACTATTAGGTGTGCTGGTAATGTCTAGTTGGTCACCTATAGTTTACCACAGCTATTATGAAGACGGCCATGCAATAATGAGAGAGAGAGAGAGATGAGTAAATTGATAGTGTAGAAGAGTTAGACAGAATAGAGAGCGTAAAGAATTGTTATTAGCGGAGAGAGAGAGAGAGAGAGAGAGAGAGAGAGAGAGAGAGAGAGAGAGAGAGAGAGAGAGAGAAAGAGAGAGATAATTGGTGGATATGATTCAAGCCAACAGCCTCGTCCTTCTATATAAACTCAGTGTGTGTGTGTGTGTGTGTGTGTGTGTGGTTGGTTGACTTGCTGGACAGAAAAAGTAAGCAACCTTCACCAACACAGAGAGACGGAGGAGGAAGTGATGGTGGTGGTGGGAGAGATAGAGGATTAGTGGTGGGGGAGTACAAGTACAAAGGGAAATCATAGGCTGCTTGTCCTCCAAAACACTGAGGATCAAGTGTCCAAACAGTGGTTTAGAGTGGGCAAGGGAACATTGGAAAGGGAACTACTGCCCAGGAACTAATGTCCGTGGCAGGATTAGGAAGTTAGTAGGGAACAGATGGGTTAGTAACTGAGGGGGGGATAAAATAAAGGTATTAATTTACAAACGCAGTCAGTCGCGGGTTTGATGCGAGATATTTGTCTAGGCGAAGTTTAAATGAATCAACGGTGCTGCAGTCTATGACATCTCGGGGAAGCCCATTCCATAAGTTGACAACTCGATTGAAGAAGACATTTTTAACTTCGTGTGAGTTAAAAGATTTACCAATCATTTTGCACCCGTTTCCCCGCGTGTAATTAGATTGGTCGATAGTGAAGTACTTACTACAGTTCATATTGTCGATGCCTTTGATGATTTTGAACACTTGAATTAAGTCGCCTCTTAATCTGCGCTGGGTTATAGGAAATAGATTTAATTCTCTAAGAGAAGAAGGATTAGTGGTGGTGGAGATAGAGGATTAGGTGGTGGTGGAGATAGAGGATTAGTGGTGGTGGTAATTGTAGAGGATTAGTGGTGGTGGTAATGGAGATAGAGGATTAGTGGTGGTGGAGATAGAGGATTAGGTGGTGGTGGAGATAGAGGATTAGTGGTGGTGGTAATGGAGATAGAGGATTAGTGGTGGTGGAGATAGAGGATTAGTTGTGGTGGTGATAATGGTGGAGATAGAGGATTAGTGGTGGTGATTACGGAAAAGAGGATGAGGAGGAATAGGGGGAGAAGCAGGAAGAGTGTTGAAGTGTTGAGTGTTGAAGAGTGTGTTGGAGAAGGTGGTGGAGGAAGAATGGAGAAAGAAGGAGGTGGAGGGAGAGTGTGTTGGAGGAGGTGGAGGGAGAGTGTGGTGGAGGAAGAGAGTGGTGGAGGAAGAGAGTGGGAAAGAAGACGGGATGACGTTGAAAAAGTCTTCGAAATGTTTTTTTTGTTTTGTTTTACAATTCAAGTAACACACTACTAACAAAAAAAAAAGACTACAAACTAATAAAGAATAAAACACGAAACCCAAAATATAAAAGCCTAGTCCAGACAGAGCAAGTGCCTAGTCAGAAAACGCTAGAAGGCCTCACCAACACAGGGGAATGAAAAAAACACGACGAACGGGTTATTATATTTTTTACACGATATCTGCAACATATTTAGGGTGCGAATTTCCCACGCTGGTGCAAATTGCATGCTGTTTTCCATTACTCTATTAACCCAGTGATCTTTCCTAAGTTGAATAAAATCGTCAAGAGTTTGCCAGTATATAGAAAAGATACCCTACAATATAATCTGGATAGCATGTGCCTCCTTTTTCTAGTCAGAGTTTTGTGGCTGTGGTAGTGAAGAGGATGGTTATATTTTCTAAGTTGAATAAAATCGTCTTAAATTATCCAATATATAGACACGATAGCCTTGTACTAAAGAAGTTAATCTGGATAGTATGTGCCACTCTTTTCTATTCGGATTCTTGTGGTTGTGGTAGTAAAGATGATGGTTGTAATGGTGGCAGCTGTGGTAGTACAAGGAACGATAGTAATGGCGATAGTTATGGTGGTATAGAGGACGATAGTAGTTGTGGTAGTAGAGAGGATGATAATAATGGTGGTAGTTAGATAATGATGGCAGTAATCGTAATAGTGATGGTGGTAGTGATGTTGGTAGTTAGGTACAGTAACGGTGGTAGTTGTGGTAGTAATATTGGTAGTTGTGGTAGTGGCACCGAGGGACCGGATCTGTGTGTGAAGGTGAACATGTGTCTCTCTCTATTATATTTTTTTATTATATGGCCTTCAATCCTCCTTTCATCTCCACTGCCTCTTCTTTCCTTCCTTACTTATCCGTCTATTTGTCTATTCTATTCTTTCTATTATTTCTTATTCCTTCCACATTTATCCATCTAACCAAATATTTCTTTTATTTCTTCCACTCTTCCTTATTCATCTAACTGTACACTCTATTCAATAAACTTGTCCTCGTGTTTTTTTTTTTTTTTTTTTTTTCAATTCTTCAAAATGTAACTTCCATTCCATATTCATTACCTACCGTATCCTATCCTTCCTCTCTTATGAATCTAACTATACGTTATATTTAATCAACTTTCCCTTCCACTTTTCTTCGTTTTATTTATTCAGTTCTTCTCAACGTTTCCAAATATTAACTTTCATTCCATATTCAATAGCTATCCTTTCATTCCATATTCAATAGCCATCCTTTCATTCCATATTCAATAGCTATCCTTTCATTCCATATTTAATAGCTATCCTTTCATTCCATATTCAAAAGCCATCCTTTCATTCCATATTCAATAGCTATCCTTTCATTCCATATTCAATAGCTATCCTTTCATTCCATATTCAATAGCTATCCTTTCATTCCATATTCAATAGCTATCCTTTCATTCCATATTCAATAGCTATCCTTTCATTCCATATTCAATAGCTATCCTTTCATTCCATATTCAATAGCTATCCTTTCATTCCATATTCAATAGCTATCCTTTCATTCCATATTCAATAGCTATCCTTTCATTCCATATTCAATAGCTATCCTTTCATTCCATATTCAATAGCTATCCTTTTCAATCTTCCTTCTTCACTAAACTGAAATATTAACCATTTTAATATTGCAATGTTTTTCCACTTTATTCTGGCTAACTTTAGAGGATCTTACACAGCTTTGGAAGGACCTCGAACAATGTAACCCTTTGACTCTCACATATTCTTCCTGAACTTCATTAAACCATGAACTAATAGCCATAATATAAGGGAAACACAGCGTCCTGGTATACCGAAAAGGTTAACCTTTTGAGTACGGTACCAGCGACGTGTGTTATGTAAGTCTAGCTATATTTAGACGATATTATGCAGCTTAGAAAGGATCTGTGGTAGTTAAAAGGGTTGGTTGAGATTGTTTGAAGCCGTATTATTGCTAGAGGCCCTACCTAAGCTGAATAAAATCGTCAAATAGTTGCCAGAATATGGCAAAGAGGACGTCCCTGGTGTACCGAAAGGGTTAAGCACCAGGTATATAAGAGCTAGCAGCAACATATACATTGTTATTATTCCCCGAGGCTCTGGTCGGAATCAAGGAGGGATCGTAAATTACGGTATTCAAATGACCTTACTTGTTTCTCTCTCTCATTCTCTCTTCTCTCTCTCTCTCTCTCTCTCTCTCTCTCTCTCTTTGCAGTAAGAGCTGATAACATTGTTATAAGCCTATTACAATAGTGATTGTGGAAACTTTACTATATAATTATAATATCGAAAAAGAAAAAAATCCCTTTGAGATTGTTGATGTTTTCAGAAAAGTAAGTTGAACAGTGTATGTAGTAATTACAATGTATAATTCAGTCATTTATTATAACCCCTTCAGCATATTCCTGGAATCCATATTTAGTGTTTGAGATACGGTTACTTTTAATTCCCCCTCCCTCTCTCACACACGACAATAACACACCCAAGCTCTCTCTCTCCCCCCCCCTTCTCTCTCTCTTCCCCCCCCCCCCTCTCTCTCTCCCCCCCCCCCTCTCCCTCTCTCTCCATCTCTCTCTCTCTCCCTCTCCCTCTCTCTCTCTCTCAGCGGGGCAGTAAGGTAGATCGTAAAGTGTGGTAATCATAGCGATGCCGCCCGTGATATGTAAATTGGCTCGCCAGATGCATGTACTGCTTGTTGGCGAGGAGAGAGAGAGAGAGAGAGAGAGAGAGAGAGAGAGAGAGAGAGAGAGAGAGAGAGAGAGATTGGAAATTACAAATACGTATCGCTACAATCGCTGATAAGCAAGATAATACTATTCAACATGTGGTAGTGTAATGATAAACCACCTGAGGATCGATAACACACACACTTCTCTTTTATGGCTATTATTATATAATTGTATTCAGATTAGGAAGGGTATTATGGAAGTCATAGGGTTAATTAAGATAGTCTATACCCTTTTCAATTCCCACAGATCTTTCCTAAGCTGCATACAATCGGCTAATGATAGCCAGTATAAACTGGTGAAACGCGTCCTATCCTCAAAGGGTTAATACGGAAAAGTGTCATTGGTAGCATAATGGTAGTTGACGCTGGATGAGTGTGTGTGTGTGTGTGTGTGTGTGTGTGTGTGTGTGTGTGTGTGTGTGTGTGTGTGTGTGTGTTTGCTGTTCATGGTTGGTATAGGCATAATATTAGTGATGCAGATTATTTCGCAAACGTCATAAGATAGTGGCCTTGTTTGCAGTAATGGTAGCAGTGATGGCGAAGTGGCAGTTATGTTGTAGTGGTAGTAAAATGGTAGTGGTGGTAGTGGTACGAATGACAGTATAGAATATAGATGGTTGTAGCAAAATGGTAGTGGTATGAGTGTTAGCATGGCAGTATTGCTGATGGTAGTAGAATGGTAATGGTATCAGTGGTACGGTAGTATAGATGGTGGTAGTAGAATGGTATCAGTGGTAGTATAGGTAGTGGTATCAGTGGTAGTGTAGATGGTGGTAGTAGAATGGTATCAGTGGTAGTATAGGTAGTGGTATCAGTGGTAGTGTAGATGGTGGTAGTAGAATGGTATCAGTGGTAGTGTAGATGGTGGTATCAGTGGTAGTGTAGATGGTGGTAGTATAGGTAGTGGTATCAGTGGTACCGGTAGTGTAGATGGTGGTAGTAGAATGGTATCAGTGGTAGTATAGGTAGTGGTATCAGTGGTAGTGTAGATGGTGGTAGTAGAATGGTATCAGTGGTAGTATAGGTGGTATCAGTGGTAGTGTAGATGGTGGTAGTAGAATGGTATCAGTGGTAGTATAGGTAGTGGTATCAGTGGTAGTGTAGATGGTGGTATCAGTGGTAGTGTAGATGGTGGTAGTAGAATGGTATCAGTGGTAGTATAGGTAGTGGTATCAGTGGTAGTATACAGTAGATGGTGGTAGTAGAATGGTATCAGTGGTAGTATAGGTAGTGGTATCAGTGGTAGTGTAGGTAGTGGTATCAGTGGTAGTATACAGTAGATGGTGGTAGTAGAATGGTATCAGTGGTAGTATAGGTAGTGGTATCAGTGGTAGTGTAGGTAGTGGTATCAGTGGTAGTGTAGGTAGTGGTATCAGTGGTAGTATACAGTAGATGGTGGTAGTAGAATGGTATCAGTGGTAGTATAGGTAGTGGTATCAGTGGTAGTGTAGGTAGTGGTATCAGTGGTAGTATACAGTAGATGGTGGTAGTAGAATGGTATCAGTGGTAGTATAGGTAGTGGTATCAGTGGTAGTATACAGTAGATGGTGGTAGTAGAATGGTATCAGTGGTAGTATAGGTAGTGGTATCAGTGGTAGTGTAGGTAGTGGTATCAGTGGTAGTATACAGTAGATGATAGTAGAATGGTATCAGTGGTAGTATAGGTAGTGGTATCAGTGGTAGTGTAGGTAGTGGTATCAGTGGTAGTATACAGTAGATGGTGGTAGTAGAATGGTATCAGTGGTAGTATAGGTAGTGGTATCAGTGGTAGTGTAGGTAGTGGTATCAGTGGTAGTATACAGTAGATGGTGGTAGTAGAATGGTATCAGTGGTAGTATAGGTAGTGGTATCAGTGGTAGTGTAGGTAGTGGTATCAGTGGTAGTATACAGTAGATGGTGGTAGTAGAATGGTATCAGTGGTAGTATAGGTAGTGGTATCAGTGGTAGTGTAGGTAGTGGTATCAGTGGTAGTATACAGTAGATGGTGGTAGTAGAATGGTATCAGTGGTAGTATAGGTAGTGGTATCAGTGGTAGTATACAGTAGATGGTGGTAGTAGAATGGTATCAGTGGTAGTGTAGATGGTGGTATCAGTGGTAGTGTAGATGGTGGTAGTAGAATGGTATCAGTGGTAGTATAGGTAGTGGTATCAGTGGTAGTGTAGGTAGTGGTATCAGTGGTAGTATACAGTAGATGGTGGTAGTAGAATGGTATCAGTGGTAGTATAGGTAGTGGTATCAGTGGTAGTGTAGGTAGTGGTATCAGTGGTAGTATACAGTAGATGGTGGTAGTAGAATGGTATCAGTGGTAGTATAGGTAGTGGTATCAGTGGTAGTGTAGGTAGTGGTATCAGTGGTAGTATACAGTAGATGGTGGTAGTAGAATGGTATCAGTGGTAGTATAGGTAGTGGTATCAGTGGTAGTGTAGGTAGTGGTATCAGTGGTAGTATACAGTAGATGGTGGTAGTAGAATGGTATCAGTGGTAGTATAGGTAGTGGTATCAGTGGTAGTGTAGGTAGTGGTATCAGTGGTAGTATACAGTAGATGGTGGTAGTAGAATGGTATCAGTGGTAGTATAGGTAGTGGTATCAGTGGTAGTGTAGGTAGTGGTATCAGTGGTAGTATACAGTAGATGGTGGTAGTAGAATGGTATCAGTGGTAGTATAGGTAGTGGTATCAGTGGTAGTATACAGTAGATGGTGGTAGTAGAATGGTATCAGTGGTGGTTATAATGGTATCAGTGGTAGTGTAGGTAGTAGAATCAGTGGTAGTATACAGTAGATGGTGGTAGTAGAATGGTATCAGTGGTAGTGTAGGTAGTGGTATCAGTGGGAGGGTAGGAAGTGGTATCAGTGGTAGTATACAGTAGATGGTGGTAGTAGAATGGTATCAGTGGTAGTATAGGTAGTGGTATCAGTGGTAGTGTAGGTAGTGGTATCAGTGGTAGTATACAGTAGATGGTGGTAGTAGAATGGTATCAGTGGTAGTATAGGTAGTGGTATCAGTGGTAGTGTAGGTAGTGGTATCAGTGGTAGTATACAGTAGATGGTGGTAGTAGAATGGTATCAGTGGTAGTATAGGTAGTGGTATCAGTGGTAGTGTAGGTAGTGGTATCAGTGGTAGTATACAGTAGATGGTGGTAGTAGAATGGTATCAGTGGTAGTGTAGGTAGTGGTATCAGTGGTAGTATACAGTAGATGGTGGTAGTAGAATGGTATCAGTGGTAGTATAGGTAGTGGTATCAGTGGTAGTGTAGGTAGTGGTATCAGTGGTAGTATACAGTAGATGGTGGTAGTAGAATGGTATCAGTGGTAGTATAGGTAGTGGTATCAGTGGTAGTATACAGTAGATGGTGGTAGTAGAATGGTATCAGTGGTAGTATAGGTAGTGGTATCAGTGGTAGTGTAGGTAGTGGTATCAGTGGTAGTATACAGTAGATGGTGGTAGTAGAATGGTATCAGTGGTAGTATAGGTAGTGTAGGTAGTGGTATCAGTGGTAGTATACAGTAGATGGTGGTAGTAGAATGGTATCAGTGGTAGTATAGGTAGTGGTATCAGTGGCAGTGTAGGTAGTGATATGAGTGGTAGGAATGGCAGTATAGATGGCCCTCGGTGACATAAAGAAACCCACACAGCCGAGATTGGACTTTCACTCTGGTAGCTGAAGGTGGTTGGGGGGTGAGAGTGGTATAGTGGCACTTTCCTTGACTCGCTTCTCTACCCTCTGGTGAGACAGGTCAATGTACAGTCGCAAGCCATACTACATAGACACCCATTTGATGCTTGATAAGGGGCTGGAGTTCTCGAAAAGGGGCTCCAGTTCTGACGCTATTCTTGATTTACAGTGTGCTGGCTTAATAATCCAGAAGTGTTGATAGCCTCTGAAGTCCTATTTTGACTATTTTAACTAAATGATGCTTGAATTCTTTAAGACCAAACTCTGAATAATTTGGGATATTATATAGGATTTTGATCTCGTTTGGGTTCGAAACAGATTCAATTGGGTGAATTATTATTATATATTTTGATCGTACAGTGGAGAAGTAAATGCGATGTCATCTTGGTTATAATTACGGGCTTTGGGAGGGCCCTGTGGGAGTCTGAGGATGATTTAAGTTAGTTTTTACCACCTGGATGTCTATAGAGATCCAGCCCAAGCTTAGTAAAGTCATCAGCACCACTGGTTAACATTTGAATATTTCACTAAGCTTAAGAACGTTTTTAGGAATGAAAGGCATACAACACTTTTAATTGCCTCTCCTAGACTCTCAAATACCCTTCCTTAGCTGAATATAATCGTCTACTGCTCAACAGATTAAGGGGAGGTGGGTCGTTTTTATTTGCTCATTTATGTATATTTTTATTATTTTATTAGTTTCCTCCCTAGACCTCCATGAAACGTTAAAAACACCCGCCCAAGACCCTCCTTCAAGATAAATGTGTAAATTTTTCGATAGAAAAATGTCCCGGCCGAAGGCCGGTTTCTCTTAAATCACCGACTCGCTATCGCTCGCCAGGAAAAAATCGACACCTAAATGACACGAAAAGTCTAAATATTGACAAAGAAAAGGGGCGAACATCTGCAAACTAATGGGGCTAAACATGAGGAAGAAGAGGGACCCGAAAAACGGCCCATCTTCCCTTAATATGCAAATGTTAAGTGAAAGTGTGTGTGTGTGGGGCACTGTCCGGCTCTTCTCTACCCGCTGGTGGGACTGTGTGTGTGTGTGTGGCACTGTCCGGCTCTTCTCTACCCGCTGGTGGGACTGTGTGTGTGTGTGTGGCACTGTCCGGCTCTTCTCTACCCGCTGGTGGGACTGTGTGTGTGTGTGTGGCACTGTCCGGCTCTTCTCTACCCGCTGGTGGGACTGTGTGTGTGTGTGGCACTGTCCGGCTCTTCTCTACCCGCTGGTGGGACTGTGTGTGTGTGGGGCACTGTCCGGCTCTTCTCTACCCGCTGGTGGGACTGTGTGTGTGTGTGGCACTGTCCGGCTCTTCTCTACCCGCTGGTGGGACTGTGTGTGTGTGTGTGGCACTGTCCGGCTCTTCTCTACCCGCTGGTGGGACTGTGTGTGTGTGTGGCACTGTCCGGCTCTTCTCTACCCGCTGGTGGGACTGTGTGTGTGTGTGTGTGGCACTGTCCGGCTCTTCTCTACCCGCTGGTGGGACTGTGTGTGTGTGTGTGTGGCACTGTCCGGCTCTTCTCTACCCGCTGGTGGGACTGGTCAAGAAACTGCATGTACAGTCTTCCTCAAAAATTGTCTGGTATCCAATTTTCATCCATCCATCTGAATATAGGCTAAACCCCATATGAGAAGGAACACTTTATTGACAAAGTTTCGCATACAACTTCATCCGGCCATTCTTTAGCTTGTAATCTACCTTTAGAACTTAAAGGGGTAAATACGATCTCAATAAACCCCATGAATAACATAGGTCCTTCAAAAACTGCATATAATCGGGTTTTTTTTTAGCCAGAATCAAAGGTAAAAGGGCGTCATCGTGCTGAAGGGGTTAATAGATGCTCCTAGTAGTTAAAGTGGTGATGCTAAAAGTATATACAGTATATACAGTGTTTATATATATACTGTATTATACAGTATATTATAAAGTATATACAGTATATACAGTGTTTATATATATACTGTATTATACAGTATATTATAAAGTATATACAGTATATACAGTGTTTATATATATACTGTATTATACAGTATATTATAAAGTATATACAGTATATACAGTGTTTATATATATACTGTATTATACAGTATATTATAAAGTATATACAGTATATACAGTGTTTATATATATACTGTATTATACAGTATATTATAAAGTATATACAGTATATACAGTGTTTATATATATACTGTATTATACAGTATATTATCCGTGTGGCAAGAACAACATGACTCGACAGGTTTGGGTTGGGGGGGCTTTGTTAGTTCAGATCTTCCTCGGTTTTAGTTTTGTTGGTAGAGGTATAAGCTTTATCTCTATCTCTCATCTCTCTTTCATGTATGTTGTTCTACTGTCTATCCATATTCTGTGTCTCTCTAATGGTGACGATACTTCACTCTCATATGTCTTTACTCTTTCATTGTATTTTTGTTCTCTCATTACGATTCTGTTATCATTTTGTTTCTACTATTATCTCTCTCAGACCTAGTGAAGAAGGGGTGTGATCACGTGACCTATCTCTATATAAAGACTAACTGAGTCAAACCTGGACTTTCACTTTACCATTCTCTCTCTCTCTCTCATCTTATCTTCTTCCTCTGGTCCCCATCTTATAAATATTTTTCTTCTATAGATTTTTTGTATTATTACATTATTACTCATATTCCCCTTCCTTCTTTTCGTTGTATTATTATTATAATCATCAGTGCTATTCCTCTTCCTCCTACTCCCTCACCCTTTGTTTTGCTGTCCTTTTCTTCCACTGTCTTAGAATATGGGAATGAATAATTTACCCATGGAGATAAGAATATCCCTTAATATACTCCATGCATTTACCAGTATATAGTTTTTGAGACCTCGAGTGTACCAAATGATCTGTGTGTTCTGGGTATCTCGGGTAACTCACCTCTCTATTCCCTGCCACTCACTCGGGCGGATACAAAAATACAGATATGAATAGAAAAAACAATGGAGAGAATAATTTGAAGTGTTGTGACGTTCTTACATAAACAGACCTCTTAACGCCTCGGAGGTTACAACTCACCTGGCCATATCCACCCTCCCTCCATATGCCTCCTTCCTTAATAACCCTTCCAGTAATGTGTGTGTGTGTGTGTGTGTGTGTCCTTTAGCCATATCCACCCATAGCACTATACTGCCTCCCTCCTTAACCCTTCCAGTACTCTCTCTCTCTCTCTCTCTCTCTCTCTGTGTGTGTGTATGTGTGTGTAGACTGTAGAGGTAGTAGTAGTAGTGACAGAAAAAGTCTTGAAAGTATATATTTGTATCTATAAACTTTCGCAATTCGCTCTTTCAATTAGTGGGAAGACTGGTAAAACTATTAGCGAAATCAATGGTTCTAAAACGTTATATTTACGAGATTTCAACAGCGAGTGACGGAGGAATCCAGCCGAAACGGGCCTGACGAATCCCATCTTTCGACAGAGACAATGTATTTTTTTGTTCCATTATGTGGCTTTAATTTATCCTCTGAAATAATTTGCCTGTGGTCGTTTTTATGGTTGAGCAGTTCGCCATTGGTACGTTTGTCACTGGTCAATTCATCAATAATCGATTTGCTACTGATATATTGAGCATTACATTCTTTACCGCTTGTCGATTCGTCACTGATTGGTTCGCCACTAATCGATTCATCACCGTTCGTTCGCCACCACTCGATTTTGGTCTTATTGAATAGTGTGGAGAAAACCTTTACAAAGGCCTATACCCCTTTCGTCAGCAGTACCGGTACTGGCTTTCTCATCAATGGTCAGATCGTCACTAGTCGATTCGCCATTTGCCGATTTACTTCTGGTCCATTAGTCACTGGTCAATCCAGCAACTGGAGAACTTGGCATTAGATAACTTGCATCTCTGGTCCTAATCGTCACAAGCTGTACATTTGCCATTCAATAGTTAACTGCCGGACAAGTAGCGTTGTCGTTTTCTTTAGTCAATTTCGTTTTGACCAATCAGTATCATGTGGAAGAGTCCAAATGACCGGAATAATAATAATAATGATGATAGTAATATAAATAATAAAATAAACATAACTAGTACTTAAATAGAATATAAATGTCTATGAAAAAACACACACACACACTGTATACACAAATTCATGTAACGTGGTGAAGCTGCTACAAGTTTAATAGACCTAAGTTGAATTAAGTTCCCAGTTAGGTAACGTTAGGAAGCCCAAATGATAGGCTGCCAAAACTAACAGTGGGTATAATAACAACCCGGTGACGTCATCAGTGCCCAGGTGATAGTCTTTAATTATATGGTTTATGGTGGGTAGTATAGTGATAGTTTGTATTAGTGATAGTGGGTATGATAGGTGGTGTGGTAGGCCATTATACTCGAGAGTGATAGTGTGTGTGTGTGTGTGTGTATTTACCTAATTGTATTTACCTAATTGTATTTTACAGGATTGAGATTACTCTAGTAGTGTCCCGTTAGCCTTTAACTTATCATAATTTGCTTTAAAAGCTTGAATACTTTGTGCACACACTAGGTCGTTTGGTAACTTATTCCACTTCTCAACCATTCTATCTGGATAACCAAACTTCCTAACATCCTTCCTAGCTCTCCTCCTCAACAGTTTATAGTCATGTCCTCTCGTCCTCCCCACCGCTGGC